>CM038141.1:125203940-125689191 GCA_021437245.1 Aegilops speltoides
TGATCATGCCTAGATAATCTCATAATTATTCGCTTTTCTATCAATTGCTCAATAGTAATTTGTTCACCCATCATAATACTTATGCTATCTTGAGAGAAGCCACTAGTGAAACCTATGGCCCCGGGTCTATCTTTTATGATATAAGCTTTCAATTTACTTTTATTTGCATCTTTACTTTTCAATCGTATTATAAAATACCAAAAATATATTTATCTTATCATACTATCTCTATCGGATCTCACTTTTGCAAGTGGCCATGAAGGGATTGACAACCCTTTATTGAGTTGGTTCGAGTTCTTTGTTTGTTTGTGTAGGTGCGTGGACTTTTGAGGAGCCTCCTCTTGGATTGATTCTTGGTTCTCAAAAACTGAGGGAAATACTTACGCTACTATTGCTGCATCACCCTTTCCTCTTCAAGGAAAACCAACGCATAGCTCAAGACGTAGAGCGTGCTTCTGCCAGTGTCATCGGGAGGCATGTGAGTAGCTGTGAAACGACGGTAGGCATGCCAAGTCCGGTCGCGCAGCTCACCGGGATGCGAGCCACGGTTTGACCGCCGCCGCCTCTCTCCCACTACTACATATTAAGAGCTCTCCCATATTAATGGTGCGCCCAGGCTGCACCCCATCCTTGCCACACACAGCCCCTCTCTCGCTTGCATCCTCGATGCTGCTCGAGTCATCAAAGCCATCGGTGTAGAGGATGCCCAAGCGCCCCATCGGAGGAGTGGTGACGCCGGGCTGCTAAAGCACCGAGCACGCGTGGAGACGGAGAGCGAGGTTGCCGCACCGCCCGCGAGTTATTGCTGCAACCGACGCTCATCGCCGCGCCGAGCTTCCACTACGGAGGCGGAGGTCCACATCGACTCTGGTGACGACTTCGGCGACAGTCCAACGACCACTCCGGCGATGACTCGAGGACGACGACAACGGTTAGTCATCTATACCCATTTATCATCAAATAGATCTCATCTTTTCTCTAGTTACTCCTCGCCTCCCCTTTTGGAATAGAAATCCTATGGTTATGTTCTCCCAATCCATGAAATCTTAGTAAGTTTCGTTAGATCCGTGTAGTGTATTGATTGTTTGAATGGTACAAGTGATAAATGATTAATTGTTTCATCTGTGGAAATGATTTCTGCTAGCAATTCGATTAGGGTTAGTGTTCGTGCTGATAATTCCTAGCCAGGACTTGACAATTTATTTTGAATGACCTACATATGTTTGTGCCATTATTTTCTTCAAGATTGGTTTGTACATACACGAATGTGTTTACAAATCAAACCATAATCTCTAGATATGTATAAACAAATAGCCATAAATTCCTAATCCTACTTCATGGCATGTAATCGTTGATTTGATGCCAATTTTTGGCAACTGCCAAATGTTCGCTAGAGATTAGTTTGTAACCATTAATTTGATGCCATATTTTTTTACTATTTGTATAGGTGTTGTCTGATGATGTGGACAACGAGGATGAAGATGTCCAGAGGAGGTACAAGAGGCAAATCATGAGGGAGCTTTATGCGAATGCATAACAGGCGTATTAGGACCTGGGACGGCGGCTATCGATGCCCATTTTGCAACCACAAGCTTCATGACGCATATCAAAGTGTTCTGGCGCATGCAAGAGGACGGGCCATTGGCTCCTTCAAGCAGAAGTATTCTCGCAGGATGGAGAACAACGCGTATGCCGAGTACCTGGAGAAGCTTTAGGATCGTGCCGACATGTGAGATGAGATGTGGGATCGAACTATGTATGCTTGAGCATGCTTAATGACGGTTGAACTATGCTTGTGTACATGTACGCTTATTATCTCGTCGAGTATGTTTAATCTATGTTTACTTATGTCTAACTGGGGTATGGATGCAATCAGTTCAGTTGATGGAATCTACCTCCGTCTCATTTATTGGTCCCTTTGTAATTTGTGTTAAAGTTGACCAAAGATTTAACGACAAAATGTTAGTGTAGGTCGAAAAATTATATCGTTGGATGCGATTCAAACATAGTGTTCAATGATATAATTTTTGTAACATGCATAAACTTTTCTTAGTCAAATATTTGGTCGAAATTTGGTACAAATTATAAAGGAACCAATAAACCGACGGAGGTAGTATCGTCAATCACACACGGTTCCCAAAATTGGAACCATGTGCAATGACTTTCATTTTGCCTATTGTTTCAATCACACACGGTTCCCAAAATTGGAACCATGTACAATGAATTTCGTTTTTCTTATTGGCCAATCACAAGGTTGGCTCTAGCAAACCGTTGCCTCTGAAATTCTTTGTGGGATAGAAAACCCTCACCACCCAATTCAAAAAGAAAAGAAAACCTCGCCATCCCCACGCCACAAAACCCTCACCCCGCCCACCACCCCATGCCTCCGTACCCATTCACACCAGCACAAGCTCCTCTGCGTCTATGCATGGCACCACCTATCGCGGCGGTAACCACTTAGCTCGACGCTACCGCCGCAGGCTGCGCAAACCCCACCACATTTTGCCACTTCCGCTTGCGCCGCTTATCGCCATCGACTTTCTCGAGCTGCTCAGGTCGACCCAGCTACGCTCGTTGGGGAATCTACTAGATCGAGGGTTTTTTCATGGATGACAAGGTAACTAATTTAATGAGATATTATCTCATCTCTCATCCCAGTTCATCTGCCTCCTTTAATCACCCGCAAAATCGCCGTGAATTCATTTTTATTCGAGCTGATTTGAGGGTTTTCTTCATTCATAGAGTTACGAGTCCGACACATCGGGACCTTGCGACCTCCGCCGAGATTCCATCTCACTGCATCAGATGACTTGAGCATGTGTGCGATATGTTCAATCTCACCCTAAACCGGTTGGCATGGCCTACTTTCCAAGATATTCTAAATATTGCTACATTTGGATAAAAGGTGCCACATGCACATATACGCCAAAGGGATATTTTCCTCTTCTTTCTATATTAGGCAAATTAATGATGTATTGTTCTTTCAATTACTCTCATATTTCCATGACATGATGTTTACCCGATCTTTTTAATTATAGATTTTTGTCCTTCGATTTCAACTGTTGTAAAATTTTTTCAATTTGGGCCCATACTTGCATGTTACCATATTTTCTTTAACAATCCTACCATTTTCTGCAGTACATCCCTTGCGATGCAACAGATTATGTAGTGCACAATTTTTCCCTTTACATAGATCAAGGCTGCATGGATGTCATACTACACACAAACCATGGATTTACAAATGTTGCTACTGTAAGACTTGATGAACGTGGTGACTCCTATTTCCGCGCTGGCTTTTGGAAAGAAATTTCTAGGTTTTATGCACTGAAAGCTGGCACTAAAATTGGACTGCACATAAAAGGGCCTGGTAATGAGATATACGCTAACTTCCCCGACAAAATTATCCGTCCTGAGTTTGTTCGAAGTAAGTTTTATTTTCAAATCTCTGCATGTTGACTTACCCAGCAATGTTAAATGAATCGTGTAGTATTTAAGCAACCAATTGTTATTCCCTTTTCTAACTATATTTCTACCTAATAACTTCTAGTTACCAATACACTTTTCTATTGCCCTATTTTATATTCCCTGTACTCTCATTTCTATAAGAAAGCACCACGACAAGGAGACTCAAGGTGGATAACGGGCTGCCAACAAGCGGAGGCGGGCGAGCTAGAACTAGCAGTTTACTCCAAGAGTATAGACTTCATGAGCAGCCTCCCCAATGATATGTTGATAGTCATCATCTCCTCCTCCCAATAAAATGTGGGCGTGGACAACCGTCCTTTCTGGCGGTGGCACCCCTATGGAACCTCACCCTCTCGACCTCATCGACACCCATGAGCTCGCCATGGCTATCGCAAAGCTTGAATGTGTTCTCCAAGATCCTCGGCGTCACCCCGCCCAACCAGAGGCCTTAGAATGGGCAAGTTTGCTCCAACGGCAGGACCGAGCCAAGCTTGATGACCGGTTCAGATCCCCGCCCTATATCAGCTCGAGGAACTCACTTTTGATGATGGGCATATGCGCGCGCCAAAGTCCGCGCTCCGCCTGCGCCCACGCCGTGTCGCCAAGTTTAGGAACGCCATCCCCTAATGATGTGCCCGCCTTATTCTACCATGACTGAAGTACTCGAGATTGTCACCGTCGCCTCTCAACGGTGACATGGAGCGCCTGCCGTGGCGACTGCACTCAGTACCTTCATCTTCAAGCGATCAATGGGTTGAGTACATTCCACATCACCTCCCGACTCTCCTGACTATTTATGTGTGTTTTGGTTCAGAGAAGACATCACAAGATGTGTACCATGATATGGCCATTGAGGATACACTGCACTTGAGAGATTACTTGTACTTGATCACGAGGTCCAATAAGAATCAATGTCATTTCGTGCGAAATTGACGATCTGGGCTACTCGCTCTAACATATACTCCGAACTTGTTATTGGATCCACACCGTCGGTACAACAACCGCCTTCTACCTCTCCTTCTACAAATTAACATTATTTCCAATTTTGAAGATGTTTTTTCATCGTCATTCAAAAATTATTCGACAAGGTTGACATGCAAACTGCAAGCTGTGAAGGTCTTGGCACTAAAATCTATCGCCCCAACCGGAGCAAGTTATCACTTTCCGAGATGCTTTACATGCTTGGAGAAGCTATATATCAAGGTGATGTTCCTTTTCTGTTAAATGTTAACCATAAGGGAGTTCAATTTGTGAAACCTTTTTCCAAGTTTACAATGACAATGTACTATGATTTCTGAAGGATTCTTTTGGAGCATTTCAGTACATACATGTCTCCTTTTCCAAGTTTACAATGACAATGCTTGATCCATATGGTTACAATCCATATGCATTTCTCCTTTGGATTCATCTATACTAGTTTTCTTAGGGAACTTTTCATCCACTCCAACATCCTGTGAAGATCGAAGATGGCATGTTAATGCCCATGTTAATCATGTCAGATCGAAGATGGCATGTTAGTGCATTTTACAAATCCTGCAAACCAAATAGGCCTGTAGTAGTGTTTAAAACTGCATCTAGGCACTAACATGTTTTCTTCTTTTGCAGATAAGATTAGGCCCAGTGGTGGATAATGTGACATAGTATAACAATCACGTCGAATGCCTAGATCTGCATCTCTTAGAAATTACTTTGAACTCCTATTGAAGGACCTTACCGGAGATTATATTCGCCAGGTTCTTTGTTGTCAGAGCAAGGGTGCTGAAGGTAATGAGGTTTGCCCTACATTTATTTCAAAAAAAATGAATGGTTTGTTGATTAGCACCGGCGCCTGCGGCAGAATGGAATAGGCTCCAAAAATGCTGAATTTCATTTTGGAACTTCAGATGACAGAGTAATCGGAACTCATCGTGTCAACCCCATAGATGACTTCTCAGTGGCTGACCCCTTTGCAAAAGTTGTGAGGTTTTGAAACCAGACTTAGAAGTGGTAATATTAGTTTGAACCTCTCTTATATCCATGTTCAGTGGATCAGCGCGAGCGTTTGTAACTGATGAGCCGAATTTCATTTCTAATATCATTTTGAACCTTGTAATCTTCGAATTTGAGCCATATAACTCTGGAATTTGAACCTTGTAATATTTCGAGCCTTTTTGGTACAATCGTTGAAATGGCATCATAGCTATGGTAATTTTGACAACAATGTCATTGAATTCCATCTTACTATTCGATCTCACGAACACTTAATATAGCTAACTCGACTACGATCTTGGACATTATTGCACGTGGTTTCTTCCACCATGTAACCCTATCGGCGTAGAATTAATTATACCAGTGTCATCGTCACCGTAAATTTGACGATCGATCACGCAGTAAACTTCGACTACGATGTCATGTCCACACTTCATTTCACAAGCTTGGTTTGTCCAATAGTGCCCATGAGAATTCATTAGCGCGCGGCAAACCAAGCGTGGAAGCTTCACGATAATCGGTAGGCGAACACTCACCGATGATACATTTGACTCATCGAGCCCACGTGGTCAAACTCGATCGAAGTGTGTCCACAGCACTCATTCTCTACAAGCGTGTTCAGTTGCCGAATCCTCCGCTATGAACGCCATGACAAGCGATGATTTGTACAGCCTCCCATTTGTTACGAGGCATTTAACCTGTGTCTCTTCGAACCTTTCGATACAATGCCCCCCATTGCAAGTAAGCACACCACACGATCAAATTCCTTAGTAAGTATCATGCGTAATGGCGCTCTTCGAGCCCACGCATGGCGTCACCACCTGCTGGTGGACACACAAGGTGTCACGGAGCTCCTGGTTTACACAACCCGATGTGCGGTGTTGTCGTGCACGTCCATCCGCATCATGGAAGTTGTGCTCATGACAAGTACAGTGGCGATTGCCGATGGCCGCTGGCCACCATTCCTGTTACTAGCCGCATAAGCCCTTGTGGCTCTTCACCTTTCGATCATGACCCCACTACAGTTGCAGAACGACGCCACCACGACAAGAGTGCTCAGATTGGCTATGAGTATCATGTCGGACTCCAATGGCATACGATCCGGCGCAAGGAGCGATGAGTAGGACCACCTTCCCATGCCGGGGATCACACCCGTTCACGGAGCATCGAAGGTTTAACCAACAACCGATATAGGGTAGCACTCGCATCGATGCATGAATTGCTTAGCTTGTCGAAAGTACAAGGTGGTACGTTCGTGATATGTCAGGATCGCGCATTATAGTGACTCGCTTCACCACATACATGCCGGACCACAAGGCCTTGTGAGCGTTCGCTAATCATGACAATGATCCCCCTAATGTTTGCTACTGCAGTCACATTGCTACTTGTAAGTGTAAGAATGTCATGCTGCGTATCCTTGTCGACATTCGTATACTATAATGTTCTGTCATGCAAGCATCTTGTAAGTTGATATGTTCATCTCTTGGCATCAGCCATCATGACTAACACAGAGGAACTATGATGGATTCTGCAATCAACGACAAGCTGTGTTAGCACATCGCTGCATCACAAACTCGACTAAAGCATCATCGTCGGTACGCAATGGTCCCATCACATTCGTTACTATATGTTCAGATCATCACAACTAGTTAAGTTGAACTCTATTCCTCAATGGCTCAATGGAAAATCATCCGAGTAGAACTATGATGCAAGTCGCATACATATCGGTTTGATGTACTAATCACATTGTTTCATCCTAAGTGCACGTATGCTGATCAATTGCTTACATCTGCGATGTGTAAACTTTTGTTGTCATCACTAGTTAATTGTATACTAAACTTATTGCATCATAGCAAAATCGAACGTTGATCTATACCGCTATATATGTACCTGAATAGCATCGTAGTTAGAAGCTAAGATCATATGTCGCACATGGACTAAATCAAGTGAACCTATGTTCCTAGTGCATGTATTTTCATCAGATCAGCGTTACCATATATGTACTACCAACAGATGTTAATGCATCACAATTATACACACTATTTTAAGTATTAGAGATAAAATCTAGATTAAATCATGTTTGTGATCGTCACTATCGTAGTCTATAAAAATACTTTATTTAGGAATAGATGGTGTACAAGACATGGGATCGCTAAACTCATGGCAACAACAACATGCCATTGTAACCCGTATGTACATGGAAAGGCAATGTTAACTACAAAGGTTAACATCCACAAAATAGCAAATAGTAATAACGACAACATCTCGTAGTGATATCCTCATTGCAAAAGTAGGTCGATAGCAAAGGACAGATTAAATGGATAGAATTGTTTACTACAATAGACAACCTAGTATAGCCATTGAAACCGTAATCTGATAGAAATGCAATTGAATGAGTTAAACATCGAAGGTAGGTCTTTGCTAGAGCGAGAGAATGGCCTGTTGTCTATAAAAGGTAGGGAAAATGGATAAGACGGGCTAGGTGTGTTTACTACAACATGATTAATACATGAACCGTACAAAACATGGCCATTGCAACTGGTATTGATAAGATTCAACTGGTCAGTTCATACTTGGTAAGTCTTGAGGGGTAGTTGCTGGGGCACTTCACATGGACAAGATCCGCCCCAAGTTGGCCGATGGAGGTGAGGTGTTCCTCCGGGTCAAAGAGTGGATGAGTGCCACTGACATGTGTACCTAGAAGAAGCAAGTAAATGTTAGAAGCCAAACTGCAATTGCACAAATGATGTAAAGTACTGTAAGACATGGGATGCAGCTAACCTCGACGGCAAACAACAGTTATGGTCCTGTAAGTACATGGAAAGGCATGTTAAGTACAACATGGTTAGCATCCACTAAAAATAGCAAATGGGCAACATCTCTAGTATATCTTCATTGGAGAGTAGAACGGTAGCAAAGGGACAAATTAAAAATGGATACAACTATGCAACAGTCTTGACAGCATGCTAAGTTATGCTTTGTAAGTTTGTAGCCATTGAAATACAATTGTTAAAAAATGTATACAATTGTTAATTACAACAGGCATAATAGCCATTGATATCGATACTGATAAAAATGCAATTGGCAGAGTTAAACATCGCAAAGCAGGTGCTACCAGAGCAGAGAATGGCCCAGTTGTCTATTAAAAGGTAGGGAAAATAGCTAAAACGTGTTACGCATGTTTACTACAACATGCTTAATATATCAACCGTATAAAACATAGCCATTGGAACTCGTATGGTAAGATTGGACTAGTGAGTTCATACTTGGTAAGTCCCGAGAGGTAGTTGCTAGGGCACTTCATCTTGGCGAGCCGCCCAAAGTCGGCGTTGAGGCGTAGCTCGTCGGTCGAAGCATGGATCGTCATTGTCATGTGTACCTATAGGCAACCAGAATGTTAGAAGTTAAACTGCAGTTGAATAAATGATGTGACATACTATAAGATGAGGGATGCATCTACCCTCGATGGCAAACAACGTCATCGCCCGTTATGACCCTGTGTAAGTACATGGACATGCATGTTAACTACAGCAGGGTTAGCATCCACCAAAAATAGCAAATGGGCAGCATCTCTAGTGATATCTTGAGTCATGTATTGTAAGTTTGTTGCTGGTATTAGTGAAATTGAGCTGGATAGTTAATACTTGAACATCACACAGTGTGCAGTACTGAAATAAACAAGGCATGACCATGCTTAATACATCAACCGTACAAATCATACCCATTGCAAGTAGTATTGTTAAGATTGAGCTGGTCAGATCATGCCTGGTAAGTCCTGGGGGTAGTCGCTAGGGCACTTCATTTGGGCCAGACCTGCATCAAGTCAGCGGAGGCGGAGGCGAGGTATTCCTCTAGGTTAACACGCACACCGCCATCGCGCCATCGACCACCATCAGCTCCTCGACCTCCACGTGATATGTGGTTGGGCTTGCGACGATGCTCTGGAGGTATGGGCGTGGGGATTTGGAGGCACGAGGATGTTTTGCAAGCGCCATTTAAGCAATCAGGCTGGGGCCGTGATAGAGATTGGTGGGTTACCTGACTGGATCGATGATGCTCGGGCAAAACGTAGATGTGGTTGAAGTTGTGGTTGCGGCAGTGGCGGTTTGAGCTGCCGGGAGGGGGAGGGGAGATACTGCCGGAATTTGATGGGTGGGGATGTGGTGGGAGGAATAAATTCTGAAATCGCACGCCTAATGAAAACTTCATTGTAAAACTTGAAACATGGGCGTGGGAAACACACAACACGACTAATTAGTAAAATACTGTAGTGAGAAAAAGAAAATTGGTAGATCCGTCTTCAAAAAATATACATGTGTAGTTTATTTTTTGGTCAATGGTACACTTGCTTTATTAGGAAACATCTCACGTAACTCGACTTGTGGATCATTAACGCAAAAAATGCACATGGGTACGCCATAGAAACTGTGTGTTTTGTGATCTTCTAATAATTGTTATATCCATCAAGATATCCAATCGCACCTAATTTCAAAAATCTCTTTCATTGTATTAGGATTATTCAATGTACATGAACGAGCCAAGGTGACACCGATGAACAATCATCGATTTATGAAATGCAAGCAAGTGTCAACTGCCTCGCTGGCATAGCAGATTTGATCCTAAGCAACAAGAGAAAGCTTGTGCTATCCCGGCGGCAATTTATGCGGTGTCGCCAACTCGTGCGGCGAGGTGGGACTAAAACCAGCTGCGCCAGCTCTAGGCTCGTGGCTTCCAGTGGCTGCGGCGGATGTTTTGGGAGTATTTAGGGCAGGGTGCCGCTATGAAACTTCGTGAACACATGCTAATCAATGCTCAAAGCCCTCAAAGGATCGCTTACCAACATTGTACATTAATAATAGATAGTACCAACTTAAAGTACTACCGTAATTTGCTCTAAAACTAGTATTGGTAGATGCTCGTAATTAATTATACAAACTTACGGCCGACACACGCACTAACTACTTCTCATATCTGGCATCGGGCATGCTGGCGACATCGTCGTTCTCCTTACCGGCCTTGTAGGCGGCAGCCTGCCATGCTTTAATCTCCGATGGGCTCTCCTCAACACGGCTGCGGCCTCTTCTTTCTTCGGCGGTGGGACTCCTTTTCTTGACTACTTTCGCCTTTTCGCTCCTTTTGTGCAGCTTTGGCGCTTTAGATCCACCGCCCATTCGTCCATGGAGCATCAAAGTCCGCCCATGTACTTGTGCGGCCGTGGTCGACGATGAACTCAGCGACGGGATGCCATCGCTTCCTTACCATGTGTGTGGTCGCGGTGGCGGGAACTTGGTGCGGCGGGATGCCATCGCTTCCTTACCATTACTATGCATCGTGATGCCATGACGACGCTTGAGAGAGCTCGGCGGAGTGGCTGGACAACCATACAAGGTCGGTAGTTTTCAAGAGCTCAATGACAACGCGAAGGAAATTTGGCTTCCTTACAATCTTGCTCATTCATTATCGCACACGTTTATCTCCATCGCCTCCGGAACAGATGCTGCTTGAGCCTATTGTGTGTTGCATTATGATTGCTCGGAACCCCAGCCATGTGGATCGCGTGTGCACCGTAGGATACCCCATGATCGACGACAATCCAGGTCCCTCACATCACACCGTGCAGTTGTAGCTGGATTGGATTTATATGCACTAAATGCCTAGAAAATGCACACAATCCGCTAAATATGGTAAATGAGCCTGGAAAAGTGCCAAATTTGAACACGGTGATTTGCAGGATGTATGTCATCATAGAAAAAAACTCAAGGGCAAAGAACCAAGAAAATTCGGATTCCCCTTCAATCTTGGTGATTTCCCTCTCGAAAGCATGGAACTTCCTCGGTGGTGGTTTGATTTATGAAGGGCGTGCATGACGACATAAGCCAAACCTTCTCAAAAAATTTCTAGGGCATGGTGAGGCCATACCATGGCACCATGCCAGGCGTCATGTTTTTCCAGCATTTATTTCATTTTTCTATAGTTGAAAAACCAATAAACAAACATTTGTGGTTGACTATTGCCACACATTTCATCGAAATATCTGCCCATTCCTTGTAAAAGGCATGATAATTTACTAAATAGCACGAGCATGGTTTTTCAGACCAATCTTGTGCACCCTTTCATCATCGATTGTTTGAATTTGAATTGTGTGAATTAATGCCTAGAAAATGCACATAATCCCGTAAATATGAGAAAAAGTGCCAAATTTGAACACAGTGATTTGCAAGGTGTATGTTCATCGTAGAAAAAAACTCATGGACAAAGGACGAAGGAAATTTGGATTCCCCTTCCATCTTGGTGATTTCCCCCTCGAAACCATGAAACTTTCTCGCTGATGGTTCGGTTTATGAAAGGCATGCATGACGACATAAGCCAAACATTCTCAAATTTTTACCAGGGCGCGGTGAGGCCATGCCATGGCACCATGCCGGGCGTCATATTTGTGAAGCATGTATTTCATTTTTTTATAGTTGATAAACCAATAAATGACACGTTTGTGGTTGACTATTGCAACACATTTCCTTGAAATCTCTGCTCATTTCTTGTAAAACGCATGAGAATTTACTAAATAGCAAGAGCATGGTTTTCCAGACCGTTCTCGTGCACCTTTTCATGCACCAATTGTTTGAATTTGAATTATGTGCATTAGTGCCTAGAAAATGCACATAATCCCCTAAATATGGTAAATGAGCCCGGAAAAATGCCGAATTTGAGCACGGTGATTTGTAGGGTGTATGTTCATCATAGAAAAAAACTCATGGACAAAGGACGAAGGAAATTTGGAATCCCTTCAATCTAGTTGATTTACTATCGCTACGATTCATCTCCATTGCCTCTGCGAACCGTGTGTGTTCGCCCACACATGCAAAAGGAAAAAAGAAAACCCTCGCCCCCTGCCCACTTCATCCCCACCCACTCGCCATGGACTCCTCCGCAACTCTGCATCTCATCAACGTCTATTCCGACCGCCACCCTAAGCTCGCGGCTGTCATCGGCGGGCGGAGGACACGCTCCAAACGGCACGGGATTTCGCCCTACTGCTTGTCGCTGCCTATCTGCACCGACTTGCACCGACATTCTAGACTCTGGTCGATTGGGGTTTTCTGCAGGATTGGGCCGGGGATTTTTCTCATGGAGAAGGTAATCAATTTAGCGAAATATTCATTCATCTCTTATCGCATGATCCGTCCGTTCATTGTTAATCAATCGTCGGAAATCATCGTGGATTCATTTTTCTTCTAGCTGATTCGAGGGTTTTCATTCATGTGTCCATAGTCGAGCACAAATCGGACAAGTGTGGTCGGCTAGTCGGAAGCGAAGTTCCATCTCACCATTCGGATGACTTGAGGCGCTCGGTATGTTCAATCTCACCCTACCATGGTAGGCATGGCCTAAATTTGTGAACATATACCATCTATTGCTACATTTGGATAAAGGTGCGGTGCCACGTGCAGCCTAGCGTCAAGCCTATACCTTATATTAGGCAAATTAATGATGAATTGTTCATTCGGTTACTCTCATATTTGCATCAAATCTTTGTTACATTATCTATTTTTAATTATATATTTTTGCACTTTGCTTTCAGCTATATATTGTTCTGTTCTATCAGTTATTCCCATATTTGCATCTTGCTATGTTATTTCAATATATCTAGTTTACGATCTTAATTTTCATTTCAAGCAGTACATCCCTTGCTTTGCAAGAACATGAGTAGAAAGAAATCTTGGGCTTTACTTTGTTGATGACTCCATGGTTGTCATATTGAGAATGCAGCATGGATTTACAATGACAGTTAGCGTAAAACTTGATAAAGATGAACCCTCCTATTTTGATGCGGACCTTTGGAGAAAAATTTCTAAGTTTTATGAAGCTGAAAGTTGGCAGTAAAATTCTAGTCGTGCACCACACCTGGTCTAATTAACATGTATGTTTACTTCCCCAACGTGATCAGTCGGTCAAAGTCTGATCGAGGTTAGTGTTCTTTCAACTTTCTCCATGCTGGTTTATTACTTAGAAAAATCGGGGTATTTGTTCTGACTAATTGATCACTATTTATGCAACCAATTGTGATTTCATTTTTTGACTCTGTTCCTAGGCAGTAACAAATTCTATTTACCAATTTATCGCACTATATATTCTTCGCCATGTTTTGAATAAATAATACCTTTCCACCTTTTAAGCGGATATGTTGGATGCATAGTTAACGATTTGTATGTTACTCAGGTGCCAAATTTCACTAGAATGACTTGAAGCATGTCATAAAATTTGTTGATAATCTGGCGAGATAGCACATCATGTGAGCGCTGCATTTTGGATGGGATTAATTATACCTATGGTGCACACATTGAACAAGACCAATTGTGTGCACAAAATGCTGGTACAAAGTCTTATTTTTATGTTGATGCTCATAAACTATATAGATCTTCAATGATATGTTACAATTGGTTTTATTCTACATTTCAAGAAATTGCCCAACGCATGTTCTGAATCAATTTACCGACGTGGTCGACTTGCACTTGTGCTCTAATAACGCCAAAGTGATTGCAAGGTACCGTATTTCCAGAAATGGAACCATTCAAATTAACAAGTTCTCGCTTGTCCTGGCAATGCATCCATATTGGAAAATTAGAGACACTGTTTTACTCATGCTCTACCAAGGCATAGGAGGGCTCTTCCTTTTCATTGGCGAGATGCCGAGTCCCCGTGATCAAGCTGCTTCAAGTGGATAGTTGTGGTTGTTGGCCCTCAGCCTCTTAAAATGTGCTAGTTGTTACTATGTTAAGTATGTAGATATGGACCATATGGTTGTTGATATGTCTCCAATGTATCAATAATTTATGAAGTATTCATGCCATGTTTACAACAATTTTATATGGTTTTGGAATGATTTGCCTGGAACTAATCCGGACTGGCGTTGTTTTCAGCACAACTACTGTGGTGTTGTTTTTTGTGCAGAAATGGAAGTTCTCCAAATGAGCTAAAACTTTTTGGCGATTTTTTTGGAACAAAAGATACCCTTGAAGCTTTGGGACAGGGCCAAAGAGCCACAAGGAGGGCACAACCTACCATGGCGCGCTGAGCCCAACCCGAGGCTTGGTGGGTTGTGCTCACCTCGAGGCCCATCTTCACGTGATTCCAACGCTGAAAAATCCTATTTATAGGGAAACCATCGAAATAACCCTAGATTGGAAGTTCTGCCTCCATAGCCTCTGAGCCACAAAAACCGATTGGGAGCCACATAGCACCCTGAGGGGAAATCATCATCGGAGGCCATCTTCATCATCCCTATGGCCACCATGATGAGGAGGGAGTAGTCCACCCTCGGGACTGAGGGTTTGTACCAGTAGCTATATGTTTAATCTCTCTCTCTCTCTCTCTTGTTTTTGAGATGGCACGATCTTGATGTATCGCAGGCTTTGTTAATATAGTTGGATCATATGGTGTTTCTTCCTCTCTATCTTGTTGTGATGAATTGAGTTTTCCCATTGAGATTTCATTTTATAGGATTGAATAATTTTATGGATTTGAGAGCGCTTGATATATGTCTTGTATATGAATACCCATGGTGACAATGGGGTATTATATTAATTCACTTGATATATGTTTTGGCACTCAACTCAGATTCCCGAGGTGACATTGGGGTAATATATGCATAGGGGTTGATGCATGTTTTCGTCCTTTTTGTCCGGTAGAAATCTTGGAACACTCTTTGAGGTTCTTTGTGTTGGATTGAGTATTATGACTCTGAAATTGTTTGATGTGTATCGTATAATTGACTCATGGATACTTGTGGTGACATTGGAGTATCTAGGTCACATTAGAGTTGGTTGATGCGTATCATATGGTGTTATTTTAGTATGAACTCTTGGATAGATTGATCGGAAAGAATAACTTGGTGTTATTTTAGTACGAACTCTTGAATAGATCGAACGGAAAGGACAACTTTAAGGTGGTTTCATACCCTACAAACAATTTCTTCTTATGTTTTCTCGCTAGATAAGAACTTTGGAGTGATTCTTCGTTGCACATTGAGGGATGGTTATGTGGTCAAATTATATTAACATTGTTAAGAGATTGCACTAGCTAAAGTGCAACTAATCCGTGGGTAGTTTTGGTAATTCTTAACAACATATAGCTCATTGAACTAATACTCTTTCAAGATGATGATGTTTGGGCATAGGCTTGGCTAAAGACTAGTAAATTATCTTTTTGTGATTATCATTCAAATATGCAACAGTTCATAGCAAGAATTGATGGTCGATCACAATATATGGTATATTTGAGTGCCAAATTATATAAGTGAAATGTGCTTATCAAGTTCCCCCACACTTAAATCTTTACTTGTCCTCAAGTAAAGGCATATTACACGAACTTCGATAGTGAATAGAAAACTGACTAGAGAATGCCAAGTGAAGTAGGTCTCTAAACAATGCATGCTTTGGACTTAGCTAGTGAAATTAATGGTTAGGAGTGCTTCAAAGTGGTAGGATACTAGTAGACTTGACCATTTTAAACTTTTACAATGATAAAAGAAGATCAACTAGTTCAAATGATGATTGTGCCAAAGGTTCCTAAAGAGAGCATGGTACCGAGAACAAAAAGAACATGAACTTGTGATCAGATCACTTATTTACAGAAATAAAGCAATGATAATATTTTATCGATCTCACCAAAGGAACATACCACCGATCCCGAGAACATGGTATACACCCGGCTCGACCAATTATTAGTATTTTGTTTGTCTCCCCAAAGGAACATACCACCCATCCAGAGGACATGGTATATACCTAGTTCGACAATTACATTTTTATTATTAATTACTGCCCAAGCTAACCCGATTTCACATGCCACCGTCCAGGGAACATGACATGCTACTGTAGGTAGTCAGACTAATTTATTCATTATTACTTATCTTAAATGAACAACGCATAAGCACAAAAAACAGGAATCATCACTCCATGTCTTGTTCACATGCTACCGATCCAGGGAACATAGCATACTAGTCCATAGTGGTAAAGTGATTGCTCTCAATGGGAACACAATAGGCACAAACTCAGCATCTAACACTTAATGATCTAAGTGTATCAAGGAAAAGCACAAAATGATTAAGTTTACTAGTGAAAAAAACCCCAAATATCCCCCGGTTTTAAAAATTTAAAAAATTTTGTTTTGAAAAAAGAAATCCCTTTAAACGGTTTGTGTGTGCAAAATCCCCCCCGGGTACTAATAACTTTTTAAAAATTTGAAACCCCAAAGGGAATAAAATTTCCCCCGGGTTTTTTTTAGGGGAAAAATAAAATTCAAATATTTCAAAAATTGATTTTTGAAAATTAACTTAAAAAAAACCCTAAACCATTATTTTCAAAATTTTGCCCAAAAAAGTTTTTTTAAAAAAAAACCCAAATATAATTTTTTTAATTTTTGAAATTTATAAAACATTAAAATTTTCCCGGCAAATTCATTTGGGAGAAAAAAGGGAAAAATCTATGTTTGTAAAATTTTTTAAAAATTTGAAAAAGGGATTTTGACCCCGGGGAAATTTTACCCCCTTCTTTTTTTCCAAAAAATTTTTTTTTATTTTTAAATTCCTTTTTAAACCTTTTTTTGAAAATTTTGCCAAAATTTTTTTATTGGTTGTTTAAAATTTTAAACTTTTTTCAAAAAAGGGGTTTTAAAAAATTTGGTTTTTGCAAAAAACCAAAATTTAAATTAAATTTAAAAACACCCGGGAAAATGGGAAAAGAAGGAAATTTTTCCCCCCGAAATTTTTTTAAAAAATTCCGGGGCCCCAAAAAACCCCTTACCTTTTTTCATTTTCCCTTTACAAAATTTTTAAAAAAATTTAAATTTTTTCCCGGATTGAATTTTTTAAAAATTTCCTTTTCCGGGTTTTCCCCTTTTAAAAAAGGGTTTTTGGGGGTTTTTTTCCCCAACTTAAAGTTTGGTTTTAAACCCTTTTGGGTGGGCTTTTTCTTTTTTAAAAAGGGGGGTTTTAAATGAAAAAACCCTTAAAACTGCCCCAAAACCAAACCATATTGCCAAAATTTTTTAAAAATTAAAAAAAACCCAAACCCCAACTGGCAAATTTTTCCCCTTTTGGAAAAAAGGGGTTTTTTGGTTTTCCAAAACTTTTTTTCCCCCGGAAAACCGGTAAAATTTATCTTTTGGGAATTTATTTAAATCCCTTTTAAAGGTTTTGAAGTTTAACAAAATAAAGGTTTTTTGAAAAAAAAATAAAATAAAATTTAAAGAAGAAAATAAAAAATGGGAAAGTGAAACTGGGATAAAAAACTATAAAACAAAATTAAATCAAAAGGTTCCCCTTTCCCAAAAAATTTCCTTGAAAAAAGGGCCTTTTTAAATTTTAAAAATTTAACAAAAGCATTTATTAAAAATTTAAATTTTTTTGGTTTCCCCTTTTTTAATTTTTTAAAAAATTAATTTTTTCCCACAAATCAAAATGGGGGAAAAAATATCCCCATTTGGAAAAAAAATTTAAAAAATGAAAAATAAAATAAAACAAAGTTACCAAAAAAACCAAATTTATCCTATGTAAACCAAGAAATTGTTTTTAAAAAATTTTCCAAACCCCAAAGGGTTTCCAAAACCCATTTGGGGGAAAGCATGAAAAATTTTCCCGTTTTTAATTTAAATTTTTTAAAATCCCAAATTGTCCCTTTTTTCCTTTTAAAATTTAAGTTTAAAATTTCAAAAAATTTTTTTTTTAAAACAAAATTTTTAAAATTTTTATTTAAAAATGGGTTTTTAAATTAAAATTTAAAAAAAAAAATTTTATTTAAAAATTTAAAATTAAAAATTTTACCCTATTAAAATTTTTAAAAAATTTGTTTATAAAAGAATTCATTAAAAATTTTGTTTCTAATCAAAAAAAGATTTTAAAAATGCGGGAAAAGTTTTTTTTTAAATCAAAAAGTTTTTGGGAAAAGAAATTTTTTTTTAATTTTAAAAATTTAAAAGAAAATTTAAGACAAAATTTTGTTTAAAAAGTTCAAAAAAATTTTGAAAAAAACTAAAATTTTTTAAATTTTCCATCCCAAAAATTTTAAATTTAAAGTTCTTTGTTTGGGAAAAAAAATTTATTTGAAAAAATAAAAAGGATTTCCAAAAATTAAATTTTTTAAAATTAACCCTTCTTATTTTAAAAAAAAAATTCTAATAAACAAAATTTTGAAAATTTAAATTTGTGTTTATTTAACCCTTTTGGGGTTTTTTTACTTGGGTTTAAATTTCCCTTTCCTTTTTCCCCAAAATACCAAAACTTTCAAAAATGGTTTCCCTAAAATAAACCATACCCAAAAACTTTTTAACCAAAAAAATTTAAAAAAAAATTCTTGGGCTTTAACCCAAAAAGTCCCAAAACCTTTTAGAGGGTCCCAACCAAAAATCCCAGCTAATTTTATAGGGAAAAATTTTAAACAAATAAAAAATTTATTTGATTAAAAGAAACATTAATATTTTAAAAAAGCAAAAGGGGAAAAAATTTGATGAAAAGGGAAATTTTTTAAAACCCTTTAAAACCCAAAAAGGCATTTCTTTTTAAAATGGGTTAAAAAAAAGGGCATTTTCCAAAAAATTTTTCTTATAAAAAAATAAAAAATTTTAAAAATTTTGGGAAAACATTTTATATTATTTCAAACCCCCAAATTTTTCTGTTATTTAAAAACAAATTTCCCCTTTTTGGGAAGAAAAAACCAAAAACCCCTTTTAAAAAAAAAACCCAAATTTTTCAAAAAACCCCAAAAAAAAATTTAACCCTAAAAAAGGTTTAATTCTTTTTCCCTTTAAATTAGTCGTCTAAGGGGCCCCCCGGGAAATTTATTTTTAAAAATACCTTTTTTTAAAAATTTAAAAATTCCGGGATCCCAAAAAATTTAAAATTTTTAAAAATTTTAAAAAAAATTTTAAAAAATTTTTATCAAAAAAAATTAAAAATTTTAAAAACTTTTTAATAAAAAAAAAATTTAAAAAAAAAATTGTAAAAAAAAAACCTAAATTCAAAATAATTTAAATTATAAAATTCTAAATTTTAAATTCAAAAAATGAAAATCATTTAATTTCCCTAAAAAATATATAAAAAATTTTCCCCTAAAAAAACCCAAAAGGGAAAAATTAAAAAACCTTTTAAAAAATGTTTTAAAAAATTACGGGGAAAAAATTTTTTAAAAATTTTTTTTATTTAATAATTTAAAAAGCCAAAATTTCAAATAAATTTTATTTTTAAAAAGGCGAAAAAATTTTTGAAAATTTCAAAAAAATTAAAATTTTAAAAAGGATTAAAAATTTTTCCCGGAAAAAACTTTTTTAAAACTCGGAAAAAACCATAAAAAAAATTTTTTTCAAATAAAAAATTTTTAAATAAAACCCCTTTAATTGAACCTTTAAAAGGGGCCCCTAAAAAAAACCAAATTGGTAAAAAAAATTTTAGTTTAAAAAAAAAATTTCAAAAAATAAAATTTAAATTTGGGCCCCAAAAGGGAAAAGTTTTCAATTAAAATATTCAGAAATAATTTTGAAAAATGAAAAAAAATTTTCCCCAAAAACCTTTTAAAATTTTAACGAAAAAAATTTGGTTTTCTAAAAAAAAATTTTCCCGAAAAATAAGGGAAAAAAATGGCTTTTTTCCCCCAAAAACCCTTCCCTTGCCTTGGGAGGGAAAAATTTGTTTAAAAAAAATTAAGTAAAAATTCAATTGGGAGGGCCAAAAAAATTAAATTATATAACAAAATTTTTTAAAAAATAAACCCCAATTTAAAAGAAAAATTAAAAATTCGGAGGGAAAAAGTTAAAAAAAACCCAATAAACAAAAAAAAAATAAACCTTTAAAACCTTTTAAAATCAAAAAAAAATTTAAAACTGTTTAAAAGGCCCAAAAATGGAAAAACCCTAAAACCCAAAGGGAAAATTTCCCCTTTTCAAATTTTAAAACCCTCCCATAAAGTGAAATTTTCAAATTTAAAAAACTAGGAAAAAACCAAAAACCAAAAGTTTTTAAACAAAACCTTTAAAAAAAAAAAATTTTTCCAAAAAAAGGTTTAAAAAGGGGAAAAAACCCCTTTTAAGGTTTATCAAAAAGGCCCTCCTAAAAAAAAAAAATTTTAAAAGCAAATCCCATAATTAAAAGTTTTACCAAAAAAAAATTTAAAGGAAATCGGGAATTTGTTAAAAGTTACGAACAAAAATAAAAAAAATTTTCTTCTTTTTATATAAACAAATAAAAAAAAATTTAAATCTTTAAAGTTTTCCAAATAAATTTCCAAGTTGGTGATTAAAGTTTTTTTTTCAAAGGGCATTTTAAAATGAAAAAAAGGGTTTTTTAAAACAAAAATTTTAAAAATTTTTAAAAAAAACCTTTAAAACCCCAAAAAAAAAAAAAAGGGAAATTTTTAAAAAAATTTTTTTTTAAATTAAAAAAAAAATTCCATTAAAATTTTTATTCATAAAATTTTTAAACGGAGAAAAACTAATAAAAATCACAAACCATGGGTAAAATTTAAAAAAGGTTAAAAATTTTTCATTTTAAAAAAAAATTTTTTGGTTTTTATGGGGGTTTAAGAACCAAAAAAATTTGCCCGGAACCCAAAATTTTTTTGGGGTTTTATCCCAAAAGGGCAAAAAATTTTGGGTTTTTAAAAAATTAACAAACTTATAAATTCCTTTGGAAACCCCAAATTTTCAAAAACCCTTTTCAATTTAAGGGGAAATTTAAAAATTTTAAAAAGGGTTTTGTTAAAGAAATTTGAATTAAATTTAAAAAAAAAAAATTTTTAAACAAAAAAAGAAACTTAAAATAAAGGCCCCAAAACAAATTTTTTTAAAAACCCCGAATTTTAATTCCCAAAAAATTTTAATTAAAACAATTTAAATCAAAAACCCAAATTGGTAAAAAAACCCAAAAAAAAAATAGTTTAAAAATTTGGTTTTTAAAAGAAATTCCTCCCCAAAAAAGCCATTTTAAAGGGCTCCTTTTCCCAAATCAAAAAAAAAATTTAATTTTAAAAATAAAAAACAAAAAACCCAAAACCTTTAAAGTTCTTTGTTTTGGGGGAAATTTAAGATTGATAATAAAAATCTTTTTTTCCCAAAAAAAGAAAGGGATTTTCCCAAAAAAATTTGGGAAGAAAAAGTTCTTTAAAATTTTTTAAATAAAAAAAAATAGAATTAAGGGGATTTTAAATTTATTAAAAATTTTAATTTAAAAATTGTGAAAAACCCAATAATTTAAGAAACCCTTTTTAAAAAAAAATTTTTTTAAAAAACCCTTAAACCCCAATTTTTTCCCACAAATTTTCCCTTTTTTAAAATTTTTTTCCCAAAAATTGGGAAAAAAAATTTCCCCAAATTTACGGAAAAGGGGTTTGGGCCAAAAATTCCCTGGCCCACTTTGCCCAAAAATAGAAAACGGGAAAGGGTTTTCGAAAAAAACTTTACCCCCAAACAAGAAATTCCAAGGTCCCAAAAAAAAAAAAAAATTTTTTTTTGGTTTTTTTAAGTTTTTTTTCAAAAAAAGGAATTTTTAAACCCCTTTTAAAAAATTAATAAATTTAAAAGTTTTAAAAAAAATCCCTTTAAAAAGTTGGGAAAAAAGGACTTTAAAAATTTTCAAAAAAAGAAAAATTTCCCTCCCCTTAAAAAATTTTTTCCAAATAGGGCCCTTAAGACCAAATTTAAATTTAAACAAAAAGGGAAAAAACAAAAAGACAAATTTTTTCCCCTAAAAAATTGTTTTTGGGAAAAATTTTTAGAAGGGAAAAAACCCCCAAAAAAATTAGCATATAAAAGGGAAACCCTAAAATTTTATAAATAACCCAAGGAAAAATAATTTTAAATCCCAAGAAAAAAATTTTTTTTCCTTTTAAAAAATAATTTTTTAAAAATTTTTTAAAAAAAAATGGGGAAAAAAAACCAAAAAGGGAAAAGGAATTTACGTAAACAATTTCCCAAGGGCCCAAAATAAGGTGACTTTTAAAAAACAAAAATTTTTTAAAAATTCCAAAAACCCCGAAAAAATTTACCAAAAATTTCTTTTTTTTTTCAAAAAATTTTTCCCCTATTTAAATAATTTTTATAACCCCCTTTTTTTTTAAGGTTTTCAAAAAATTTTCCGAAAAGGAAAAAAACCCCGGGTTTTTCCAAAAAGAGAAAAAATTCTCTTTTAATTGGAAATAAAAAAGGGCCTAATTTAATTCAAAATAGGGAAAAATGGGCGGGGACCCTTTTTGAAAATTAAAAAGAAATTCTTTTCAAATTAAAAATTCCCTTAAAAAAAAAAAGGTAAATTTTATTTTTTTAAAAAATTTTTCCCAAAAATTTTCCTTCCTTTAAAAAAACCCAAAAATAAAAGGGGAAAATACCTTTAAGCCAAATTTTAAACCCAAAGGTTTTTCTTTTAACCATTAGGTTTTTCCCAAACCACAAAAAATTTCAGGTTTTTTTTTTTAAAAAATTTTTAGGTCCAAAAAATTTTTTCAAAAAACAAACCCCCAAAAATTTTCCCCAAAAAAGGGGAAAAAAATCCCTAAATGTAAAAAACCCTAAAATTTTAAAAATCTTAACCAAATTCTTTTGGTTAAATTTAAAAAAAGAAATTTAACAAAAAAATTTTCCAAAAAGAAATTTCATTTTTGGGTTTTGCCCGATTTTTTTAAAAAAAAAATTAAAGGGTCAACCCCAATTTCTTTTTTATAGACCCCCAAATGGGAAATTTAAAGTTTTTAAATTTAAAATGCAAAATAAACAAAATACAAAGGACATTTAAAAAAAAAACCCCCGGTAAAAAGTTTAAACCCCAAAAAATTTTTCTTACCAATCCCAAATTTTTAAAATTTCCCAAAAAAACAAAAGAGGGGAAATGCCCAATCAAAAAAAAAAAAAAAGGAAAAGGTTTTAAAAATTTTCCAAATTCCCCGAAAAATTTTTTCTTTTTAAAAATCCAAATCCCCCCATCCCCGCTGGGCGGTTTTTTGGAGGAAAAATTTCTCCCCCCGTTGGGGGGCCCCCGTCCGGGGGATTGGGGTTTCCCCCCAGGGGAGCCCAATGAAAAGGGGGGGGGTGGCGGGTTTTCCCCCCCCTCCCTTGGGGGCCCCCAGGGGGGCCCCTTCCGCCCTCCCTTTTCCCTCCCCCGCCCCTCCCACCCTCCCCCCCCCCCCCTTTTTTTCGCCCCCCTTTTCCCCCCCAAAGGATCCCGACCCCCCCCCCTTCCTTCACCTCCCCCCTTTTTTTCCCCCACCCACCCCAAAACGCAAGCTCTGGGGAAAACCAAGGGGGGGGGAAAAAACAAGGGGGGGGGGAGGGGCCGGGGGGAAAAGGAGGGGGGAGGCCAGGGGGAAGCAAAAGGGGGGGGCCCGGGACGGGGAGGAGGGGGATTTTAGGGGGTTTTTCCCAGGGGCTTTATCCCGGGGAGGAAAGAGTTGGGTGGAAAAAAATTTAATAAAACAAATCATTATTAGGCCCCCCCTTTCCCCCAAAAACGTGACCTTTTTCCCCTCCCAAAGGGAAAGAAAACCCCCAACGGTAAAAAAAACCAAAAACAATCTAAAATTTGGGCTAAAGAAGCAAAACAAATAACCATTTTAATTAAAATCGTAAAAAAACCAAAAAATTTGTTTAAAAAAGCACAAATCGCACTAACCAACCATGACAAAGGAAAATAATTCATTTTTTACACCAAAACAAAGTTTCCATTTAAACAAACAAATAATTTCAAGGCATTCCTCAAAGGGAATACTACAAGCACCATATGTCAAAGGTGAAATTGGGGACAACATTTAAGAAATGGCCAAGCAACCCAAATAGCAATTCAATTCAGAAGCATCAATGGTTGATGATTTCAAAATGGGTCATGAAACGGCTCACCGGCTTTGATGATGTAGCACTTGCTCGATCACTCTCTAAACTGCACTTTCTCCTTTTGCTTCTATATCCTCATGGAGTCTCCCCACTCTTCATGTGTGCCCTTCTTCTCCTCATCACCATGCTATGGGTCCACTGGGGTCCCAAGGAATGTCACCTTGAACCTGGTTTGGGGAGATCCGCCCGGCACCTTGGGGGCCGGGCCCTTCGTGAGTGGGACGAGGGAGGAGGAGAGCAGATCGAGGCAGACGCGGGCGGTTTTTTACCCACCAAGCTCATGGAGAGATAAACCCCACCGGCGCGCCAAAGATGGGGAGATCCCCACGGCACCTATGGGGGGCCCTTCGGAGTGCACGAGGGCGGAGGAGGCACGGAGAGCGACGGGCAGCACGCCGGGTTTTTTACCCACTGGAGCTCCCAGAGATAAAACCCATGCTTGTGTTTGATTTGATCTTGCTCGAGAGCGAAAATGGTGGTGTTGAGCCGAATGGGTCGAACCGCCGAACCCCTTTTACGCGTATGGGCCTTTTATAGTGCAAGGGTCACCAAGTGTCAACGAGGAGGAAGGGGTAGAAATGTAAAAGAGGTGGTAGTTGAAAAAAAGGAACGGAAAATAAAGGGTTTCTACCTATTTTTGAGGGGGACAAGGGATGGCCCGCCGCCCCAAAAGCCCCGCCTGCCTCCCGCCACGGCGATGGATCCACCACGTGAAATGCCACCATGTCCCCAGGCACCATCCGCCACGGCCTCGAAAGGCCCGGGACGGGCGGATGAGCTGAGCGAGGAAAACGAATCCTTCCGGCAAGCACCTTGCCGGGTCTTGACCTTCCGGGAGCTTGCCGGCTCAGAATTTGTCGCCCTCCCGGGCTACGATGCAGCCGAGGGGGTTTCTATGATGTAATCTCCTAGTCTTCCGACGAGCCTCCCGGGGCCTTGGGAGTGATGTAATCTTGAGCCTAATGGTTTTAAGCCCCTGCCGGGTCTCATCTTCTGCCTTGTATACTTTGTTCTTGAATGGCTTAACATGGAGCAGAAGGTCTCCCAAGCACGGGTAAACCTGCCTGAAGGAATCGCCCATAGTTGGGGTACCGAGGTACCCCTACCTTAGTACAATCGGTTAGCATGAAGTGAATGCGACAAAAACTTGAAAGAACACCCACAAAAGTGACAATGCAAGTGGTAGGGATAATACCTCCAAGTCATCAATCGAGTATCCAATTACATAAGCATAGCTATAAAGCACATGTTTAGGATGGTAGAAATCAAGAAGGTCAACACCACATGAGGATGACATTTATCATTAAGAAACTAGCATGGGAATGATATGTTTCATTGCATAGGACACCGAGGAAAGTAACTATGATCATCACAAATGAGAGTAATGCCACCAAGGTATATATCAATGATCTAAGCAAAGGGGTTTTTACGCCAAACCCGGAAAGTTCGGTTCTCCATAGGGACTAGGCGATCGGATGTCACGCACAACCTTCTTCTTGTAGACGTTGTTGGGCCCGCAACAAGTTTGTAGGTGTAGAAATTTCCTCAAGTGGATGGCCTAAGGTTTATCAATCGGGAGACGAGGATGAAGATGGTCTCTCCAAGCAACCCCAACCAAATAACAAAGAGTCTCTTGTGTCCCCAACACACCCAATACAATGGTAAATTGTATAGGTGCACTAGTTCGGCAAGAGATGGTGATACAAGTGCAATATGGATGGTAGATATAGGTTTTTGTAATCAAAATATAAAAACAGCAAGGTAACTAATGATAAAAGTGAGCGAATAGTGCAAGTTCCTCAACAATAATAAATACTTGGACATATAACTATCCTCAACATGCCGAAGAGTCACTTGAAAGCCACTAATAGCGGAGAACAAACAAAGAGATTATGGTAGGGTACAAACCACCTCAAAGTTATTCTTCGGATCAATCTATTCAATAGTTCGATAGAATAACACCTTAAGACACAAATCAACCAAAACCCTAATGTCACCTAGATACTCCATTGTCACCTCAAGTATCCGTGGGCATGATTATACGATATGCATCACACAATCTCTTCATTTATTCAACCAACACAAAGTACTTCAAAGAGTGCCCCAAAGTTTCACCGGAGAGTCAAGACAAAACGGCCAACCCCTATGCATAGGTTCAATGGAACCCGCAAGTTGATCACCAAAACATACATCAAGTGGCACGTGATATCCCATTGTTACCAGATAAGCACCAAGACATACATCAAGTGTTCTCAATATTAAAGACTCAATCCGATAAGATAACTTCAAGAGGAAAACTCAATACATCACAAGAGAGTAGAGGGGAGAAACATCATAAGATCCAACTATAAAGCAAAGGAACATCAAGATCGTGCAAGAGAGAACACAGAGAGAAGAGAGATCAAACAATACACGGTACATACCTCCCTCGAGGGTGAACTACTCCCCTCGCATGGATAGCGGATGATGAAGATGGCCACGGTGATGGTTCCCCCCAGGTGCCTGGGCCCAGATTTTGGTGGCCAGAGGCTTGGCGGCGAACTCCCGATCTATCTTCGCCTTCGATGTTTTTAGGGACGGACTTATATAGGCGAAAAGAAGTTTCGGGGAGCCTCGAGGCCCAGAGAAGGGGGCCCAGGAGGTGGGCACGCCCATCTCCCGGGCTTCCCGAGCCTTCCGCTTGAACTCCAAGTTCCCGGATCATATCCTTTCCAAAATCATGCTCCGGTTTCATTCCGCTTGACTCCATTTGATATTCCTTTCTTAAATATAAACAAAAAAAACAAAAATAATGGGCCTCCTTTAGTAGGTTAGTCCCAAAATGATATAAATGTAAAATAAAGCCCATAAACATCCAAAGGGGTAATATAATAGCATGGAACAATAAAATTATAGATACGTGGAGACGATGAATCAAAGACACGCCCAAAGCTAGGTGACACTATTTGGGAGATGGAAAAGAAAATAAACCTAAACTATCAATGATTTCACAAAAGAAAATGCAAAATAGCATAGGAGATTCAGATTTTACTCACGTTTTTTGGTATTTTGTTTTATTTGAGAAAGGAACAAAAGGGTAGAAACAATACTATGACAGAAGAAATATATCACAACACAAACATGTCTATTCTCGCATGAACATAGTTAAATAAGGACTACGAACACACATCACACATTGAATGGGGGAGTTACAAGACATGATTCTAGTGCTCACAAATCAATAAAATGAGTAGTATTAAACAATCACAAGTCAAGAAACAAACAAGGGGATCACACAATACAAGAAGATTACTATATCACAGGCATATCACACAACTAAATATTATCCAAACAGCTAGATAGTAACTAGTTAGAGCACATAATAAAATGCACTATATTTTAAAGTAAAATTGAACAATTGTCGTTGCAAGCTCTTATCAAATCTGAATATTACATGTACTAAACATCTCTAGGATTTTGATCCCCCCGATCTACCACTTTTACTTTTGGCCCTTCTCTTTCAACTTTCTACACAAGAAGATCCTCCCACTTTATCTAGCCCCTTGGTTACTACTTTTCATCTCACATGGGTCTCTTTTCTTATCTTCTTCTTCACTCTTCTCGAAAGATAGACAATCTTGACGATTATTAGTGCCTTTGGCACATTTATGCAAAATAGACCATAGATAGTAAATGATCTTTTGTGATTATCATTCAAATATGCAAAGCTTAACAAGAATTGGTGGTCGATCACAATATATGGTATATTTGAGTGCCAAATTAATTATATAAGTGAAATGTGCTTATCAAGGTATACACAAAGGGGAGAATTTCCAACCGGAAACTGGACGTGAAAAAGCTACGGAGGCTACCTATTCCGCACAACCCAAATGAGCTGAAACTTTACAAGGATTTTTATGAAATAAATAAGAAAGATCGAGAAATACCGAGGGGGCCCCGGGAGCACAAGACACGTGGGTCACCCCGCGCCCCGTGGGTTGGTCATCCAGCCCACCTCCGTGTCCCCTTCCGTACATAAGTCATTTTGACCTAGAAAAATAATGAGAGGACTTTGGGATGAAGCGCCGCCTCGAGGCGTAACTCGGCAGAGCATTTGCCCTCCCGAGCGATTTCCGGGGAACTTCCTCCGGGGGGGAAATCATCGCCATCATCATCACCAACAATTGTCCCATCTTGGGGAGGGCTATCCAAACATCTTCAACAACACCAACCTCTCAAACCCTAGTTCATCTCTTGTGTTCAATCTTTGTATCACAACATCGATTGGTGCTTGTGGGTGACTAGTAGTGTTGAGTACATCTTGTAGTTGATTACTATACGTTATTTGGTGGAAGATTATTGTTCGATCCATCATGCTATTTAATACCCCTCCGATCTTGAGCATGTTTATCATTTGTGAGTAGTTACTTTTGTTCTTGAGGTCACGGAGAAATCATGTTGCATGTAATCATGTGAACTTGATATGTGTTCAATATTTTGATGATATGTATGTTGTGATTCCCTAGTGGTGTCATGTGAACGCCCTACATGGCACTTCACCATTTTTTGGCCTAAGGGAATGCATTGTGGAGTAGTTATTAGATGATGGGTTCAGAGGAGTCTTAAACCCTATTTTGCCATCGTAAGGGACCGATTGATCCAAAAGTTTAATGCTATGGTTAGAATTTATTCTAAACTTTTCTCAGAAGTTATGCTGAGGGGTTAATCATAAGTAGGAGGTTTGTTAAAGTAAGAACAACACCTAAGCACCGTCCACCCACATACCAAATTATCAAAGTAGAAACAAATCGAACCAACATGGTGAAAGTGACTAGATGAAATTCCGGTACCCTCAAGAACACTTTGCTTATCATAAGAGACCGTTGGCCCCCCGCTTCAAAAGGATTGGGCTACCTTGTTGCACCTTGTTACTACTACCATTACTTGCTCATTACAAATTATCTTGCTATCAAACTACCCATTTATAATTTCAGATTGCAACATTACCTTGTGAAAACCACTTGTTTTCCTTCCTCTGGGTCGACACTCTTACATATCGAAAAGGCTACAATTGACCCCATATACGTGGGTCATCACCAAGCAAGATACAACCGTGATGGGGTGGTGACATTCAATGGAAAGATCGGACTTGGCATTTGTCGAGAAGAGTGAGGTCAGGAATGAGTTCAAAAGTATGGGGACTAAGAACTAAAATCAGAAAGTGACAAATGTCTACAGAGATTATCTCATCAACAAAGTGATCCCCGATTCAAGATAAGTGGTCCAACGAAGATGACGGAATAAACATCTTCATCCAACAGATAATGCCAAACCACATGTCCTTCCTAACGATGAAGGTTTTCGAGAAGGGGAAAATCGATGACATTCGATTGTTACAACAACAGGAGTTTAATGTTTTAGGACTTATCTCACAACTTTCTAGTCCCCACGACGAAATCACCTAGAAATGTCTAAGAGATTATCTCCATCCCTAAGGAATTGATAGGGAATTTCAATAACAATTTCTATAACTAGCATTTTTAGTCAATTTTCCAATACACAAATTTTATAAGATTTGTGTATGAACTAGCAATGTTTGTTGCTCAATAACTAGCAATAAAATTAACAAAATGTTGTTGCTAATGATAGTAACATGAACAATGGAGTAAGAAATGAAGGTTAGCCGGATATGCTAATCAAGTTAACAATGGAGTAATAACATGAACAATGGAATACAAAATGGTCAATGTCCATAAATTTTGTCGTGATTTCGGAACTACAGATGACCAAAGAGCACGCCTTGTTTGAGATTATATATGCTCCAAGTTGTAGCACCTTTCAAGCAATTGCATTGAAATTAATATTTGGTTTTTTAGAAGATAAATGCAAATGAATGTTAATTGTTAGTGATGCAGGGAAGAGGGTGTAGTTGGGAGCATCCACTATACAAAGAGACCTTGTTGGGACCAAATCATCCACTTGATGGAAGAAGGCACCTTCAAGAAATGTCACCACATTGAATAGAAATATCCAAGATCAAGCCTAAAAAAGCTTCAATTTCATCCTTATCCGATCCACCAAGAAATTTCGATCAATGTTTGAGTCTAACATTGTAGATTCTTCGCACTGGAATAGCATGAACAAAGGAAAGAATCAATATACTCCTTGAGTTTCAACTGCCTCAAATTTGTTTGCATGAACAAAGAAATCTTCGAATTAAACTTGATTTAGTGAATAGTATGACAAAATCTTCCTTCATGAAAGTGATCACCGTTAGAGTAACTTGGTTTATCCAAATTTTTCAAAAATGCTTAGTAAAATCTTCCAAGTTGCTAGTTTCATTGGAACATAATTTCATTGCAAGTTTAGCTTTCATTAAAACTTGGAATGTTTTGAAGACAAGTTCATCTTGAAAAGGCTAAACCATGTATTCCTAAAACTTGCAATGTTCCTAAAAATCTAAACCATCTACGGCTCCATCACTTTAATCTTTTGTTTAATCGACTTTTGTTAAATCTATAGAGAAATCAGAAAAATCTTCTGCTTGGCTGAATCAAGTGGAGGAGAGGCGAAAAGGGAAGGAGGAGAGCGGGGAGGGGGTGCTTATCGCGAGGACGGGTTGCAAAAATGCCACCGGGCATGAAGTTTTGGACAGGGGGAATAATTTTATCCTTCTTATCTAATACTCTAACAAGATTTTATCCGCTAGTACCGATATAATTGATGTCTACTTTAGACGGCTTAAGCTCAACATATTTTCTTGCCATTTATATTCTTATTGGTTGTTGAAGATTGTTCACTCCCATAAACGAGCACATGTTCTTTGTTGGACACACCAAGCTCAATCAATCTATTGGCAGATAAGAAAGGCATTTCTTTTCCAAATTAACTTGATGCGTTCGAATGTACACTAGGTGCTTATGCTTTCCAAACAAGTTAAAACCTTGGCATCTGACAAAATACAAAGAATAAAATTTTCCTTGTACAAATCGAATTGTAAGAACATCTTGCTAGTACGGTTATTTCTAACCGGTTTAAGGATGTGTTTGGGGTTCCTCTTGCATCTCTAGTTGTCAAATATCAACACTCTTCGCTCGCTTTCTTCTTTCTTCTAGAGAGGCAAACACATCATTACAACGCCCCCATAAAAGCTAACTACTCTGGCCACAAATTCTTCCTTCAAATTACAAAAGCAATCAAACAAACATAAATTTACATTGTGGTTTTCGCCGACCTCATAAAAGCTTGCTTGTTGCCACCACTTGTCTTTTTTCGCCAGAAACTCTCACATTCACGATGCACTTGATGCCACTAGGTTGAGACGATCAACTAACTTGGGAGGATTTAAATTTGATTAAAGATGACCGATGAATAATAAATGACTTAGAAGAATAATGACAAAATGGAAGATTGAAGGAACGAGGATGACCGAAAGACACACTAATAATTAACAAAATTAAATACCACAAAAGAAGCATTCATTTCCACAATAAAAAATACGCTATGAACAAAAAAATGGAAGACGGACATACTAACAAAATTATAAAAACTATTATATGTCAACTAAAAGAAGATAAAAAATTAATGACCCATCAACCATTGTATAATTATACACATTGAATCCTATTAACTTCCACCTATTTTTTATAAATCTACATGAAACACATGGGGCTATCTACATGAAAAACATAAATTACCTAGGTGATAGTGAAAAATACAAATACCCTATTGTGACCAATAATAAAGGCTATTATTATGGTACATCACCCAAATTGTCTCCAAAGCTACAAAATATTACCCACCAATGCCACCTAGAAGAGATAAAAAATTACACGGAATCCCCATTTCCGGGCGGGATAATACGTAGGTTTGTTTGAGCAGGCCCGGTCCAGCTGGCCTGTTTGTAAATTTATTTTTTTTAAAAATCCCATTGTCGCTTTTTCTACTTTTAATAATTTGCAAAAAGTTCTGAAAATTACAAAATATAATTTTGATTTTTTAATAGATCATAAGACGGGGATTAAAAATGTTCGCGATTTTGTAAAAAATGTTTGCTTATTCAAAAGGTTCAAAATTTTGAAAACAAATGTTGATGAAATTGAACAAAAGTTTAAAAAAAAATGTTCGTGAAACAAAATATCCAAAATTCAAAAAAATCAGGACTTATAAATAGTATATTCATTCATAAATTGTTTCTGATTCAAAAATGATCATGCACTTTAAAAAATGTTCGTTAAATCAAAAATGTTCATGAATATCAAAATTGTTCCACCAATTTCCCAAAAATGTTCGCCAATTAAAGAAAATTGTTTAAAAAATTCACGATTTTATAGAAAATGTTAGGAAATAGTATAATGTATTCATGAATTCAAAAAATTGATTTTAAAAAATGTTCAAAAATATGAAAAGTGCTCATAATTTGAACATGTTCGCAATTTCAAATATGTTCAAGAGTTTAAAAAGGTTCATGATTTGAAAATTATTCATGATTTCATAAAGAAATTGAAAGTGATAGTGTATCTCATAGAGATTTGTTTTTCCTAAATAAGACGGGCCTTTTGCTTGTATATTCAACTAACCGAGTCCCAAAAATTCTACATACAAGGTCCATTCTCCTCACTAGATGGAAAGTGGGTTTCGCACATCCATCCCCCAGTAGGCCATATCGAACCGGTAGGAATGCGGCTTGCCTCCCCCCCGCCAAAGGCCATATCCACTTGGTAACAAAGAAACTTGAGTATTGCATATAAATAGAACATAGCAAAAGCACATCCATGAACCGACCAAAAAATTTAGGCATCTATAATGCCTCCTTTGATGGGACCTAACCAAAGAGATATAGATACTTATATAACAATAATGGTAACAATTAATTTAGTTGAGCCAATGCCAACCCAACAACACCAATCCCATAAGCTCAAGACACCATATAAATTCCAGGATAGAAAGGTATGAAGGTGGTGAGATAAAAGAAAATCCATTAGTGATATATCTTAAAGAAAGCAATAACACATAATATGATCCGTGAAGAAAGTCAAGAGGAAAGCGCAAAGACTTGATGCAGTCCGTAAGAATGCGCCGAGGTTCAAATAGCTTGGGAGGACATCATGGTAGCTCATGGTATAATACAACATGAGGGTCATTGTAGAGGCAAATGGTTCCCAACAGCAATTGGCACGGAGATCCTTCCATCAAGAATCAAGTAAACGGTGAATGCCCGGAAAAGATCCGAGTATAGGTGTTCACTTCAATAAAGAAACATATGCCCGATATTTTTATGGAAGTGCAGATAAACTTCAAAATATCAAGAGCTTTCAACCGATCTCAAAAGCCAAAACAGGTCGTATGAACAAAACAAAACAAACCTTTATCTTCTATGAAAGCCGAAAAAAAAATAATAATAAAGAGATGGGAATTCAAATTTCACAAAACTATGGATGATTATGTCATGGTACTCAATAACCATGTGTACACCTACAACCCGATAATAGCTAGAAGATATAACTCTTTTTCATGCATGAAAAGACCCTTGGGTGAACTGGGCATCCCTAGTACATGTAGCAAGGATTTGTATTCTTCAAAGCATAGAAAGTAGAAAACTATTTCTATACAAACAAAGGAATAGTTTATTTGTACCTCTTATAATTAGCAAGCATGGTACCATCATAAGAACAAAAAATTGTACAAAGAAAGGAAAGTGTTAACTATTCAAGGTGGAATTTACAAATCTCACTCCATGATGACTAATATAGGTTTCAACTCAAAAATAGACTGAGACCATCATGTTATAGTTATATCCGATGAGCAACAACATATATGAAGTTTTAACATCCGCTATCATCCATTTACGCTCATGGTAGATTAAACACGCTTTCCCACAAGTATGTATAATAATTCATCAAGGGGGCAATATCTTGAATTAGCTTAGAATGTTCTCATCAAGAACAGTTTTGATAGTAAGCACAATGGCCATCACATCCATTTTATAGTACGAAGATCAAGGCTCAAAAAAATTTAGATCTCTTCAAAGAGGATCAACTAAATTCAAAAGAGAAAAATTGGTATGATTAAAGTTTTTCCGTTTTGTCATCAAATGAAAAAAAGGATGTATCTAAAATAAAATACATCTAGATACATCCCTTTATTCATTTTGATGACAAGTATTTCCGACGGAGGAGTACCATATTATAAAGTACACCACCTAAATCGGTAGAAAATATCTTCGAGGTAAGCCATAACCATTTTCAACTAAATGCATATAGAATTATAGAGAACAAAATGGTAAGTGGCGATGCATAGTATAGTAGCTTCGGTTGCATACATTTGTGATAAACAGAAGAGAAACCATGTTCCATCAAGAATACAACAATTACATACTTGGTTTTAATCGATGGCATCTTATTGAGAGTAACTCTCACAAAATGCGCCAAAAATAATGTATAAAAAATGTTGCCTTTTTTTCCAAGTATCATTTACATGTTCCTTATGAGATCTCTTTAGTGGGGAGAACAATATTGTTTCACACCAAAACTTCAATTGTGAAGTAATGACATATTAGTGGAGGGACCAGACCAAATAATTGAGAGATTAGTCATAACCCAAAAGGGTTGTTTGATAGAACACTAATTAGATCATGTGAAATCGGAGAAAGAGTTTGACACCAACAATATGCAACAAAACTATAGATCAACATGATAGAACATACATTTGGTTCTATCACACTCAATCTAATATAAAACATGTTCACCTCCAATTTCAATGGCTCCATCAAATTATAGAAAGGGTTGTTGTATAATGAACATGGGTAATGTCAATGTACTACATTATTCAAAACCCTCCGATCAAGTGGATAGCAAAATAGAAAATCTTATGGTCACCCAAGAGAATCGTTAAAGTTTAATAGCAAATACCTTATTAAACAAAAGATACTCTTCTTCACCCAAGAGTGAATGCAAGGACGGCGTGTCACGGTCCGGGTCATTCTTGAGGTACCATCCTCAAAACCAACGGTGGTGGAGTCAACGATGAGCACATCATAGTCAACCCGATAAACAAAACAAAAGGAACACAATTTCAGCGATATGAGATAGATCAAAGAGGTAGAGTTTGAGTTGAAAAGAAAATCACTACTGACCATAATGCCATCATACAAGCATTTCTTCTTTTTCCATAATCAAACAAAATCAAAAGAACAATAGGTTTTTTCCATCCGAAATACTTGGAGGAATGGATGTATCTAGATGTATTTAGTTCTAGATACATCATTTTATGCATTCAAAGTATTTCCGGACGGAGGGAGTATTTAAGATTGTATTAACTAAATAACCTAACTACGTGTAACCTGCTCAGATAGATTAAAAGAAGGCACCTACATGTAAGAAAACACCTTTTGTGTGATTAAGAACATCCAAGTTTTTTCTCTGTTAAATATTTGTGATTGCACAACTCAAGAAGGTTTTAACCAAAGAGCAATTCGCTTGAGATTTCTAAAATGCGACATTGAATCATGCTCATAATTGAAAGAGATTAGTGAAATTCAAAACAATCAATTTAGAGAACCCGCTAATATAAAACTGTTTGTGTTTAAAATAAGCATGCTTTAACCGACCTACCAAAACACGCCTTACCATGCCCCGACATCTAAATATTCATCATTTGGTATCTTTGATAGTTTTCAGATTTCCGCTTGATTCGAGGAAAAGAATTAACTCGCCAAACTATTCACATATGTCGAGGGCAGCCTTTGCGGCAAGGACGCCTGCCTAGTGTTGCCACCGCTTGATTCCAAGTAGAAGGTGAGAAATTTAGATCGATGGCAGGATTTATGTCAAAGCAATATTTGGACTTTCATATTTCCCAAAAGTCCTATGAAAATTTTTTTTACGAGTCAAAGAAAAGCAAATCTTCTCACGATAAAGAAACCGCAACATGTTTTTAAATACAAGCAATCATCTTACAGAAATTTGGAATTTATACAACCCTTTAAATAAATTCGATGAAAATAAAAGACTTTTGTAAGGAAAACCGATCCGCTTGAAGTAAAGATATCGCCCAAAAATCGTGTATCTTATCGACCAATCACGCCCAATTTAAAAGAAAAATAGTTATCCAATGAGGGTCTTAATGCACACAATCTATAAATATATGAGTTATCAAGAGAAGTAGTCAACAAACTATAAGCACCAAATCCTAGAACTGTTTTGTCCGGCGACTAAAAGCATGTTTATCAATGTAAAACATAAACATATTTGTAGTACAAAGTGATCTTTGGGAGTTCCGCCAAAAAATATGAGCATGATAGAAAAAAGGAATGTGCATTCTAGCAAGTGGGTTATAACATAACCGGGGCCAAAAAATAGGAATTAAGGTCCATATACTGTTTGAAACTTCACCCCGCCAAGATAAGTTGATTATTTAAAATAAACGCTAATGTTAAGAAAGGCTAATATATCCTAAAAAACGAAAAATACAAAAAAGGTTGTTTTCCTTTTCATAAAAAGGCTGACTATTAACAATTTGTACCCGACTAAATCAGAATTTTAAAAGTTTTTCACACAATGGGGACCCACGACCGACATGCAGCCAAAGAGTAAGGGTTACGCATTGGACAAAGATAATACAATGAAGACCCATTTCAGTGGCACCAAAAGTAGAGCTACGAGCTTGGTTCGACATTGACAAGAACAATGATTACTCCTGCAACATTGACCAAAATTGACCAAACAATGTGCCCGCAAAAAAATAAAAAAATTGACCAAACAATGATGTCTTGTTTTTTTGTCAAGGAATTTCCAAAATATGTGGTTCTATCATCTATTGGTGAATACTACATGACCGCAAAAATGTATTATAGTTCGACCAAGTGTTTTACAAGGAATTTATCACCTTATTCAAACTGTTGAAAAAGGAACTTGATAGGTTGTTCACAAGAGAGAGAAATCCCCGTCCGCTAGATTCCTCTTTCTTTCCACCTATGCACGCCCATTTTAGAAAGCCTATATATTAGCAAGTCAAAATCAAGGGGAAATGAGAAGCAAAGAGGAGCACATCCTAATCTTGCATTCCAAAATAGCTATACGTGATGTTTTCGTTGTTTTGCACTTTTGGGGCGAAATCTATAACAAAAGAAATGTAATACATATTAGGATGAAATTGGCCATAAGATCAATATAACTAAGGCAACAAATAATATTTCAGGCACCTCGATGCTTTAAATAGTCTTTTTCACTACAAATAATGTTTGTTCTTTGTCAAAAATACAAGAATGTAAGGAACAAAGTCATACACAAGGGGAGAGAAATACGCCTTGTAACATTCTTCAAGCCAAATTTTAGTAGATTCCTACAAGAGAGACTCACCATAAAATTGGTTCCATTCTTTGAATAACCACTTCATGGAAACCCTTACAATCTATTCGACCAATCCATCAACTAAAAAATTGTAGTGTTTTCACCGCTGAACTCGATTCAATTCAAGGGTGTGTCTTTGCATATACTATCTTGCATGTTTTGCTTTTTTCCTCCAAATGATAATTTTCTCCTTGCCAAAAGACACGAGAATGCAAGCAACAAGGTCCCGAAATAAGGTGAGAGAAATGCATCCCGTTAGTGAAGTCAAACATAATCATATATGTGCCTAATTATATCATTAGTATCTGCTTAAATTGCCTGTAGACACATGTTAGATGAAAAGAAGTATGCTGGTAATTCAAAAATCTATATATATCCTAGAAAAGTAAGTGATTGTCATTTTATCGGTTTGGCCCGCCATTCCTTCTTTCTAGAAGACACCAAAGAATAAATGATGCACGGCTAGCCTATCGAGGCTCTTAGCCCATATGGTTTTCATTAAACCTAGGTGTACGCGTCCTTTCTATAGACCACAATTTAGTCAAGCTTGTTGTTATTGTAGAATTAAGAAATCAACAATGACAACGGAATGACAAATGGATACATTTAACATCACAAAAGGCCACCAAATCCAAGAAAAAAATCGCTAATGTAACTTGAGTACACCCCTACAAATTAGTCTTACTCTTACAAAAAAAATATCGATTGGTCATCTCCCAAACCATGAATAAACACCAAAGGTTTGTGGCTCAAACATGACACTTAACAGAATATTAGAATGCGGAAATTAATGACTGAGGAATAAATGCCCAAGGGTAGCAAATAAATGGAAGCTTACCAACACAAAATGATGGATGAAAGTGTTTATTTAATTTCAATGCTCAAAATACCAACACATACATGCAGAAGCAGAATAAAACCTCTTGCTTGGTCTATGGTGTTATCTTTGTGACAGAATCTAATCTCCTTTCCTCTTCATCCGAAGGCCCATGCTCCTCCCGCCAGTCCCAAGAGGCGATTAGGAGGAGGAAATGCACCCAGACGAGCCAGAGATGAAAATAAAAGGAGGGGAAGAGGGCGGGCATGGCTTGTCGGATTTGTTCCCCCTCTTCCGATCCTCCCAAACGGAGAGGAAGAGAATGGCTCCGGAGGAGAGCCGGAGATGCCTGGGGTTTTCCCGGCTTGGGCTGTGCCCTTAGGGCGCACTGTGGGACGCACCCGACGGTTTCCCCTGGTGGCGAACCCCACGCCCGTGGGCGGTGGTGGCCTCCTTGGCCCCTCCGGTGGCGCCGACGGACGACCCGCCTTCCCATCTCTCCTCCACTTTTTTTCTCCTTCCCGCACTCTCTCCACTTTCTCTTATCTCTCTTTGCAGGGAAACGCCCACCGCAAAGGAGCTCATCGGATCCACAACCCCATGTCGCTTAGCGACCGGATCCCCGGATGTGTCCATGTCCGGACAACGCGAAAGGGCGAGTTGGGAGAGACGGAAGCCTGGCGGGAGAAGAACGACGAGGAGGGGGAGGGGAACACCCGGGGGGAAACGGGAGAGGGGCGGAGCGGAGGGGAGACGGGGGGCGGAGGCGGACCGGAGGAGGAGGGGAGGTTAGGGTTACACACGGGGCAGGCTTTTTATACGCCACTGAAAAGACGTAATGCCCTGGGAGCATGAGATTTAAAAAAAAGGGTGGACACTATTCATTGTAAAAGGTTGTTTGATCCGATGGCCGGACCTTCCATCGCCGGGAGACGATCCGACGCCCAATCAACGGGAGGAGGCTTATTTGTATCCACAATCTAACAATGGATGCTAATGAAGAGCACGAAAAAACACAACAATTAAATGGCAAAAACACCACCACTTTCACCCAATAAAACACATGCTAGAAAATTTCGCACCGTCACCGAACCGATGAGCAAAGAGCAATAACTCATTTTTACATCATCGAAAAGTTATCTCATGTGAAATTCAAAACAAATAATTCATATGCTATTTAGTGGAGGGGGGAAAAAGACACAAGACAAAGATTATATTCAACGCTACCAATTTTGCTTCGCTAGGTTCGGCTGGATGGCTACCAATTTCCCTCATCACCCCGATAGCGCACTCAAACCGAGGAGAATCGGATTTTGGCTCGGAAAATGAGGTGGCTGCCTTCATCTAAAATGAATTGAATCAAAAGGGGAAAAGGGGATGCAGGCCTAAAGGCTTTACGGTCGAGGTCAAGTCACCACGATGAGCCTCAGAGTGTTTACTGGGCGCCAAGCCGCCCCCCCCCTCACACACACACACACACCTTAGAAGCTCACCTCTAGAAAATGACAACCAAAAGGAACCTACATGGGTCGAATCCAAACAAGGAGGTACCCAAAATAAAAAGACCAACGGCAATAAACCCGACACCACTCAAGGATGAAAATGAGGCAGCCAAAAATTCAACCCGCCAAATAAAAAAAGATGACTGATTTTGAAGTGTATTTAAAGAAGAACATCGGTGCTAACAAGATTTAAGAAACCAAGATTAATTGGGAGACGGACGGACAAATTCTAACAACAATTACACTTGCTAGATTTTTCATAGCAAGGAAGGATGCATTCAAGCCCAATCACAACTTACATTATGTGAAGATTCACTATTCAATTAGGAAGTAATTTCATCCACATTCTATGGCAAACAATACAAAGGAGGTAACGGTCCTCCACATTTTTGCATCCGGCTTGGGAAGTAAAGGCTTAAATCACAACAATAAAAACACAAGTTATAAACACCAATCATTCAAAGAAAGCAAAAGCCACACCATCAAGCAAATGCACACACACATGGGCACACACACAATCAAGCACTTGCACACAATCAAGACAAAAAAATATAGAACAACATCACACACAGTCACACACACAATGTAGCACTTGCACACAAGAAAAGACTCCTCCACATTTTCACATCCGGCTTGGGATCGCAAAGGCGAAGCCACAACAACCAATCATTCAGAAAGCATACAAGCCACACACAAGTCAAGCCACACCATTTCAAAAAAATACCACACCACACATCACATAAATGCACAATATTCACACAATCACACACAGAGTCAAACACAAGAACGATCAACCAAATGCAATATTCCACACAACAAACACACGGACACAATCATAAACCACACACACAAGAGAGTCAAGCCACAAAGTTGGAAACATGGGCGCTTGCACACAAGAAATGTAAAAGATAGGGCACAAAAAAAACAAATACATCAAAGACCAAGTAAACTCGAAAGCTATAAAGAAATACCAACCAATGACTAAACTGATTTTCGGCGGAGGGTGATTCGTTTCGCCCAAAACGATTAGAGGTTGATTAGGTTGATTGCCGATTATCTTCAACACTACCCACAAGTTTGTAGGACTATGAAAGAAAAGAAAAGTTAAATGTGTTTTGTTCTACTTACTAGAGAAAGCAAGGCATGTAACATGAGCAAAATTTTATAGAAAATCGCTAAGGTGATTCATACCTAAAAAGTTATATGTTTCAAGTTGACAAGGATTGCCTTCCCTTTCCAAGCGGTGGCTAGCCGAATGGCAAGAGCAACTTAAATGTGAGTGACCACAATATAAATGATTTATTCTTGAAAGCAAGAAAAGTAGCACCTCAAAGACCAACATATATTAGAAAAGAAGATTTAGATGACCGTGATGTAATAAGCATCATATGAGTAAATACTTGGGAATCTTATGATCAAAGTTATCAAGGAATCAAGGATTCATTTAAAACAAGTCAAAACCGATCAAAATTCATAATCCGCCATTTGAAAGGATAGAAACTTACCGATAATTTTTGTATCTTGTAATCCAATAATCCACTTGGTTTTGTCGCCTTTGACTTTAGCTATAGGTGAGAAGAACCTAAGAACAAAAGAAAATTCCCGAATGTTCAAATGTGTGGTACACGTTATGATTGGAAAGAATGAGGAAGTGGTGGGCTAGAAACTGTAACAAAGAGGGCAAGGCTAGGCTACATTATCCCAATAAGATGCAAGTTGTTTGACGGTACCTTCTAGGAAGAACTTTTGCTATTTCCCCATCTATTCCTATATACCCATGGGCATTAATCGCATGTTCCTCCTCAATAGTCCAAGCTTTTCAGATGATGAATTCAAAATCAGCTTCATATTTACCAATCAGCTCTTCACATAACCAATGTGTTTTAAATTAGTAAACATTCCCGCTTGTCTTGCACAAAGGGGAAATGCAAAATATAATCCATAATCCAAAAATAAAACAATCAAAAGAGACCATTTTTTGGTCCATACGCATTTTTAGCACAAATATCAAAAATAGGTAGTTATGGATACAAAAGATCTAAAAAATGTATAGCAAAATTTGGCTAAATAAAAGGGGACCGTCGCAAATTAAAGAACGAATATACCCATTGTATGCAAACCCAACCCATCAAGATCATGTCTAGATCTACATGGCTGTACCTTAAATACTTAGAAAAGGTTATTCCAAAGGACTAGACAACAAAATAAAAAAGAGTATGGTATCCACATAAGACATAATCACAAAAAGTTTAAAAAAGAATAGTGTTAGATCTGTCAAATTCAACAAACAACAATCAATCCTTTAATATAAACACAAGTTGTACAAACCACACCGCCAAGCAAATGCAACACGATGGTCACACAAGCACACACCCAATCAAGCACTTGCACACAATCAAGACAAAAGAAAAGATATAGATACCAACATCACACACACAATCACACACACAATGTAGCACTGCACAAGAAAAGACTCTCCCATTTTCACATCCGGCTTGGGACCCAAGGCAAAGGCCACAACAACCAATCATTCAAAGAAAGCAACAAGCCACACACACACAAAATAAGCCACACACAACATTGTAAAATACAATACTCACAACACACATCAACCAAATGCACAATATTCACACAATGACACACAAAAAACACACAAGAACGATCAACAAATGCAATATTCACACACAAAAACACCGGAACACACAGCCAACCACACACACAAGAGTCAAGCCACACAAAGTCGAACACACGTAATGGAGCGCTTGCACACAAGAAAAAATAGATAGGGGCACAAATAAAGCAAATACATGAAAGACCAAGTAAACTCGTAAAGCTATAAAGAAATACCAACCGATGATTAAACTGATTTCTCGAGGCGGAGGGTGATTCCATTTCGCCCTCAAAACGATTAGAGGTTGATTAGGTTGATTGCGATTATCTTCAACACTACCCACAAGTTTGTAGGACTATGAAAAAAGAAAAGTTAAATGTTTCTTCTTCTAATTATTAGAGAAAGCAAGGCAAACATGAGCAAAATTTTATAGAAAATCGCTAAAAGCCTTCATACCTAAAAATTATACGTCAAGTTGAAACAAAGGATTGCCTCCCATCGCTTCCATTCGGTTAGCCCAATGGCATGAGCAACTTAAAATATGAGTGACCACAATGTAAATGATTTATTCTTGAAAGCAAGAAAAGTAGCTTACCTCATGAGAGCACCAAAACCATATTAGAAAAGAAGATTTAGATGACCGGATGTAATAACATCATATGAGTTAGAAATACTTGGGAATCATTTATGATCAAAGTTATCAAGGAATCAAGGATTCTTTAAAAAAGTCGAAAAGATCAAAATTCATAATCCGCCATTTGAAAGGATAGAAACTTACCGATGATTTGTGTATCTTGTAACCCAATAATCCACTTGGTTTTGTCGTTTTGACTTTAGCTATAGGTGAGAAGAACCTAAAACAAATAGAAGACCCACCTCGAATGTTCAAATGTGTCATTTGATGTGCGGAAAGAATGAGGAAGGGGCTAGAAACTGTAACAAAGAGGGCCAAGGCTAGGCTACATTATCCCAATAAGATGCAAGTTGTTTACACCTTCTAGGAAGAACTTTTTATTTCTCCCATCTTTCATAACCCGATGGGCATTAATCTGCATGTTTCCTCAATAGTCCAAGCTTTTCCGATGTATGAATTCAAAATCAGCTTCATATTTACCAATCAGCTCTTCACATAACCAAGTGTTTCTAAATTAGTAAACATTCCCGCTTGTCTTGCCAAAGGGGAATGCAAAATACAATCCAAAACCATAAAATAAAACAATCAAAAGAGTACCTTCAACATTTTTGGATATGTCCACCTTGCAATGAGACCATTTTGTTGGTCCATATGCATTTTGAGCACAAACATCAAAGCCAATAGGTAGTTATGGATACCAAATCTAAAAAAGTAAGTAGCAAAATTCAAATAAAAGGGGACCCAAAAATGTAAAGAACGAATATACCCATTGTATGCAAACCCAACCCATCAAGATCATGTCTAGATCTACATGGTGTACCTTAAATACTTAGAAAAGGTTATTCCAAAGGACTAGAAACAATAATACAAAAAGAGTATGGTATCCACATAAACATAATCACAAAAGAGTTTAGAAAAAGAATAGTGTTAGATCTGTTCAAATTCAACAAACAACAATCAATCCCCAATATAAAACACAAGTTGTACAAACCACACCGCAAGCAAATGAAACACAGGTCCACAACACACACCCAATCAAGCACTTGCACACAATCAAGACAAAAGAAATGATATAGATGCATACACACACACACAAACACACAATGTAGCACCACACAAGAAAACTTCCACATTTTCACATTGCTTGGGACCCAAGGAAGAAGCCACAACAACCAATCATTCAAAAAAGCATACAAGCCACACACACACACACAAATAAGCCACACACACCATTGTAAAATACATACACAAACACATCAAAAAAATGCACAATATTCACACAATGACACACACACAAAACACAAAGAACGCATCACACCAAATGCAATATTCACACACCAAAACACACGGTGACACACACCACCAACCACACACACAAGAGTCAAGCCACACAAAGTCCCAACACAAATGGAGCGCTTGCACAAAAAAAGAAATAGATAGGGGCCAAAAGAAAGCAAATACATGAAAGACCGTAAACTAAAGCTATAAAGAAAACCGTAACTCGATGATTAAACTGATTTTCTCGAGGCGGAGGGTGATTCCATTTCGCCCCCAAAAGATTAGAGGTTGATTAGGTTGATTGCGATTATCTTCAACACTACCCACAAGTTTGTAGGACTATGAATAAAAGAAAAGTTAAATGCTTCTTCTTTTTAGAGAAAAAGGCACGAACATGAGCAAAATTTTATAGAAAATCTGCAAGGTGTTTTCATACCTAAAAATTATACGCCAAGTTGACAAAAGGATTGCCTCCCATCGCTTCCATGCCCTAGCCCGAATGGCATGAGCAACTTAAAATATGAGTGACCACAATGTAAATGATTTATTCTTGAAAGCAAGAAAAGTAGCTTCCTCATGAGCAACACCAACAAATATATTAGAAAAGAAGATTTAGATGACCTGATGTAATAAGCATCATATGAGTTAGAAATATTGGGAATCAGTTTATGATCAAAGTTATCAAGGAATCAAGGATTCAGCTTTAAAACAAGTAAAACCGATCAAAATTCATAATCCGCCATTTGAAAGGATAGAAACTTACCATGATTTTGTGTATCTTGTAACCCAATAATCCACTTGGTTTTGTCCTTTGACTTTAGCTATAGGTGAGAAGAACCTAAGAACAAATAGAGTACCCATTCCCAATGTTCAAATGTGTGCTACACGTATGATGTGCGGAAAGAATGAGGAAGTGGGGGGGCTAGAAACGAAAAAGAGGGCCAAGGCTAGGCTACATTATCCCAATAAGATGCAAGTTGTTTACGGCCTTCTAGGAAGAACTTTTGCTATTTACCCCTGTTCCCATATACCCATGGGCATTAATCGGCATGTTCCTCCTCAATAGTCCAAGCTTCTTCCAGAGATGAATTCAAAATCACTTCATATTTACCAATCACTTTCACATAACCGTGTTTCTAAATTATAAACATTCCCTGCTTGTCTTGCAAAAGGGGACTGAAAATACAACCAAAACCTAAAATAAAACAATCAAAAGAACCCTTAACATTTTTGCCAATTCCAGCAAAGAATTTTGTTGGATATGCATTTTACACAAACATCAAACCAAGGTAGATAAAAAAAGATCTAAAATTTCAAAATCGCTAAATAAAAGAGGGACCCAAAAATTAAAGAAGAATAACCCCAACAAACCCAACCCATAAAATACAACTACACAAAATAAAAAAGCTTTATTCCAAAGGACAACAACAATAAACAAAAAGAAGGATCCACAAAGAATAATCACAAAAATTTGAAAAAAATGTGAACCAAACAACAAACAAAATCCCCAAAAAAACACAATTGTAAAACCCACCCCAAGAAACATAAGATGGCACAAAAAACCCAATAACATTGAAAACAAGAAAAAGAAAATAAGAAATACCAACCAAAAACACCACATGTAGCCTGAACAAGAAATGATTACATTTTCACATCCGGTTGGGACCCAGAAGTAAGAAAAACCTCTTCAAAAAACTAAAAACAACACAAATAAGACAAAATTTAAAAAAAACTCAATAACCATCCAAAAAATGCACAATATTTCACCAATGCCACCAACAAACAACAAAAGATACACCAAATGAATATTCAAACAAAAAACACCTGACACACCAACAAATAAGAAAAAAGATAAGCCAAAAAGCACATAATGGAGGCCTTGAACAAGAAATGTAAATAATAGGGGACAAAAGAAACAAATCATAAAGACCAATAAACCAAATTTAAAGAAATAGAACTCGATGATTTGATTTTTATATTCCGTTTTCCTGAAAACTTAGGGTTATTAGGTTGAAAGCAACTTAAATACCCCAAGTTTGTGGACTATGAATGAAAAGAAAAGAAATGGCCTTTAATTAAGAGAAAGCAAGGCACAACATGAGCAAAATTTTTAGAAAATTTCCCAAGGGCCATTCATCCAAAAATTATACCCAATGCAAAGGATTCCTCCCATCGCTTCCATGTGGTTTAGCCCAAACCCATAGCCTTAAAAAGGTGCCAAATGTAAAAATTTTTCTTGAAAGCAAGAAAATACCCATACAAAAAAAAAAATTAAAAAGAAGATTTAATCCTTGGAATAAGCACTTGATTAGAAATTTGGGAATCATTTTGACAAAATCAAAATAAGGATTATTAAACAAGTCAAAAATCAAAATTCATAATGCCATTTGAAAGGAAGAAATACCGGAATTTTGTATCAACCCAATAATCCACTTGGTTTTTCGTTTTACTTTAGCTATAGGTAGAAAACCTAAAACAAAAGAGTAGATTCCAATGCAAATTTCCAAAAGAGTTTGGGAAAAAGAAAGTGGGGGTAGAAATCTGTAACAAAACCAACATCAATCCCAATAAACAAGTTGTTTACCACCAAAGAATTTTGCAAACCCCATTGTCCCCAAACCCATGGGCATTAATCGCTGCATGTTCCTCCCAAATCCAACCCAATGTATGAACAAAATACTTCAATTTCCAATCGCTTTACAAAAAAGGTTTCAAAAAAACATTCCCGGCTTACAAAGGGGACACAAAAACAATCCAAAACCATAAAAATAAAACAACAAAAATACCCTTTAAATTTCCCAATGCCACCCAATAACCAGGGTCCAATGCATTTTACACAAACACGTGCCAAAAATAACCAACAAAAGAAGACAAAATCGCAAATGTTTTGGGCCAAAAATGTAAAGAAGGAAAACGCATTTATGAAACCCAAATAAATCAGTTAGATCTACTGGTGATTAAATACTTAGAAAAGGTATTCCATCTGCCTAAAAAAAAAGAGTATGGTTAATAAGCATAATCACAAAAAGTTTAGAAAAAAGAAAGTTTAGTCTTTTCAAATTCAAAAACAACAACAATTAAATATAAAACCAAGTTTACAAACCAACCCAAACAAATGCCCCATGGTCCACGCCACCCCAATCAAGCACTTAAAATAAGACAAAAGAAATGATTAACTGAAACAAAAAAACACCCAATGAGCACCCACACAAGAAAAAGATTTTCCCAATTTTACATTTGGTTGGGACCGGACGTTTAAGCCAAACAAAATCATTCAAAAAAGCATAAACCACAAAACAAACCCCCAAATTGAAAAATAAAACTACAAACACTCCAAAAATCACTTTCACACAATGAAAAACCAAAAAACAAAGAAGCATCCAACAAATGTTCCAACACCCAAAAACCCGGTGAAAAAAAATAAGACAACAAAGAGCAAGCCACACAAATCCAAAAGTAATGGAGCCTTCAAAGAAATGTAAATAGATGGGGCAAAAAGGCAAATCATGAAAGCCGGTAAATCAAAGCTATAAAAAATACCGTCTATATTAAACTGTTTCTTCAGGGGATGATTCCATTTCCTCCAAAAAATTAAGGTTTTATTTTGCGATTACTTCAAATAACAATTTGTGGACTATGAACAAAAAAAAAGTTAAAGTTTTTTATTATAAGAAAAAAGAAATAGCAAAATTTTAAAAAATTTGGGCTGGGAAATTAAAAAAATTATCGCTTGTTGACAAAGGATTGCCCCATCCCCATTGGGTACCAAATCTGAAACTTAAAAAGATGACCACAATTAAAATTTACAAAAAAAAAGTAGTTCCCATAGCAACCAAAATTTAGAAAAGAAATTTAGATCCGTATTAAAACACAATATTGAAATATTAACATTTAACAAAACAAGGAATCAAGGTTCAGAAAACAAGTGAAAACCGACAAAATTATAATGCCATTTAAAAAAAACACCAATTTGTGATCGAACCCAAAAACGGTTTTTCCACTTTACATGGTGGGAACCAAGAAAAATGAAGCCCACCCAATTTCAAAGTCACAACAAAAAAAATGGGGCAAAACTGTAAAAAACCAACTACACAACCCAATAAATGCAATTTTTGACACCTTCAGGAAGAAAACTTTGCATTTCCCACCCCTAAACCCAGGGCAAACCGAGTTCCCCCAAAGTCCAAGTTTCCCCTTATGAACAAAACCTCATAACCAATACTTCATAACCAAGGTGTTTTAAATTGAAAATTCCCTGTTGTTTTCACAAAGGGGAATGAAAATACTCCATAAACCAAAAATAAAAAAAAAAAGTACCCTCTTAAATTTGGAAGCCACCTTCAATGAGAATTTTGTTGGTAACCATTTACCAAAATAAAGCCAATAGGTAGTTATGGACAACAAGACTAAAAATGATACAAAAATGAAATAAAATTTTAGCAAAAGAAAGAAGTTACCCATTGAGCAAACCCAACCCATAAAGAAGTTAGATTACTGTGTATTAAATATTAGAAAATATTGGGACTAGACAAAATAATCAAAAAAGAGTATGGTATCCACAAAACATAATCCAAAATTTAAAAAAGAATAGTGTTGATCTTTAAATTCAAAAACAACTTCCCGAATTTAAAACAAAGTTGAAAAACCCAAACAAATGATACACGATGGTCAAAAGAACACCCAATAAGCATTGAAAATAAGAAAAAGAAATGAAAAGAAGCACACATACCCAAAAACAATGTAGACTGAAAAGAAACATTCCCATTTTCCATTCGGGCTTACCGCGAGGCCCCAAAACCAATCTTCAAAGAAAAAATCCCAAACAACACCCACATAACCAAACAAATTTAAAAACAATTCCCCCTCACAAAATGCAAAATTCAACAATACCAAAAAAAACACAAAAGAACCTCCCAAAAATGCAATATTCACCCAAAACCAGGTGCCAACCAAATAAGCACAAACAAATCAAGCCAAAAAGTGAAACAACTAAACGTGCAAAAGAAATAAAAGTGGGGCACAAAAAAAGCAAATACATGAAAGAGGAAACCAAACATAAAGAAATCGAACCCGGTGATTAAAACTAGGGAAAGGGTATTCCGATTTGCCCTAAACAAGAGGTTATTGGTTATTGGGATTATCCAAATAAAAGTTTGTAGGACTTTAAATAAAAAAAATTAAATGCCTTTTCAAACAAGAAAGCAAGGCAGAAAGACAAAATTTTATGAAAACGCAAGGTAAGATTCAACCTAAAAATTAACCCAAGTTGACAACAAAGGATTCCTCCCATTTCCATTGGTGACCCGAAGGCATAGCAACAAAATATGAGGACCACAAAAAAACAAACAAGAAAATACTACCCCATACACACCAAACATATTAGAAAAAAATTTAAACCGGAGAATAACATCAATATTAAAAACGGGAACAAACAAAGACAAACAAGGATTCAAAAAACAAGTCGATAAACCGACAAAATTATAATGCCAAAAGGAAGAAATTACATGAGGTACTTGTAACTAAAATCCACTTGGTTTTTCGTTTCTTTAGCAGGTGAGAAGCCTAAAAAAATAGAAGTAATTTGAAGTTAAATTTTAAACACGTTTAGATTGGAAAGAAAGGAAGTGGGGCCTAAAATTAACAAAGAGGGCCAAGGCAGGTAATTATCCCAAAAATGAATTGTTTATACCTTCTAAAAATTTTGCTATTTCCCCATCTTTCTTTACCCGATGGGCATTAATTGAGTTTCCCAATGTAAGTTTAATTTGAACAAAAATAGCCCTTATAACCAATATTTAAAAAAGTTTTAAATTATAAACATTTGCTTGTCTTTTGCAAAAGGGGACAGCAAAAACAATCCATAAACCATAAAATAAAACAATAAAAGATACCCTTAACATTTTTGGATTGTACCCAATAACCATTTTTTGGTCCATTGATTTTGAGAAAACCGCAATAGGTAGTTATGGTACAAGATTAAAAAAAGTGCAAAATCTGTAAAAAAAGGGGCTGGCAAAATTAAAAAGAATAATACCTCATTTAGAAACCCAAATCAAAGATCATTTAATCAATGGTTGTCCTTAAATATTAAAAAGCTTTCCAAAGGATGAAACAAAATCAAAAGATATTACCAATAAGCTTCAAAAAAGTTTAAAAAAAATTGTTGTCTTTCAAAAACAAACAAAATCAATCCTAATATAAAACACAAGGTACAAACCAACCACGCAAATGACCAGTGGTCAACAAGCACACACCCAATAAGATTGAACAACAAACAAAAAAAGTAAAATCCAAATAAAAAACCAAAATGTAGACTTAACCAAGAAAAACCCTCCACATTTTCACATTTGGCTTGGGACCCGGAAATTAAGACAACAACCAATATTCAAAAAAGTAAAACCACAAAAATAACCAAAAGTTTGAAAAATAAATCCACACAACACACATCACAAAACACAATTTACAAAACACAACAAAAAACACCAAGAACGACAACCAAATCAAATTCACACACAAACAAACAAGTAACACACACACCAACACACAAAAGATCCCACAAAAAGTCCACACAGTGGAGCGCTGCCACAAAAATTAAAAGAAGGGCACAAAGAAACAAAACAAAAGCCAAACCAAAGTAAAAAAATACCAAAACCCATAAAATGATTTTCCACATGACACCCCTAAAAAAGAGGGATTAATTGCAATTTCAACACTACCCACAAGTTTAGGACAGGAAAAAAGAAAAGTTAAATGGCCTTCAAACAGAGAAAAAGGCAAACAAGCAAAATTTTAAGAAAATCTGCAAAAGGGAATTAAAAAATTAACGCCCAAACCGATTGCCCTCAGTTATGTGGTGTAGCCCGAATCTACAACTTAAAATTGAGGACCAAATGTAAATGTTTATTCTTGAAAGCAAGAAAAGAGCTTTATAGAAAACCAAAAATTATTAAAAAAAATTTAGATGACCCGTGATGAATGCTCATTGGTTAAAATTTGGGAACTTTATGATCAAAGTTAAAGGAATCAAAGAAAAAAGTGTAAACCTCAAAACAAATCCCCATTTGAAAGGAAGAAATTACCGTGATTTTTGGATCTTGAATAAAATACTTGGTTTTGTCGTTTTGACTTTAGCTAAGGTGAAAAACCTAAAACAAATAGAAAATTTCCCATTTTGAATGTTCAAATGTGGCTACATATAGTGGAAAGAATGAAATGGCGGGCTAGAAACTGGTAACAAAGAGGGCCAAGGCAGGCTACTTATCCCAATAAGATGGTTGTTTCGGATTCTAGGAAGAACTTTTGCTATTTCCCCATCTTTCTAATCCCATGGGCATTAATCGGCATGTTCCTCCTCAATAGTCCAAGCTTCTCTGATGTATGAATTCAAAATCAGCTTATATTTACCAATCACCTTTCACATAACCAAGGGTTTCTAAATTAGTAAAACCCCTTTGTCTTCACAAAGGGGGACATGCAAAATACAATCCATAAACCATAAAATAAAACAATCAAAAGAGTATCTCTTAACATTTCTTGCCGATATGTCCACCTTGCAATGAGACCATTTTGTTGGTCCATACGCATTTTGAGCAAAACATCAAAAGCCTAGGTAGTTATGGATAAACAATCAAAAAAAGTAAAAATGCTAAAAAAAGTTTTGGGACCCGAAAATGTAAAGAACGAATATACCCATTGTATGCAAACCCAACCCATCAAGATCATGTCTAGATCTACATGGTGTATTAAATACTTAGAAAAGCGTATTCCAAAGGATAGACAACAATAATACAAAAAGAGTATGGTATCCACATAAGACATAATCACAAAAAGTTTAGAAAAAGAATAGTGTTAGATCTGTTCAAATTCAACAAACAACAATCAACCCAATATAAAACAAAGGACAAAAAAAACAAATCAATAAGTGGTCCCAAAGCCCCCAATCAACATTCCCTCAAACAAAAGAAATAAGCACCAACACCAAAAAACCCAAATTGCCTTAACAAGAAAAGCTTCCCATTTTAATTGGTTGGGACCCAAGGAAAAGAAGCCCCAACCAACTTCAAAAAAAAGCCACAAAACCAACAATCCCCACCTTGTAAAAAACCCCCCACCACACACAAAACCAAAGCCAAATTTCAAAATGACAACAAAAAAACCACAAGCGATCCAACCAAAGCCCAATTACCCAAATAAAAACACCAAAAACCGCCACCACCAAGAGTAAACCCAAAAGGACCCAAAATACCTTGCCAAAAAAAAATGATGGGGCCAAAAGAAAGAAATACAGAAAGACCGGGTAAACCCAAAGTTTAAAGAAAACCAACTAGATTAAACTTTTTGAGGCGGGGGGATTCCACTCCCAAAAATTAAGGGAAGGTTGATTCATTACTTCAACACACCCACAATTTGTAGGATATAATTAAAAGAAAAGTTAAATTTCTTCCCAATTATGAAAACAAGGAGAAAGGCAAAATTTTTGAAAATCCGGGGGAAATTAAAAAAAATTAACCCAATTAAAAATTATTCCCCCATCCTTCCAGGGTTAGCCCAACCATAGCAATTAAAAAATGCCACAAAAATAACTTGAAACAAGAAAAGAGTTTATAAGACCACAAAGAAAAAAATTTAGATGACCAGAAAAGATCTTAATTAAAATTTGGGGTTTTGATCAAAGACAAAACAAATTCATTTAAAACAATACAAACCACAAAATTCAAACCCCATTTGAAAATAAAACTTACCAAATCTTTAATCCAATAATCCACTTTTTTCACAGTAAAAAGAACCTAAAACAAAAGAATACCCCCCAAAAAGCAAATGTTGGCACACAAAGAGGGTAAAGGAAAAAGTTGGGGCTAGAAACTGAACAAAAGGGAAGGTAGGCAATTACCCAATAAATCAAGGGAGACCTTCTAAAGCTTTTATTTTCCCCATCGTTTCTAAAACGGGGAAATTAAAATTTCCCCTCAAAGTAAGTTTTGTTGAATTCAAAATACTTCAATTTACCAACATTTACATAACCCAGTTTTAAAAGTAAAATTCCCTGTTTCTTAAAAAGGGGCAGAAAAACAAAAATTAAAAATCAAGGTCCTTTTCATTTTTTCCAGTTGGCAAAGGCCTTTTTTCCAAAATGGACCAACCAAAAGAATTTTTGGAAAAAAGACCAAAAAATTTAACCCAAAAAAAATTTAAAAAAATTTATCCGGGATGTAATCCCAAAATGAGGAAAAAGGGTCTTTACTTTTGGAATCAAAAAAAACAAACCCCAAATTTCCCCAAAAAAAAAAAATTTTTACTGTTCAACCCCCTTCCCCAAACCCCATTTAAAGAAACCAAAAAAAAACCCCAAAGGAAATCAAATGGGGGACAAATTTCCCAAAAAAAAAAGGGAAAGGAAAAGAAATTAAAAAAAAGGGCAAAAATTTAAGCCAAATAATAGAGGGAAGGAAAAAAAATTCGGGAAAATTTTTAAAAAAATTATTAACCCAAACCAAATTAAAAAATTTTTCCTCAATTTATAAAAATTTTCAATGCAAAAATTTCAAAATAAAGTTCAATTTTTTGGGTTTTACATAAAAAATTTTAAAAAAACCCCCCTTTTTCCCCAAAAAGCAAAAAATAAACCAAAAATAAAACAAATAAAAAACCATTTTGGGCCAAACCATAAGCAAATTCAACAAATTAAAGAAAAAAAAAGAAATAAAAAATGAAATCCAAAACTAAAAAAGGACTTGCAAAAGAAAAAAGACCCCCACATTTTAATGGCTTTGGGAAAGGCAAAAAAACAAAAAAACAAAAGCAAAACCAAGAAAAAAATAAAAAATTTCAAATCAAAAAAATAAACCTTTTACACTCACAACCAAGCAAAAACAAAACAAACCAAAATCAAACCAAAAAAAACCAAAAAGAAAAACCAAACCCAACACAAAAATCAACACACAAAAAGTTTTACCCGGGGGACCAGAAGAAAAGGCCCACAAAAAAAAAAAATAAAAAACCAAAAACCCAAAACATAAAAAAAAATCAAAACCCCGAAATTTCACCAAAAAAAAACAAAAAACCCCAAGGGCCCTTAAAAGAAAAAAATTTTTTCCCTCCAAACAAAAGAAAAAAGAAAAAAAAGAAAAATTGGGGTTTTAAAAAAAGAAGCAAAAAAATATAGAAAAGTAAACCAAAACTTAAAAATAGTCCCTTAAATTTTTGGGGGTGTTATTCGCCCAAAAGGGGGTTTAGGGGAAATCAAAAACAAAAAATGTTTTATTTAAAAACAAAAAAGAATTTTTAAAAAGCAAAAAAACATTCCCCCAAAAAATTAAAAAAAATTTTTTGCTATTTCCACTTGGTTCCCTTGACTTTTAAATTAAAAACAAGAAAAAGGAAAAATCCCAAACAAAACCAAATAAAAAAATTTGGGGAAATTAAAAGGGAATAGAAATTTTAAAAATTTGGGAATTTTTCCCAAAAACTTTTTTTTTCTTTCCATAAAGAAAAATAAAACCCCAAATAAAACTTCCAATGATTTGTTCAAAAAGGTTTTTTTAAAAGGGTTTAAAATAACAAAAGGGAATAACCCTTTTTTCAAAAGGGATGAAAAATTTAAAATTTAAAAAAAAAACCCCAAAAATTTTTCCTAATTTTAAAATTTTAAAGAAATTTTTTTCAAAATAATTAAGATAACCCAAAATTTTTAAAAATAGCTTTAAAAAAAAAATTTTCAAAAAAAAACCCTTTCTTTGCCGGGGTTTAAAAAAAAATCAAAATAAAACAAAAAAAAAAAAGGGTCCCAAAACATTTTTCCAAAATTAAAAAAAATTTTGGTCAAATTAAAAAAAAACCCAAAAAAAAAAGTTTAAAACCCCCAAAAATGAAAAATAAAAAAAATTTGTTGCAAAAAAAAAACAAAAATCCCTTCAAAACACAAAAGGGTAACCAAAAAAAAACTTTTCCAAAGGCTGAAACTAAACAAAAAAGGTTGGACCACAAAGAAAAAAAAAAAAAGAAAAAAAATTTAAAAATCTTTCCAAAAACCAACAAAACAAAATCCCTCCCCAAAAAAACAAAGGAAACAAACAAACCCCAAAAACACCAAACCCCAAACCCCCAAAACAAACAAAAAAAAAAGTTGCAACAAATAAACAAAAAAACAAATTAAGAAAACCAAAAAAATAAACCCAAAAATCCGGGGAAACAAAACCCCCCCCAAAGTTAAGAACAAAACCAACAAACCCCAAAAATAAAAAAAAAATAAAACCTTTAAAATAAAAAACAAAAACAACAAAAATAAAAACCAAAATTCAACAAAAAACCTAAAAACAAAAACCCCCAAAGCCCCCCACCAAAAACCGAACCAAAAAAAAAAAAAGAAAAAAAGAAAAAACCCCACAAAAAAATTTAAAAGTTAAAGCCGAAAAAAATTTTGGGAAAAATTAAAATTTTTTTAAAAACCCAAGTTTAAAAATTAAAAAAAAAACCCCTTTAAATTAAATAAAAGGGAAACCCAAAAATTTTTTTTATTTGTTTTAAAAATAAAAATTTAAAATTTTGGGTTTCCCAAATTTCCCAGTTGTGGAAAAGGGAAAAGGGAAAATTAAAAAAGGGGCCCTTAATTACAAAAAGAAGAAAAAGGTTTTTATACAAAAAAATTTAAAAAAATAAAGGGTTAATTCCAAAAGGTTTCCCCTTTTTAAATTCTTTAAACCCAATGAAAACAATTAAAATAAAATTTTCCCTTAAAGGGATAAAATTAAAAAAAAAAACTTTACCCTTTAACATTTTTTTTGAAAAATTTTGTGGGAAAGGAAAAAAATCGATTTTATGGGAAAAAGTTAAAATTAAGGAAAAAAGGGAAAAAGGGGTAAAATTAAAAAGAAAAGGAAAACCCCTAAAAATTTTTAGCCCATTTCCAAAACTTTTTTCCGGGCCCAATAATAAAAGATCAAATAAAGATTTGGAAAAATTTTAATTTTTAAAAAAAAAATCCCTTTTTAAAAAATTTAAAAAAGGGAAATTTAACAAAGGGGCCAAAGGGACAATTTAAAAAAAAAAATTTTGCACTCCCAAAAAAGGAAAAAAACCCTCAACCCTTGCCCAAATTAAACCCCAAAAAATTTAAGAAAGAAAAACCAAAACCCCCAAACCAAAAAATTTCCTTAAAATTTCCCTCCAAACCCCCAAACCCCAAAATTTAAAAAAATAAAACCAAAATCCCAAAAAATAAAAAACCCCCTTTCCACAAAAAGGGAAAAAACCCAAAAATAAAAACCTAAAAAAATAAAAAAAAAATTAAAAAAAGCCTTCCAAACCCCCGTCCCCAAAAAAATGAAAGGGTTTCAACAAAACAAAAAACAAAAAAGAAAGAAATTTTAAAAAAGAAAAAAAAAAGAAAAAAAACTCAAAATTTAAAATTTTGGGCGGGAAAAATTTTAAAACGTTTTTGGTTTTGAAAAACTTAAAAATTCCCAAATTAAAGGTTTATTAAAAAGAAAATTTTTTAAACAAAAAAAAAAAAAATATGGAAAAAAAGAAAATTTAAAAATTTAGAAAAAAAAAAATTTTCAAAATTTTCCCCACCTTTAAATCCCCAAAAAAAAGTTAAAAAAAAATGTAAAAAATTTTTCCCAAACAAAAAGGGAAACCTAACAAAAAGCCCAAAAAATTATTGAAAAAGGGGCTAAAAAAAAAAAATTTGGGGCATTTAACAAAAATGTTTTAAATTTTCAAAAATTTTAAACTTTTAAACCCCAAAAAAATTAAAGGTTTCGAACCCCCAAAAACAAATTTTCCCAAAACCATTTTAAAAAACCAAAAATAAATTAAAAAATTTCCCTTTCACAAAGGGAAAAAAAAACCAAAACAAAAAAAAAAAACCCAAATTTTCCCAATAAACCCAAAACCCGGGAAGCCCCAAACCCCAAAGGTCAAAAACCAAAGTTTGATAAAAACAAAAAATTTAACAAAAAAAAATAAAAAGGGGCCCAAAAGAAAAAAACCCTAAAACCAAAAAAAAACTTTAAAAAGTTCAAATTTTTTGAAACTTTGGGGAGAATTTTTCCCAAAAATTGAAAAAAAAAAAGGGTTTAAAAAAAAAAAAGGGAAAAACAAAATTTAAAAAAAAAGGGTTTAAAAAAAAATTTTCCTTTAAAAAAACAAAACATTCAAAAAAAAAATTTAAAAGGTAAAAAACCCCAACCCAAAAAAAATTTAGTTCAAAAAAAACCCCAAAAATTTAAAAAAAGGACCCCAAATTAAAAAAACCCAACAAAAAAAAATTTAAAACAAAAAAAAAAACCCCTTCCCAAACAACACCCCAAAACAAAAAAAAAAAAAAAAATAAACCAAAAAATAAAACAAACAATTGAAACAAAAATAAACAAACAAGGTGGGCCCAAATTTAAAAAATCCCCAAAAAAAATAAAACCCCAAAAAATAGAAACAAACCGAAATAAATTTTTCCAACCCAATAAAACTTTTTCCCTTTAAGCCAAAAAAAAAAAGAAAAAAAATCCCAAATTTTAAAAATGGAAAAAAAAAACCCCTAAAAAAAAGGGGGCCCTGAAATTTAAAAAAGAAGTGGGAAACCCAAAAAAAATGAAAAATTTTCCCGGCCCTTTGGGAAAAACCCTGTTAAAATTTTTCCCAAAAAAAATTTCCAGGGCCCAAAAAAAAATTGTGGATGTTTCTCAAATAAAATTTTAGGTTTATGAATTAAAAAATAAATTCTTTTTCCAAAAAAGGGCCCAATTTAAAATTTTTTAAAAATTTTTCTTTTTTTCCCAAAAAGGGAGAAAACTAAAACAAAAAATAAAAAATCCAAAGTAAATTTTAACCTTTTGGAAAAAAATTTTAGAAATTGTTTCAAAGGGAAATTTGGCAAACAAAACCCAATAAGGATTGAAAAAGGTTTTGAAAACAAATCCAAAAATTTGCCTATTTTTAAAAACCCAATTCCCATTTTGCCCCCCAATAGAATTTAAAAATGAAAAAATACCTTTTAAAAAGTTTACCCAAAAAGGGAAAAATAATAAAAGTTTTCCAAAAGGGGCATCCCAAAATAAAAAATTTTAAACTAAATTTAAAAAAAAATTTTTCCCCTTTTTACAAAATGTAAACCCCCCCAAAACCCTTTTTGTCAAACCTTTTTACACAAAACCAAATTTCAAATTAACCCCGACAAAAGAAATGAAAACTAAAAAAAAATTTACAAAAAAAAAAACCCCAATTTTAACCCCTTTGGGGCCCAGGGCCAAAACAAACAAATTTATTTTTAAAAAGAAAAAGTTAAAACAAAAAATTAAAAAAATTGGGATCCAAAATAAACAAATCCAAAAGGAAAAAAAAGAAACCTTTCAAAAAAAAACAAAAACAAAAAAAACCCACAATTTAAAAAAAAACCCCAAAATAAACAAAACAAAGAAAAAAATAAAGGGACTTCAACAAAAAAAAAAATGTAAAACAAAAAACAAACAAAAACAATAAATCCAACAAAAAAAACCCCAATTTAAAAAATTTTTTGGGGGATATCCACCCCAAAACAAAAGAGTAAAAAAAACCCCAAAATCCCACCCACAAAATTTAAAAAAAATTAAAAAAAAAAATCCCCAAATTTAAAAAACAACACAACAACAAAAAAAAACCAAAAACAATAAACAAAAAAACGGGCCCCAAAAAAAAAAGGGCCCCCACCCCACGGAAGCCCAAAAAGCGACACAAAAATGGGAAAAGGGGAAAAAAAAATTTTGAAAAAAGAAAAAAAAAAGAAAACCAAAATTAAATTAAAAAGAAATTTTGAAGGGGGTGTTAAACTGATTTTTGGGAATTCCCATTTTGAAAAAAAGAAATTAAGGTTTTTAATTTAAACCTAAACTCAAAATTTTAAAAGCAGAAATAAAAAAAAATTTTTTAATTTGAAAACCCAAACCCCGGGGCTTTGGGCTTTTAAGGGAAAGAATTTTTTAAAACAAAAAAATTTAACCCAAAATTTTGAAAAATTGTCAAATGTTGTTTAAAGGGCCCGGGGAGACCTTAAAAAAAAGAAATACCCTTTAAAAAATTAAAAGAGAAAGTTTCCACCCTGGGCCCATTTAATTGAAAAAAGAAAAATTAAATTTGCATTTTTAAACCGTTTAATGAAAAAAAAAAGGGAATTTAAACAAAAACCCAAAAATTTTCCCAAATTTGAAAATTTCCCCTTTTTGGAAAACCCCCAATTCCAAAATTTTGGCCTTTTTTAAACAATTTTAATTTAAAAAATTTGAAACCTTTTTCCAAATGTTTTAAAAAACTTGGGAAAGGGGTTTGGGAAAAAATCTAAAAAAAAAAGGGAAACCCTAAAAAATTTTGATGCAAATTTTTAAAATTTTAAAAATCCCTTTTGAAACCTAAAAACAGGGCAAATGGCTTATTTTTAAAAAGGAAAAAAATCCCATTTTACAAAAAACCCAAATTTTAAAAAAATTTTTTGCCAAAATCAAAAAAAAAAATTAAAATAAAAAAAAAAAAAAAAACCCCCAAAAACAAAACCAATTTCCACGAAAACCCAAAAGTTTCAACTTTAACAAAAAAAAAAGTGAAATAAAACAAAAAAAAATGTAGAAATCCAAAAAAATACCCCAATTAAAGGTTACCCAAGAAACCCCCCAAAATTTAAAGGGAAACCCAAGGCCCAAAACCCAAAAACCCTTTAAAAAACAAAAACAAAAAAAAACCCAAAAAATAAATCACAAAAAAAAAAAATAAAAAAGACCAAAAAAAAACAAAACCCCAAAAATTTAAACACAAGGGAAAAACCCCAAGCCAAAAAAGTGCCACACAAAGCACACACCAATAGCCTTGACACAAAAAGAAAAATAAAGGGAAAATGAAAAATAAAAAAAAAACCCTTAATAAAAGAAAACCACTTTAATTCCGGGGGGCGCCCTTTAAAAAAATTATTAGGGAGCATTACCAACACACCCAAAGGAATTGAAAAAAAAAAATTTTTTCCCTTCAACTAAAAGAAAAATTATTTTATTGTTTCAAAAATATTTGACAAAAATTAGGGAAACTCAGTGGACATATATTTTTCCATATATAAGAGTTTCAACACATGGTCATGTTCAAAATATTGGTCAAACCCCTCAAAAACCCTTTCTGGATATTTCAAGCTTTTGAAATATTTACAAAGGAAATATTCTCCAACAATTCCAAGAAAAATTCTATCATGTCACATATGACATATTTGGTGATCTTGCCAAGTCTCATGTCTTGGAGAACAAGATAACATCATCAAATCCCCTCAAAACCATTTCTGTCCATTTTGAAGATTGAGCAACTTTACATTGCCAAACATGTCCAAATGTTCTCAAACATTGTGAACATGCTCCAATGGTCTAATTATTCATCTAGACCAAGTGGCACAAGTTGAAGAACAATTTAACTTGATCAAAGTGCCCCAAAACCCTTCCCGCCCGTAACTGATTTGAACAACTCTACATTGGAAACTTTCTCCTTTGATCTCAACTTTGTGGACATGTTCATATCCTCAAATGATGACACTACACCAAGTGGTGCATCAAGGAGAATAGATTTGCATGACTAAATCTTGAAAGTCCATTTCTCGATTTCTAGGGTTTACCAAAGTTGCATTGTCAACTTTCTTCAAATGAGCTCCAAATTGGTGGAAGGCCCTAATTATATGTGTCATTGCACCCTATGGAGTCTCATGGCGTATGGAGATCATCTACTTGCCCAAACCAATATCAAACACCTTCTCGCCACTTTACCAAAATGCCATTTTGACCCCTTCCACTATTCTCCATGAGCTCAACTTTTACCACAGCCCCTCCTAGTCCCCTTGCACGCCCAAAGAGCAATGGTAAATCCATAGCTCAATTATTGAGGGTAAAACCCCACTTTCCTCTCTCCGAATACCCTTTTCTCTCCTCCTCAACCTCTCCTCTCCTAGTGGTTCACCAGGCATCCAAGGCCACCTCCCTTTGTTTACTCACCCCACAAAGCCCTGACACTAGTGGACACGCCTGCACATAAACAATGTCATGGCGCAGTAGTCAAGGCTCGAGCATGCCATGTTCTCCCAAGATCAGAGACGCCCATTCCAAGGCTCTCCTGTCACCTTGGGCGCTGAATCAGTCCCCGAGGTCACCAAGGCCCACGACACGCAACACCGCTGCCCTTCCTCCTCGCCTCCTTATCCCTCCACGAGCTCACTCGAGCACGCCCATGGACGCCGCCCATGGTGCACCGAGCCCTATATAGAGCCTTCCCCGAGCTTCCTCTCCTTTGGACCCTCTCTCCTGCACCTCCGGACAGCCTCCTCCTCTAGTGCTCTCCTGCCTCTCCATGGCCGGAGTGCCGCCATGATCCGCCGGATTCGGGCGCCACAAATTCTTCTTCTTCCCCATGAACACCCCGACCTCTCATCACCACCACCAACTCGCCTGCTCCATCCCTCTCAGGCCTTCTCGCGCAGGTCAACCCCGCCATCGCTCGCTTCGCCATGGCCGAGGCCTCGCCGCTCGGGCGCCTCGAGCAGCAACTGGGTCCCTGTGGATGCGCCCATCCTCCCGAAGCTCGCGGACCGGCGGTCGCCGGAGGTGGCCGGAGCCACCGGAACGGCGCCGCAAGCGCCGCCCCGCCTCCTCTCCTCTCGTCATGAAGCGAGGAGGGCGACGACCTCTGCGGTGGACTCCGCAGTCGCTGACGCCGCCGGGCCCTCCGCTTAAGTGGAAGCGCATCAGCCTCTTCCCGCTTCCGCATGGGCGCCGATGGAATACGCCGACGCCGCTCTCGACACTCAAGCAACCGAAGCACTGGCCGCCCATCGCTATCCTTCGCTCAAGCGCGGATAAGGGTAATGCCTTATAATTCGCTTTTATTCTTTCCAAAGGAGATTGTAAAATCCATAGATTATTTATTCTAAGTCCAAATTTGATGATTCTAATTTCTATAAGTTCATAAATTCCTGATCTATCACATGGTGCAATTTGCACATTTTTCCATAAAGGTTTTCTTCACGGACAATTATCAAATCCCAATTTTCTTAATTCTGTGATAAACTTTAGAAAATCACAGAGAGCTCAATATTGATCCAAATGCCATGATTAAAATTCCTAGATGCATCTAAGTTCAAAACTTAGTTTTTGAACATTTTTACTAATACTTTCTGTGTCACCTCAACTAATGGTCTATTTCTTTGTATATAGCCAACTTTGCAAATTCATAGGAAAATCATCTCAACTCCAAATCCAAAGGAAACCAATTCCTAGATGCTTCTAAAATCATCCTTTGTTAAATGGGTGCCTTTGCTCATTTTTCAAAAATATATTTCTAGCACTCCTTGCAAATCCATAAACCCCTTGATTCCACCATATCAAAATGTTCAGAGATATCCATTCATCAAATTCCAATGAAACCACTTTGGTCATCCCTCATATGACCAGAGGTATCCTAGAAAAGTCCAACTCATATTTTAGAGCACTTTATTTCCTCCTTGTTGTGTTGCTTATTATGCTTGCTTTCGAGATAGTCGACGAGTAGACGGAATGCTCGAGTTGGACCAGTGGATATTTGAAGACCTCAAGACTTCACATAACAGTAAGCAGCCCTTCGACCATGTCTACGTAAACCCTTTTTATGCATGTCATATATAGCTCTTTATTATTGTCAGCATCGAATCATGGTGAGATGGTGAACCACGGGTTGGTTGCTCTTACCTCCTCGCTGATACTTTGCATTGTGCATGGCCCTACCTTCTTATGAGGGTTATGCCGGGAGTAGATAGGATGCTAAGGTAGATGCTACGCAAAAGGGATGGGTATATGCATGGTAAGGAGACAAAGTGATTTCAAAAGTCTTTTTCAAAACCCCGCCGGGTGCCACTTATGCCCGAGGGAGATGATGAGATGGGTAACCACTTGATGACGAGTGGTGTGCCAAGGAAAGTGTGTGGTGTTTTCAAAACGGATTGGTCGGAGTTGCACGCTATTCCAACCTTACATGCGCAACCACTCTACCCTTATATGGGAAAGGGCATTATTGAGTACCTAGACCGATATTAGCTTGGAGCCCGTGACATTAGTGACGGGAGAGTTGGTGCCTCTCTGGGACGGGTCGCTGTAGGGCGGCCATGACCATTTTATGGGGCACCGGACACACCGCTGGTACCCCGCTGCTGGTATGTGATAAGTATGGGAGCGAGGCTCCAAGAAAGTGTTATGTGAAAAGTTGGGCACGGGTTATCGCTAATCGAGTGGACTCCATGTTAGTGTCGCCTAGGAAAGGTAGTGATCGGTGCTTACCCCGTACTTGAGGTACCGCTGGTCGTGGATGACACTAAGTTCCCTGATCTAGCGGGTAAAGTGTGCAACCTCCGCAGAGTGTAAAACTATTCAATAGCCGTGTCCCCTCTGGCGACTGGTAACCGCCTTTAGCTACGCCCACTTGTTTACAAACCAAGTGTGTGTGATGATGAAATGACTTGGGTCAAGTCAAGGACTTGACATGATTGAGATGGGTTGGTGCCCACTTTATGTTAGATGGGTTGGTGCCCACTCTATTTATGTTGATATCTCAGAATCAGTCCTCATGGTTGCTTGAATTCTCTTGATGCATACTTACAAGATGTCGAACATGTCATCGTGACTCAAAACTAGCTTTTCGCAAAAATTTACCTATATCATGCATTGTTGTATCTTGAACCAAAACATGGGTTGCATTAGTACATTCAAAGTACTCATTGGCTTGCCACCGGTTATTTTATCGCTGCATGAAAGAACAGGATATGATGAAGAATACTGCGATCGAGCATGAAGCTAGGACGCTTCCCACCGTAATGCCCGTAGGGTTAAGGCGATGGCATGGGTCCGAGTTATCGATTTAAGATTTCACGCGATGTTATACTCAAGACTCACCATAATGGTCCTACTTGTGTAATACGGTATGTATGGATGTAAGACTCTTGTTATTCAGCTTCGGTGTTCAAGGAGCATTGATCTCCGGATCATCAGACACGCAGTATTCGGTGATCACGACTTGTGAGTCGGGTCCCCACACGCTTTAAAACAAGTCGATAAACCGATCAAAATTCATAATCCGCCATTTGCAAGGATAGAAACTTACCGATGATTTTGTGTATCTTGTAACTCCAATAATCCACTTGGTTTTGTCGTCTTTGACTTTAGCTATAGGTGAGAAGAACCTAAGAACAAATAGAAGCACCATTCCTCGCAATGTTAAAATGTGTGGTACACGTTATGATGTGCGTGAAAGAATGAGGAAGTGGTGGCTAGAAATCTGTAATAAAGAGGGCCAAGGCTAGGCTACATTATCCCAATAAGATGCAAGTTGTTTGACGGTACCTTCTAGGAAGAACTTTTGCTATTTCGCTACCATCTGTTCCTAATACCCGATGGGCATTAATCTGCATGTTCCTCCTCAATAGTCCAAGCTTCTCGTATGTATGAATTCAAAATCAGCTTCATATTTACCAATCAGCTCTTCACATAACCAAGGTGTTTCTAAATTAGTAAACATTCCATGTTTGTCTTGCACAAAGGGGGACATGCAAAATACAATCCATAAACCATAAAAATAAAACAATCAAAAGAGTACCTCTTGACATTTCTTGCATATATGTTTGTCTTGCACAAAGGGGACATGCAAAATACAATCCATAAACCATAAAATAAAACAATCAAAAGAGTACCTCTCTTGACATTTCTTGCATACAATCCATGTTTGTCGTAATGCCCGTAGGGTTAAGGCGTATGGCATGGGTCCGTGTTATCGAATTAAGATTTCCACGAATGTTATACTCAAGACTCACCATAATGGTCCTACTTGTGTAATACGGTATGTATGGATGTAAGACTCTTGTTATTCAAATTCGTGGTGTTCGTGAGCATTGATCTCCGGATCATCAGACACGCAGCATTCGGTGATCACGACTTATGAGTCGGGTCCCCACAGAGTCGTATCGAGCCATCCCGATCGAGGGAAGCCTTAGTTAGCATGGTCGTTAGTTAGGTAAAACTGCTTCCAAAACTACTACTAGTTTTCCAAAACTATCTATATTTTCTTCCTTCTCGCTTTTCAAAACTAGGTATACTTTCCTTATTAATCTCTTCCCTTCAAAACCTTTTGGTCTCTAGAGCCCTTATGCCCTCGACCACCGGATTCCTTGTAACCCTCGTGGATAATCTAGAAGGAAGATGCCTTGCCACACGCTCACCCACATCTCCAACACAAGATTGGCGACATCACGACAAGACGATACCAATGTAAGGTACATCCTCGAGGAATGAGGACCAAGACCCTGGAGATGGTGACATCCTTGACATCGCCTCAAGATGATGCAACTTAGCGACGATGATCGTGGCATAGGATATGCAAGATCATGATATACATCGCTAATAGAGTAACCCTGCTACTACGTTGTTGTATCGGCAACCACCGGCGGATGAGAACCTAGCCATTTGGTCCGCTTTCACCATAGTGAGCAGAAAACGGTTCTCCTATTCCCCGCTTGGTGTCGATGTTGTCATCAACGAATCGACATGATGGACCTCTATTACGCCTTTGATAATGTCATTGCATAAAGGATTACCTACCGTACCATCGACGCTTAGAAGACAAAGAGGGATCGCCGTGATTAAGAAGACAATAGAAGACCAAGTCAATGTCCGCCACGAGGAGCCACCTTCATCCCATCACTTCAACAGTAAGAAGTTGTCAAGACTCTTCAAGTTCAACCGGATCGCTTTCATCAAACAACTACATGAGACGTAGCAACACCCGAGGAAAACTCAAGATCGCATGAGGCACAAGGCACGCACTCATCGAGTCCGAGAACCCCTAGGGTAGGATGAGTCATGTACCCCTATGCGCAATGAGTCCGTATGATAGTTCAATAGAACCATGATTGTGTGTTGCTTGTTTTATTTGTTTATGTTTTGATATCGCGCTTTTTGTCCTGTGCAACAAGTACGCATATATCACCCCTCTTTATTTTGTTGTTTGTGTTTGGCCCTTTTAGCACTTGTTTGGTTGCACTTGCACTATAGAACCCCTTTAGCGCTCTCTCTATGCTACTTCCCTCTCATCTCTCCTCAACTCAAGGCTAGCAAGACAAGATACACCAAGGATTCTACTTTGGCAACCAACCAAAGATCAAGACTTTTTGTCAGCCTCCTCGACTCAAGTGAAACCCTCAGAGAGTTATGTTTAACCCTCAAGATTAGGAGCCCATTCCTAGACCCTTCGAGACTTTATAAGATACCCCACTAATCTCTAACCATGTGCTTAGCCCACGTAATTGCAAGAGAACCAGCTAAGCCTCGTCAGACCTTGGCCATGTTAGACCTTTCACCTGAGCATTGATAGTTGGGATGACACTAGGAGAGTAGGGACAATTTTCGTTGGTTTATTTCTCACATTAATGCCATGCCAACTCGAGGGGTTGGGGATACATATTTATAGGTCGCTAGCCACCAAGGCATATGCTAAGATGCCGCCTAAGATGCTAGTCTAAGATGCTAACTCGACACCTGATGGTCAAGAATGAATTTATCCTAACAACCACCCTGATGGTCCAGACTTTATCCTCCTAATCGCCACAAGGACCATGTGTGCAATTTCCACAAAGACCCTAGTACACGACTTTATCCATCATTCTCCCCTAAGTCTTGTACGCCGCCTTATGGGAGAGTTGAATCATCCCAACTCCGGAGCAAAGTTCGAGGAACTCGACCTCCCAAGGGCTTGGTGAGCGGTCCGCGAGTGATCCTTGGTGTGAAAAAAACCCAAAATTTAAAAAATAATTTTTCCCAAAAAAACCTTGACCCCACCCTAAAAGAAAAAATCTTTCCAAAAAAAAAACCTTTTCTATCCAAAGAAGATTTGTTTTTAAAGAAATGGGAAACATTTTAAAAACAAAAAATTTTTTAAAAAATGTTAACCACAAAGAATTAAAAATTTCATAAAAAGAACCTTTAAGAAACCCAACATATTAACAAGAAATTTAATAAACAAAAAAGACCCTTATATATGCAAAAAAACTTTTTTCATAAGTAAAAATATAAGAAAAAAAATTTAAAATAAATTTATAATAATGCTTAAAACCAATGAACTAAAATTTTAATTAAAAAATTTGTAAAATTAATCCTTTTAAACAAGATCCAATCAAACAAAATTAATTTTAAAGATTGGTTAAAATATTTCAAAAGAGAATAAAATTTATTTTAAATAATTTCCTTATTATTTAACAAAAAGAAAAAATTAATACAAAATTTTAAAAATTTTAAAATAAAATTTCAACTAAAAAAAACAAAAAAAGGTATATTGAAATATCCTATTTTAAATCATTAAAAAAGATGGAATTAAATTTAAGAATCATAATTACATTTGATACAGATTTGATAGGAAATTAAAACAAAAAAAAAATATTTTCATCCTCCATTTTATAAAAATAAGTAAAAAATTTAGTTGGGGCAATATTTTCAATAATTTAACATGTAGAAATTTTGGGCGATAAAATAAAAAAAATTTTAAGGATTTATAAGGAGAACCATCAATATTTTAAAAAAAAGGTTAAAAACATTTAAAATAAAACTTAAATCAAATTTTCAAATAGCAAATAAATTTTCACTCGATAATTCATGGAACATAATTATAAGGGGTTACAATAATTGGTTATTAATAAAAGGTTTAAACCTAAAGTAACAATTAATACAGATTTAACCACATAATGCCAAAAATAGCAAATTTAAAAAATTTTCTTTTATCCAAATATTTTCCGATTTTCTTATAAAAGTTTAACAAGTCAGGGAATAAGTACACATTCAAAACCAAAAAAGGAAACATACCAAAATTGGTCAAAGAAAATTTAGCTGTAAAAGCAAATTGGAATATTCATCAAATAATCTTAACAACATTCATTACTATATAAAAATAAAAATAACAATCTTAATCCATTAAAAAAAAGAACATGTTAAAACCCTTGTGATTAAAACCCATTGTGAAAAAATTATTGGAACCAAGTTTTAGGAAATTTTAATCAAATAAAATTTTAAAAGAAACATATATTCAAGATGATAAGGAAATCTAAAAGGTAATTAGAACCCTAAAAAACATAGTAAAGAAAAAATTCCGTAAAAAAATGAAACTTTTCAGTAAAAGAAAAGGTAATCGAGGACACCAACAGTTCCAAGGGGCCCTAACCATTCCTTAACCCATAAATTCAAACAACATTAGCCCTGTATTGATCATATTCAACCATTGCCCCGAGCCCGGCCCTTCAAGGACCGGGGTTGCCGGTCCAACCAATCCTCGGGCCACATGGTTTGCCCCCAAAGGGTTCCACACTATCGCTTGAGGTTGGAGGGACTTTCCGCCGGGAGTTTCAAAGGGCAAACCCGGCCCCTAGGGGCCGGGGGCCCGGGGAAAGCCGGGGAGTTGGCCGGGCGGGGGGGCGGCCCCCCGGGTGCGCGATTGGGTGGGAACGCGCGCGAGGGCCCCCCGGCCTTGGCCCGGAAACCCGCTCGCGGCCCCTGCCGCCTTCCCTGGCGGCCCGCCTTCCCCCGGGCCCGGGCCCCCGGTCCTGCGAGCCCGTGGGCCGGGCCCGACCAGGCCAAACCGAGTTCCCGCCCAGTGCCGGCCGCCTCGGAGAGAGCCCCGGGCCCAAATGTTGCAGGTGAGGGGAGGCCGAGGATCATCACCCACATGTAGCGGGAGAGATCGTCGACGGCGAGGAAGTAGCGTCGACCTCTGGTGTGGCTGGCGTCGCTGGCCGCGCAGTCTCCGTGCACGAGCTCCGGCTTCTCCTTGGCGAAAACTTCTTTGTTGGGGAAAGGAGAGTCGTCTCTGCCGTCGGCCGCAGATGTCGCAGAATCGCTCCACATGGTCGAGGCATGGCGGGCCTCGCACCATCTCCTTAACACTTAAGCGCTTGGGGCCTCAAAATGAAAGGTGCCCAAAGCGCTCATGCCATCTTGCCACGCCTCGTCGTCCCGGACGGACAGCGAGACAGACCGGTTGTGCCACCGCACATCAGGGCGAGAGTCGATTTTCACCTCACGGGAACCTTGGCAAGAAAGCGACGCTGGCGATCCCGGATCGTGGGACCCCATGCTCAATTAGCACGCGCATGAGCCGTTCTCATCCAGTGTCCCAAAGCGATGATGGAGTTCCTTAAGCGCAGGATGTAGTAGACACCGGTGAGCAGCCGATGCTCTCCGTCTTGGTGGTGAAGATGACGGAGCCGGCGCCCTTTATCTCCGGCGGAGGCATCCCGAACAGACGGAGCCTCACGCGCGGAGTCGAGCTCGCGAAGAATTCCTTCGACCGGTCATGTGGTGGGTGGCGCGGTGTCGAGGCACCACCCCGTAGTCTTGTCCTTCCGGAGCCATCGCCGAGAAGAGCATGTGCTTTGGCTCATCGAGGTGGATGAAGGCCTTTCTTGTTGGAGTCGCTGAAGGTAGGTCGATGCTTGCATGCGCCATGAACAGAGCGTCTCCTCCTCCTTCGCTTCGGCGACGTGAGCTGGCCTTGTCGTGGTTGCCGACACTCATTGGCCCAATGGCTAAACCGCCACGATTGTGGTAATCTTGTTGTCTTGTGCGGCTTGGGCTTGCCGGTGGTGCCGTCCTTGGCGCCTCCGTGGTGTCACCCTCAGACGTCCTTGTGCCTCGCCGAGGGCCTCTTCGCGCCTTACGTTGCTTGCCACGCTTGCGGTCGCCCGTCGTGGAAGAAGGCTCCCCTTCTTCCGTCACCAAGGTGGCATCCCACGGCCCCGAGTTAGGAGCAGCTTCCACGGTGGTGATGGGCCCCGAGGAAGGTGTGGCTCGTCGGTGTCGGCGACCTTGAGGCGACCTATCGCCTCCTCGATCGTCATCGTGGAGAGGTCCAGCAAAGACTCGATCGACCGAGCCATCCGCTTGTACTTCTCGGGATGCAATCGAAAAAGCTTCTCGGCAGCTCTCTCCTTGGTGTAGGTGTCATCGCCAAACTTCACCAACCTGCAGCAGAGTGTTGAGGCGGAGAGCAAAGTCATCAGCGTCCTCACGGCTTGAAACCCAGCTCTCCCACTCCTTACGGAGTGCTCGCGAGTGGACTTGCGAGCACGATCGCTGCCGTGCGTGCTTGCGGCGATGGCGTCCCAAGCCTCCTTGGCGTCCGCTTGTTGGAAGCGAAGCGCATCTCGGCGGGGCTCGCGGCGATGAGGGCATCAACGCCCGTCGATCCTCTAGGTGGTCGGCGTTCTGTCCGGATCGCCTCCCACATGCGCCGCACTGAGGCGACCTTCATGATCCGGCCCACTCGGCGTAGTTGGTTTTAGTGAGGTAGGCCCCCAACACTGGAACCAACGTCCACGACCACATCCGGACCTCGTGAAACCGTCGTCTGATCGTTCACGGCCGCCGTCGCGGTCGCGCGCCTCCACAGCGCTGGCGTACTCGGCTGCCCGCTGCGCGTCGCTCTGCGCCACTTTGGCGCGATCTGCGTCGGCGCCGTCGTCGGCGATCGCGAGCTGCTGGAGCTCGCGGGCTGCAGCGGAGTGCCTTGGCATCCGCCGTAGCCTCACGGGCTGCTACTGCTTCTGCTGCTTCTACCTCCGCCTGGCTGCTTCTACCTCGCTCTCGCTGCTTTGCCCGCTCCGCTGCAACCAGCCTCGACACCTGCTGCCGCCGCCCGCGGCTGCTCTGACCGCTCGCACACGCTCCTCCGCCACGGCCTTCGGCCTCCTACCGGCGCCGCATGCTCGAGGTAGCCGTGTCTTTGAGCGACTGCAGACATGGCTCGGTTGCGGGGCTGTTGCGTGAAGAGGAGGCTAATGAAGACGAGTTCTTTGCTCGGCGATCCGGAGGAGGAAGGTAACCAGAGGCGGGCGGAGCATTTCTTTGCTACCGACTTTGGCTACTCACGAAATGCTCGAGTGCAGAGTTAACGAGGCTCGATACCACTTGTTAGACCTTTCGGCTGAGCATTGATAGTTGTGGATGACACTAGGAGAGTTGGGACAATTTTCGTTGGTTTATTTCTCACACAATGCCATGCCAACTTTGAGGGGTTGGGGATACATATTATAGGCTGCTAGCCACCAAGGCATATGCTAAGATGTTGCTAAGATGCCGATCTAAGATGCTAGCAGCAGGTCCTTGATGGTCAAAGCGAATTCTATCCTAACGGCCGGTCCTTGATGGTCCAGACTTTATCCTCCTAAGCGCCACAAGGACCATGTCTGCTGACCCCACAAAGACCCTAGTACAGACTTATCCATCGTGCCAATACTCAACCGTAACCATCCCCAATGCCTCGGCCCACTATCGTACCCTATAGACTTCATGGAGTGCTTAGACAAGATAGTTGTCATCATCATCGGTGACCTACTTGTCCACCGTGAGACGGAAGAAGAGCACTGGCGACACTTGAGGATGGTCCTAGACAAGCTTCGAGAGCACCAAGCTGTATGCCTAGTTCAGCAAGTGTGAATTTTGGCTGCGTGAAGTTGGATTCTTGGGTCATGTTTTAAGCGAAGAAGGATTGTCGATCGGTCCGCTAAGATTGAAGCCGTGGATGAATGGCAATCCCCAAGCAATGTGAAGGAAGTCGAAGCTTCCTCGGACTCATGGATATTACCGCAAGTTCGTTGAAGGATTCTCAAGCATTGCCCACCCATGACTCAGCTCTTGAAGAAGGACAAGAAGTTGAATGGACGCCGAAGCGCGAAGAGAGCTTCGAGAGTCAAGAAGAGATCGACCACCGCCCGATTAAGCCACACCGGATATACACAAGGAGTTTGTGATATATTGTGATCGTCAAGAACCGGGATGGGAGGTGTTACGATGCAGAGGAAAAGCGAGTCGTAGCCTACCTTTCAAGGCAACTACGGCCTCATGAAGAGAACTATGCTACCCATGACCTTGAGCTAGCGGCGATGGTTCATGCCACGAAGACATGGCGACATTACCTCTTAGGGAAGCGATGTGAGATATACACGGATCACAAAAGTCCAAGTATATTTTCACTCAAATGGAATTGAACATGAGGCAAAGAAGATGGTTAGAGTTGATCAAAGATTATGGCCTCGGTGTTCAATACCACCCAGGAAGGCTAATGTGGTAGCAGATGCATTAGGGGAAGGCTTGTTCCTTGAATGCTATGCTTAAGGACAAGCTACCCGCCTTTGTATGAAGAACTTGAAAGCTTCGGGTTGGGCTGGTTGCACTGAGATTCTTAGCTAACCTTGAAGTCAAACCGACCCTGATGGATGAGGTTAAAGAAGCTCAGAAGGGACACGAGAGTATTGAAGGCATCAAGAGGAAGATCAAGGCGGGCAAAGCCCCAGGTTTCACAGAAGATGAGCAAGGAGTCATGTGGTTTGGGAATCGCATTTGCGTACCCAACAAGATCGAGCTCAAGAATCTAATCTTGCAAGAAGCTCACAACACCCCGTATTCCATCCATCCTGGAGGAACCAAGATGTATCAAGACCTGAAGGAAAGATTCTGGTGGCATGGGATGAAAAGGGAGATTGCCACCTATGTTGCAAAGTGTGGCGTATGCCGAGAGTCAAAGTCGAGCATCGGCGACCATTGGATTGTTGCAACCCCTCAAGGTGCTCGAATGGAAGTGGGACAAAGTCGGGATGGACTTCATCACGGTTTACCCAGTCAAGCAAGGACATGACTCCATATGGGTCATTGTTGACCATTTGACCAAGGTGGCCCACTTCATTCTGTCAAGACGACCTACAAGGGGAACAGTTAGCGATCTCTACATCAACCGAATCGTGAGCATTCATGGCGTTCCCAAGGAGATTGTGTCGGATAGAAACCAATTCACTGAAGGTTCGGAAGAAGTTCAGGAGGCCATGGGGACCAAGTTGTCCTTCAAAGATCGCTTGCCACCCACCCAGGCCGGAGGTCGAGCGTAAACAGTAAATCAGATACTCGAAGACATGCTCCGAGCACGTGTCTTAGCATATGGAGCTAAGTGGGAAGGTTGCCTCCCTTTGCCGAGTTCTCTTACAACAACGATTATCAGTCAAGCCTTCAGATGGCACCATTTGAGGTGTTATCTGACGAAATGCCGCACACCCTCAATTGGTCGAACCGGAGAAGGACTTGTCTTTGGGCCGATATCCTCCGTGAAGCGAAGAGCAAGTCCGACTTGTCGAGAGCGTTTGGAGACCGCCAAGTCAAGACAAAAAGCTCTGCCGACTCACGTCATCGAGACGTGACCTTCCGGGTTGGAGACCATGTTTATCTCCGGGTCACCCCTCTCTAAGGAACCAAGCATTTCCATGACAAGGAGACCCGCACCAAGATTCATCGGCTCCCTTCGAGATCACTCCAAGATTTAACAACCCCCTCAGGATCACCGCAAGACGAAGAATAGACGGCTACCAGCTGGAGTTGCCACCTGAGCTACCTGATGTGCACAATGCTTTCCATGCATCGCAACCCCGGAAGTGTTTCCAACTTCCTAACTTGCCCGATCTCTACGAGGGCATTAACCACCGAGCCATCGACCTCTAGCCCGAGCTAACCTACCGCGAGCTACCCATTAGCAACCTGGACCAAGAAGAGCATCATACATGAAGCCACACCATCAAGTACTTCAATCTCAATGGAGCACTACACGGAAGCAGAAGCAACATGAGGACTTGAAGACTACCCCAGATCCAAGTTTCTGTATCCCCTTCCGCGCCTAGTTTGGGAATCTCGGGGACGAGATTCTTGTAAGGGGGGTAGGTCTGTCACATCCTGATTTTCATGGCACAACACTTAAGCTAATAAATCTTGATAAATTGTGTTTTGACAAAAACTCTTGAGTGTTTTGTCTTTGCTTTGATTGAATGTTTGTCTGCTGTTTGCAAGTGCTCTAAAAATCAAATAAATCCTCCAACTCCTATACTTCATCTCCTTGCTCCAAACTCTTGAACCAATGATCATGCCATGTGTATAGGACATAAAAGTATTTTCTTACAAAAATAATTTGGCCAAATAGTATTTTCAAAATTAGTTTTCAAAAACCCCTGAATTGAGGTTTGCACTGCAAGTACTTAATTAAGGGCAGTAAAAATCTTTTCAAAAATATATTTGACTCCTATTAGATATAGGATACCCAGAAACCACAAAAATATAATTTTAAATGTTATTTTCCTATTTTATTTGAGAGCTTTTTCTTAAGGCTAGAAATGGTCTTTAATAGGGAAAAATTATTTTATTGTTTCAAAAATATTTGACAAAAATTAGGGAAACTCAGTGGACATATATTTTCCATATATAAGAGTTTGACACATGGTCATGTTCAAAATATTGGTCAAACCCCTCAAAAACCCTTTCTGGATATTTCAAGCTTTTGAAATATTTACAAAGGAAATATTCTCCAACAATTCCAAGAAAAATTCTATCATGTCACATATGACATATTTGGTGATCTTGCCAAGTCTCATGTCTTGGAGAACAAGATAACATCATCAAATCCCCTCAAAACCATTTCTGTCCATTTTGAAGATTGAGCAACTTTACATTGCCAAACATGTCCAAATGTTCTCAAACCTTGTGAACATGCTCCAATGGTCTAATTATTCATCTAGACCAAGTGGCACAAGTTGAAGAACAATTTAACTTGATCAAAGTGCCCCAAAACCCTTCCTGTCCAGAACCAGATTTGAACAACTCTACATTGGAAACTTTCTCCCTTTGATCTCAACTTTTGTGGACATGTTCATATCCTCAAATGATGACACTACACCAAGTGGTGCATCAAGGAGAATAGATTTGCATGACTAAATCTTGGAAAGTCCATTTCTGCTGATTTCTAGGGTTTACCAAAGTTGCATTGTCAACTTTCTTCAAATGAGCTCCAAATTGGTGGAAGGCCCTAATTATATGTGTCATTGCACCCTATGGAGTCTCATGGCAGATGGAGATCATCTACTTGCCCAAACCAATATCAAACACCTTCTGCCACTTTACCAAAATGCCATTTTTGACCCCTTCCACTATTCTCCATGAGCTCAACTTTTTACCACAGCCCCTCCTAGTCCCCTTGCACGTCCAGTAGCAATGGTAAATCCATAGCTCAATTATTGGAGGGGTAAAACCCCACTTTCCCTCTCTGAACAGCCCTTTTCTCTCTCTCCCTCAACCTCTCTCCTCTCCTAGTGGTTCACCAGGGCATCCAAGGCCACCTCCCCTTTGTTTACTCACCCCACAAAGCCCCAGACACTAGTGGACACGCCCCTGGCACATAAACAATGTCATGGCGTGCAGAGCTCGCGCTCTGGAGCATGCCACAGTGCTCTCAAGACCAGAAGACGCCCATTCAAGGCCTCCCGTCGACCTTGGGCGCCGGAATCGTGTCCCGAGGCCGCCTCGGCCCACGACACGCAACACTTGTCGGCCCTTCCTCCCTCGCCTCCTTATCCCTCCACGAGCTCACTCGAGCACGTCCATGGACGCCTGCCCATGGTGCACCGGTGCCCTATATAGAGCCTTCCCCGAGCTCTCCTCTCCTCTTTGGACCCCTCTCTCCTGCACCTCTGGACAGCCTCCCCCTCCCTCTAGTGCTCTCCGCCTCTCCATGGCGGAGTGCCATGACCGCCCTTTCGGATTCAGGCGCCATGACCTTCTCTCTTCCCCATGAACACTCCCGCCCTCTCATCACCACCACCAACTCGCCCGTGCTCCATCCCTCCTCGTGCCTTCCTCGCCGTGCGAACCCCGCCATCGCTTTGTTCTGCCTGGCCGAGGCCTCGCTTCCTTCTGGCGCTCTCCAGCAGCACTGGGTCCCAGTGGATGCGGCCCATCCTCCCGAGCTTCATGGGAGGTGGCCGAGCCACCGGGCGGGCGTCGGCAAGCGCTCGGCCCGCCTCCTCTGCCTCCTCATGCTGGCGGGAGGAGGCGACGACCTGGCGGGTGGACCCCTTGGTCGCTGACCGGCCGGCGGGCCCTCCGTTTAAGTGGGCGCACCGGCCTCTTCCCGCTTCCCGCTGCCAAGGCGCCCGATGGAATCGCCGACGTCGCCCGACACCAAGACACTGAGCTGGGGCAAGCCCATCGCTATCCTTCGCTTTGGTGCGCAGGATAAGGGTAATGCCTTATAATTCTTTTATTCTTTTCGGTGAGATTGTAAAATCCATAGATTATTTATTCTAAGTCCAAATTTGATGATTCTAATTTCTATAAGTTCATAAATTCCTGATCTATCACATGGTGCAATTTGCACATTTTTCCATAAAGGTTTTCTTCACGCACAATTATCAAATCCCAATTTTCTTAATTCGTGATAAACTTTAGAAAATCACGAGAGCTCAATATTGATCCAAATGCCATGATTAAAATTCCTAGATGCATCTAAGTTCAAAACTTAGTTTTTGAACATTTTACTAATACTTTCTCGTGTCACCTCAACTAATGGTCTATTTCTTTGTATATAGCCAACTTTGCAAATTCATAGGAAAATCATCTCAACTCCAAATCCGGTGAAACCAATTCCTAGATGCTTCTAAAATCATCCTTTGTTAAATGGGTGCCTTTGCTCATTTTTCAAAAATATATTTGTACACTCCTTGCAAATCCATAAACCCCTTGATTCCACCATATCAAAATGTTCAGAGATATCCATTCATCAAATTCCAATGAAACCACTTTGGTCATCCCTCATATGACCAGAGGTATCCTAGAAAAGTCCAACTCATATTTTTAGAGCACTTTTATTTCCTGCCTTGTTGTGTTGCTTATTATGCTTGCTTTCGAGATAGTTGTGAAGTAGGCGGAATGCTCGGAGTTGGACGAGGATATTTGAAGACCTCGAAGACTTCGTTATAACAGTAAGCAAACCCTTGACCATGTCTACGAAACCCTTTTTATGCATGTCATATATAGCTCTTTATTATTGTTGCATCGGAATCATGGTGAGATGGTGAACCACGTGGGTTGGTTGCCTCGGTTACCTCCTCGTTGATACTTGCATTGTGCATGGCCCTACCTTCTTATGAGGGTTATGCCGGTGGGAGTAGATAGGATGCTAAGGTAGATGCTACGCAAAAGGGATGGGTATATGCATGGTGAAGGAGACAAAGTGATTTCAAAAGTCTTTTCGAAAACCCCGTCGGGTGCCACTTATGCCCGAGGGAGATGATGAGATGGGTAACCACTTGATGGCGAAGTGGTGTGCCAAGGAAAGTGTGTGGTGTTTTCAAAGCGGATTGGTCGGAGTTGCACTGTTATTCCAACCTTACATGCAACCACTCTACCCTTATATGGGAAAGGGCATTATTGAGTACCTAGACCGATACTAGCTTGGAGCCCGCATTACTAGTGACGGGGGAGAGTTGGTGCTCTCTCTTGGGACGGGGTCGTGCCAGGTAGGGCGGCCATGACCATTTTTATGGGGCACCGGACACACCGTTGGTACCCCGTGCCAGTGGTATGTGATAAGTATGGGAGCGAGGCTCCAAGAAAGTGTTATGTGAAAAGTTGGGCACGGGGTTCTTGCTAATCGAGTGGACTCCATGTTAGTGTCGTCTAGGAAAGGTAGTGATCGGTGCTTACCCGGTACTTGAGGTACCGAATGGTCGTGGATGACACGGAAGTTCCCGGATCTAGTGGGTAAAGTGTGCAACCTCTGCAGAGTGTAAAACTATTGAATAGCCGTGTCCCCGGTCGAGGGCGGTTGGGTAACCGCTCTTGGGCTACGCCCACTTGTTTACAAACCAAGTGTGTGTGATGATGAAAATGACTTGGGTCAAGTCAAGGACTTGACATGATTGAGATGGGTTGGTGCCCACTTTATGTTAGATGGGTTGGTGCCCACTCTATTTATGTTGATATCTGTAATCAGTCCTCATGGTTGCTTGAATTCTCTTGATGCATACTTACAAGATGTTGAACATGTCCTTTGCACTCAAAACTAGCTTTACGCAAAAATTTACCTATATCATGCATTGTTGTATCTTGAACCAAAACATGGGTTGCTTGCGAGTACATTCAAAGTACTCATTGGCTTGCCCTTGGTTATTTTATTGGCGGGCATGAAAGAACGAGGATATGATGAAGAATACTTGATGGCGAGCATGCGAGCTAGGACGCTTCGGTCGAGAATGCCGTAGGGTTAAGGCGGATGGCATGGGTCCAAAGTTATCGGCGAAGATTTCATTGCGATGTTATACTCAAGACTCGACCATAATGGTCCTACTTGTGTAATACGGTATGTATGGATGTAAGACTCTTGTTATTCAGCTTCTGTGTGTTCAGTGAGCATTGATCTCTGGGATCACTGTACACGTGCATTCGGTGATCACGACTTGTGAGTCGGGGTCCCCACACAGTTTAAAACAAGTCAGACAAACTGATCAAAATTCATAATCTGGCCATTTGCAAGGATAGAAACTTACCGATGATTTTGTGTATCTTGTAACTCCAATAATCCACTTGGTTTTGTCGTCTTTGACTTTAGCTATAGGTGAGAAGAACCTAAGAACAAATAGAAGTACCCGATTCCTGCAATGTTAAAATGTGTGGTACACGTTATGATGTGCAGGAAAGAATGAGGAAGTGGCAGGGCTAGAAATCTGGTAATAAAGAGGGCCAAGGCTAGGCTACATTATCCCAATAAGATGCAAGTTGTTTGACGGTACCTTCTAGGAAGAACTTTTGCTATTTCTGCCCATCTGTTCCCATATACCCGATGGGCATTAATCGGTGCATGTTCCTCCTCAATAGTCCAAGCTTCTCTCTGTATGTATGAATTCAAAATCAGCTTCATATTTACCAATCAGCTCTTCACATAACCAGTGTGTTTCTAAATTAGTAAACATTCCATGTTTGTCTTGCACAAAGGGGGACATGCAAAATACAATCCATAAACCATAAAAATAAAACAATCAAAAGAGTACCTCTCTTGACATTTCTTGCATATATGTTTGTCTTGCACAAAGGGGGACATGCAAAATACAATCCATAAACCATAAAAATAAAACAATCAAAAGAGTACCTCTCTTGACATTTCTTGCATACAATCCATGTTTGTCAGAATGCCTGTAGGGTTAAGGCAGATGGCATGGGTCCAGGTTATCGACGAAGATTTCCGCTGCATGTTATACTCAAGACTCGACCATAATGGTCCTACTTGTGTAATACGGTATGTATGGATGTAAGACTCTTGTTATTCAACTTACGTGTGTTGGTGAGCATTGATCTCGGGATCCTTTGTACACGTGCATTCGGTGATCACGACTTATGAGTCGGGGTCCCCACAGAGCTGGTATCAGAGCCATCCTGACTGTAGGAAGCCTTAGTTAGCATGGTCGTTAGTTAGGGTAAAACTGTTTCCAAAACTACTACTAGTTTTCCAAAACTATCTATATTTCTCTTCCCTTCTCAGTTTTTCGAAAACTAGGGTATACTTTCCTTATTAATCTCTTCCCCTTCAAAACCTTTGGTCTCTAGAGCCCTTATGCCCCTGACCACTGGATTCCTTGTAACCCTCGTGGATAATCTAGAAGGAAGATGCCTTGCCATACGTTCACCCACATCTCCCGAACACAAGATTGGCGACATCACGACAAGACGATACCAACAGAAGGTACATCCTCGAGGAATGAGGACCTGAAGACCCAGGAGATGGTGACATCCTTGACACTGCCCCAAGATGATGCAACCTTAGCGTACGATGATCAGGGCATAGGATATGCAAGATCATGATATACATCGCTAATAGAGTAACCCTGTCACTACCGTTGTTGTATCGGCAACCACCGATGGATGAGAACCTAGCCATTTGGTGCGCTTTCACCATAGTGAGCAGGAAAACGGTTCTCCTCATTCCCCGCTCTTGGTGTCGATGTTGTCATCAACGTAACCGACATGATGGACCTCTATTACGCCTTGATAATGTCATTGCATAAAGGATTACCTACCTGGTACCATCGACGGCTTAGAAGACAAAGAGGGATCGTCGTGATTAAGAAGACAATAGAAGACCAAGTCAATGTCAGTTACGAGGAGCCACCTTCATCCCATCACTTCAACAGGCAAGAAGTTGTTGAAGACTCTTCAAGTTCAACCGGGATCGTTTCATCAAACAACTACAAGAGACGTAGCAACACCTAAGGAAAACTCAGAAGACTGCATGAGGCACAAGGCACGACTACCGAGTCCGAGAACCCCTAGGGTAGGATGAGTCATGTACCCCCTATGCGCAGTCGAGTCCGTATGATAGTTCGAATAGAACCATGATTGTGTGTTGCTTGTTTTTATTTGTTTATGTTTTGATATCAGTCGCCCTTTTGTCCTGTGCTGACAAGTACTGCGACTATATCACTGCCTTATTTTGTTGTTTGTGTTTGGCCCTTTTAGCACTTGTTTGGTTGCACTTGCACTATAGAACCCCTTTAGGCGTTCCTCCTCTATGCTACTTCCCTCTCATCTCTCTCCTCAACTGAAGGCTAGCAAGACAAGATACACCAAGGATTCTACTTTGGCAACCAACCAGCACTGAAGACTTTTTGTTGCAGCCTCCTCGACCAAGTGAAACCCCGTAGAGTTATGTTTAACCCTCAAGATTAGGAGCCCATTCCTAGACCCTTCGAGACTTTATAAGATACCCCAGCTCGAATCCTTAACCATGTGCTTAGCCCACAGAATTGCAAGAGAACCAGTTAAGCCTCTGTAGACCTTGGCAATTATCTTCAACACTACCCACAAGTTTGTAGGACTATGAACAGAAAAGAAAAGTTAAATGTGTTCTTGTTCTACTTACTAGAGAAAGCAAGGCATGTAACATGAGCAAAGTTCTTATAGAAAATCTGGCTAAGGTAAGCCATTCATACCTAAAAAATTATCGTTTCAAGTTGACAACGGTGATTGCCTCTCATCGCTTCCAAGCGGTGGCTAGCTTTGAATCGGCAAGAGCAACTTAAAATGTGAGTGACCACAATGTAAATGATTTATTCTTGAAAGCAAGAAAAGTAGCTTACCTCATGAGCGGCACCAGCGGTCATATTAGAAAAGAAGATTTAGATGACCTGTGATGTAATAAGCATCATATGAGTCGAAATACTTGGGAATCAGTTTATGATCAAAGTTATCAAGGAATCAAGGATTCAGTTTAAAACAAGTCAAACAAACTGATCAAAATTCATAATCCGGCCATTTGAAAGGATAGAAACTTACCGATGATTTTGTGTATCTTGTAACTCCAATAATCCACTTGGTTTTGTCGTCTTTGACTTTAGCTATAGGTGAGAAGAACCTAAGAACAAATAGAAGTACCCGATTCCTGCAATGTTCAAATGTGTGCTACACGTTATGATGTGCAGGAAAGAATGAGGAAGTAGCGGGGGCTAGAAATCTGGTAACAAAGAGGGCCAAGGCTAGGCTACATTATCCCAATAAGATGCAAGTTGTTTGACGGTACCTTCTAGGAAGAACTTTTGCTATTTCTGCCCATCTGTTCCCATATACCCAATGGGCATTAATCAGTGCATGTCCCTCCTCAATAGTCCAAGCTTCTCTCTATATGTATGAATTCAAAATCAGCTTCATATTTACCAATCAGCTCTTCACATAACCAGTGTGTTTCTAAATTAGTAAACATTCCATGTTTGTCTTGCACAAAGGGGGACATGCAAAATACAATCCATAAACCATAAAAATAAAACAATCAAAAGAGTACCTCTCTTGACATTTCTTGCATATATATCCACCTTGCAATGAGACCATTTTGTTGGTCCATACTGCATTTTGAGCACAAATATCAGGTGCCAATAGGTAGTTATGGATACAGCGCATCTAACGTAAATATATTTGCATTGTATGCAAACCCAACCCATCAGCATCATGTCTAGATCTACATGGTTGTACCTTAAATACTTAGAAAAGCGTTATTCCAGTGACTGGACAACAACAATACAAAAAAGAGTATGGTATCCACATAAGACATAATCACAAAAAAGTTTAGAAGAAACAATAGTGTTAGATCTGTTCAAATTCAACAAACAACAATCAATCCTGACATATAAAACACAAGTTATACAAACCACATCGTCAAGCAAATGCAATACACGCATGGTCACACAAGCACACACCCAATCAAGCACTTGCACACAATCAAGACAAAAGAAACAGACATAGATACGGACACATCACACACACAGTCACACACACAATGTAGCACTTGCACAAAAGAAACAGACTCCCTCCACATTTTCACATCCGGGCTTGGGACCGGCAGAGGCAGTGTTAAGCCACAACAACCAATCATTCAGCAAAGCATACAAGCCACACACAGTCATTGTCAAAATACAATACTCACACAGCCACACATCACAGTCAAATGCACAATATTCACACAATCACACACACAGAGCCAAAACAGGTCGTATGCACAAAACAAAACAAACCTTTATCTTCTATGAAAGCCGAGTGCAAAATGAATAGTATGATAAAGAGATGGGAATTCAAATTTCACAAAACTATGGATGATTATGTCATGGTACTCAATAACCATGTGTACACCTACAACCTGATAATAGTTAGAAGATATATACTCTCTTTTTCATGCATGAAAAGACCCTTTGGTGAACCTGGGCATCGCCCTAGTACATGTAGCAAGGGATTTGCTATCTCTTCAAAGCATAGAAAGTAGAAAAACTATTTCTATACAAACAAAGGAATAGTTTATTTGTACCTCTTATAATTAGCAAGCATGGTACCATCATAAGAACAAAAAAATTGTACAAAGAAAGGGAAAGTGTTAAGCGATTCAAGGTGGAATTTACAAATCTCACTCTCATGATGACTAATATAGGTTTGAACTCAAAAATAGATCGAGACCATCATGTTATAGTTATATCCGATGAGCAACAACATATCCAAGTTTTAACATCCTGCTATCATCCATTTACGTTCATGGTAGATTAAACACGTTTTTCCTGATGAAGTATGTATAATAATTCATCAAGGGGGAAGCACATATCTTGAGTTAGCTTAGAATGTTCTCATCAAGTAACAGTTTTGATAGTAAGCACAATGGCCATCACATCCAGTCTTTATAGTACGAAGATCAGAAGGCTCTGCAAAAAAATTTAGATCTCTTCAGTAGCAGCGGATCAACTAAATTCAAACAGAGAAAAAACTTGGTATGTTTTATAAGCTACTCCCTCCGTCCGAAAATACTTGTCATCAAAATGAACAAAAAGGGATGTATCTAGAACTAAAATACATCTAGATACATCCCCTTTTATTCATTTTGATGACAAGTATTTCCGGACGGAGGGAGTACCATATTATAAAGTACACCACGCCTAAATCAAGAGAAAATATCTTACAAGTAAGCGGCATAACCATTTTCAACTAAATGCGTATAGAGTTATAGAGAACAAAATGGTAAGTGGGCGTGTGCATAGTATAGTAGCCGGGTTGCATACATTTGTGATAAACACGTAAGAGAAACCATGTTGGCGATCAAGAATACAACAATTACATACTTGGTTTGACCGATGGCATCTTATCAGAGAGTAACTCTGTCAAAATGCGCCACAAAATAATGTATAAAAATGTTGCCTTCATTTTTTCCAAGTATCATTTACATGTTCCTTATGAGATCTCTTTAGTGGCGGGAGATACAATATTGTTTCACATGAAAACTTCATTTGTGAAGTAATGATATATTAGTGGAGGGACGGACCAAATAATTGAGAGATTAGTCATAACCCAAAAGGGTTGTTTCGTATAGAACACTAATTAGATCTTGTGAAATCGGAGAAAGAGTTTGACACCAACAATATGCAACAAAACTATAGATCAACATGATAGAACATACATTTGGTTCTATCACACTCAATCTAATATAAAACATGTTCACCTCCAGAATTTCAATGGCTCCATCAAATTATAGAAAGGGTTGTCGTACTAATGAACATGGGTAATGTCAATGTACTACATTATTCAAAACCCCTCTGATCAAGTGGATAGCAAAATAGTACAGAAATCTTATGGTCACCCAAGAGAATCAGCGTTTCAAAGTTTAATAGCAAGCATACCTTATTAAACAGCAGATACTCTTCTTCACTCCAAGAGTGAATGCAAGGACGGCGTGCTCACAGGTCTGGTCATTCTTGAGGTACCATCCTCAAAACCAACGGTGGTGGAGTCAACGATGAGCACATCATAGTCAACCTGGGATAAACAAAACAAAAAGAACACAATTTCAGCGATATGAGATAGATCAAAGAGGTAGAGTTTGAGCTGTGAAAAGAAAATCACTACTCTGGACCATAATGCCATCATACAAGCATTTCTTCTTTTTCCATAATCAAACAAAATCAAAAGAACACGAATAACTTATATTTAAGATTGTATTAACTAAATAACCTAACTACGTGTAACCTGGCTCTGCATAGATTAAAAGAAGGCACCTACATGTAAGAAAACACCTTTTGTGTGATTAAGAATATCCAAGTTTCTTTCTCTGTGTGTAAATATTTGTGATTGCACAACTCAAGAAGGTTTTAATCCGAAAACAGAGCAATTCAAGCTTGAGATTTCTAAAATGCAGGACATTGAATCATGCTCATAATTGAAAGAGATTAGTGAAATTCAAAACAATCAATTTAGAGAACCCGCTAATATGAAGACTGTTTCAGGTTTGATTCGAGGAAAAGAATTAACTCGCCAAACTTTTCACATATGTCGAGGGCAGCCTTGCAGTGCAAGGACGCCTCGTCTAGTGTCGCCACTGCCTGCTTGATCTGAAGTAGAAGGGGGTGAGAAATATTAGATCAGATGGTACAGGATTTATGCTGGCAAAGCAATATTTGGGCTTTCATATTTCCCAAAAGTCCTATGAAAATTCTTTTACAGAGTCAAAGAAAAGCAAATCTTCTCACGATAAAGAAACCTGCAACATGTTTTTAAATACAAGCCAGATCATCTTATTTCAGAAATTTGGAATTTATACAACTCCTTTAAATAAATTCAGGTGAAAATAACAGCACAGTTTTGTAAGGAAAAACCGATCCGCTTGAAGTAAAGATATCAGTTCCAAAAATCGTTGTGTATCTTACTGACCAATCACGTCCAATTTACAAAGAATAACACATAGTTATCCAATGAGGGTCTGCCGTAATGCACACAATCTATAAATATATGAGTTATCAGTAGAAGTAGTTGACAACAAACTATAAGCACCAAATCCTAGAACTGTTCTTGTCCAGTGCGACCAAAAGCATGTTTATCAATGTAAAAACATAAACATATTTGTAGTACACAGTACAGATCTTTGGGAGTTCTGGTCTAAAAAAATATGAGCATGATAGAAAAAAAGGAATGTGCATATCTAGCAAGTGGGTTGTAACATATACCTGGGGCCAAAAAAATAGGAATTAAGGTCCATATACTGTTTGGAAACTTCACCAGTCGTCCAGTATAAGTTGATTATTTAAAATAAACGCTAATGTGTAAGAAAGGCTAATATATCCAAAATAAACGACAGTAACACATAAAAAAGGTTGTTTTCCTTTTCATATAAAAAGGCTGACTATTAACAATTTGTACCCCGACTAAATCAGAATTTTAAAAAGGTTTTCACACAATGGGGACCCTACGCACCCAAACATGCAGCCAAAGAGTAACAGGGTTACTGGCATTGGACAAAGATAATACAATGAAGACCTCATTTGCAGGGCACCAAAAAGTAGAGCTACGTAGTTTGGTTCGTACATTGACAAGAACAATGATTACCTGGCCAGTGCCAACATTGACCTGCAATTGACCAAACAATGATGCTCTTGTGTTTTTTGTCAAGGAATTTCCAAAATATGTGGTTCTATCATCTATTGGTGAATACTACATGACCTGCACCAAAATGTATTATAGTTCAGACCAAGTGTTTTACAAGGGAATTTATCACTGTCGTTCAAACTGTTGAAAAAAGGAACTTGATAGGTTGTTCACAAGAGAGAAAAATCACCTCCGTCCGCTAGATTCCTGTTCTCTTCTTTCTCAGATCTATGCACGTCCATTTTAGAAAGCCTATATATTAGCAAGTCAAAATCAGAGTGCGGAAATGAGAAGCAAAGAGGAGCACATCCTAATCTTGCATTCCAAAATAGCTATACGTGATGCTTTTCGTTGTTTTGCACTTTGCCGAGCAAGCGAAATCTATAACAAAAGAAATGTACGCATACATATTAGGATGAAATTCGTCATATAGATCAATATAACTAAGGCAACAAATAATATTTCAGGCTACTACCGTGTATGCTTTAAATAGTCTTTTTCACTACAAATAATGTTTGTTCTTTGTCAAAACATACAAGAATGTAAGGAACAAAGTCATACACAAGGGGAGAGAAATACGTCTTGTAACATTCTTCAAGCCAAATTTTAGTAGATTCCTACAAGAGAGACTCACCATAAAATTGGTTCCATTCTTTGAATAACCACTTCATGGAAATCCCTTACAATCTATCCAGACCAATCCATCAACCAAAAAATTGTAGTGTTCTTCACCGCTGAACTCTGATTCAATAACTGAAGGGTGTGTCTTTTGCATATACTATCTTGCATGTTTTCAGCTGTCTTTTCCCCTCCAAATGATAATTTTCTCCTTGCCAAAAGACACGAGAATGCAAGCAACAAGGTCCTGCAGAAATAAGGTGAGAGAAATGCATCCTGTTACAGTTGAAGTCAAACATAATCATATATGTGCCTAATTATATCATTAGTATCTGTTTAAATTGCCCGGTAGACACATGTTAGATGAAAAAGAAGTATGCTGCAGGTAATTCAAAAAATCTATATATATCCTAGAAAAGTAAGTGATTGTCATTTTATCGAAGGCTTTGGCCTGAAGCCATTCCTTCTTTTTCTCTAGAAGACACCAAAGAATAAATGATGCACGGCTAGCCTATCGAGGCTCTTTAGCCCATATGGTTTCTCATATAACCTAGGTGTACGTCGTTCCTTTCTCTATAGACCACAATTTAGCTGGCGTTTGTTGTTACTGTAGAATTAAGAAATCAACGGAATGACAAATGGATACATTTAACATCACAAAAGGCCACCAAATCTCAAAGAAAATAAACGTTATAGGTTTGTTGAAATTTTTGTCCAAAGGAAAGGGACACGACAGAATTCTTGGACAAAAAAAAACATGCGCATAAACATGTGATGAACGTGCTTTCATGGATAAATAAATTCTGGAGTTATGCTCACAACAGAAATATATATATGCCCATGTGTGCAATGACAAAATTCTTGAGTTATGCTATTCAATCTAGAATGTAGTCTAAGGGGAACTAACTAGCAGCAGCTCATCTAGAAGTCCTATGAGTAAAATAGCAACACCAGGACGAAAAGAAGGAACCTTTGTCCAACAGTAGCAGCAGCAGGCAAAACAAAGCAAAGCATGATAAAAAAAGAAACAAATTGGAAAGAACATAAACAGTCTACACCATCAGAACTAAGGAATCACCCCATCTAAGATGAGAGCACACACGCCAAAGGCCTAACCGGTACAACAAGAACTCAAGAATTGACAGAGGGCCAACAAGAACTGACAGAGGGCCAAGAATTGACGAGTATCACAAGAGAGCAACGCAGGTGACGTAACCGAGGAACCGGTCTGAACTAGCACGATAAACGAACATCGCTCCCCGTCTCCGGCCGTAATCCAATTTCGAAACCAGACCTCGTTCGTTCCTGCAACCGACGCGAACACGGAACCCAGGACCCGGAGTGCCTCTCGGATAATAGAATCGCACGCAGAAAGAAAGAATTGCTAGTTCGCAAACGAGATGGAGACCCCCGACGAGGCGAGACGGACCAAGAACACGCGAGCGCATCGGGACAACGGCGAGGACGAGCGAAATCGAACCGGACGCGACTCTACACGGACGACGACTAAGACGAGCAAAATCGAATCGGACGCTACTCCACACAGACGACGGCGAGGACGAGCAAAATCGAAGCGTACGCGATTCCACACGGATGACGGCGACGAGCAAAATCGAACCGGACGGCAACTCTAAACGGACGAAGGCGACAAGCAAAATCGAACCGGACGAGACCCCAAACGGGCGACGGCGAGGACGAGCAAAATCAAACCAGGCGCAATCCCAAACGGACGAATTGAGCACGAGCAGAAACCAAATCTTGCGTGGTTCTAAACCTAAACGGACGGCGAATCGAGGACGAGCGAATCCAAACCAGGCGCGAGGAGGCGAGGCGAGGCGGGAGGCACGACCCGGGGCCCCGGACGAAGGGAGGAGGAGCACACCGGCGGGCCACGGCCAGAGCGCGGGGAGGGAGGACAGGGCGCGCCTGGCCGTGGGCGGGCCGCCGGGGAAGGGGCGGTGGCGCCGGCCAGGTCCTTGCCGGAGGCGGCTTGGGCGGGCGGCGGAAACCGGAGGGGAGTGGAGCTGGTGGTGGTGGGTTGGGGCTTGATGCGGACCGGGTGGGCAGGGCGAGGGGTCGGTCGGTCGGTCGGCAACGCGGTGCGGCGCGGAGATTACCGTTGCAGAGGCGGTTCCGTGCAGACCACGGTGCGGGCACACGGGCTATCCGACCCATTTGGTCATGTTAGGTTGTGTGTGGTGTTTTATCTAAAAAAATATATGTTTTTTAGATTATCGCGTGTTTCGTTAATCACAAAATAGTGAATACAACGCACACACGGAACCGATCAGAAAGTCCGAGAGAAAACACGTGCTCCCACAACTTTGCGCAAAATCCCTCCAAGAAAATAAAATCACATTAAAGACCATAGGAATTCTCGCAATTGCCGTCACCATCGACATCGTCGCAGAATTCGGAGGAGAACCATAGCCAAGAAGGGCGTTGTGAGCCGATGAAGAAGTCTTCCAAGGACGAGGCCTTTTATCATTGTGGCGTGTTGGTCGGGGATCTTCCCCGTCCTCCTCGAATTCCGGAGCTACTGTCAATCGTCGATGTCGTCGAGGCCGAGCACCAGATCAGCCGCCATCAAGCCGCAAGTCAAGATCCGGAACCACCATCCGCTCACAGTCATCAGTGATGTCACCAGGGATGACAACCATCGGCCATGGGCTTAAAACCGCATTCCAGAAGGATCGGCGGGAGACTGAGCCCACCTGCTCCTCGATGCCGACATGGATGACATCGAGAAGGGACTGGAGCTTGGGCATTATTCTTGGATGCGATGCCGCAGTCACCATAAAAAACAGCGCCACGCTACACACAATACCTTGCATTGCAGTCGCTGCCCGGATGCAGCCGCATTGAGACGCTAGACTCGCTGATCGAAAGGAACAACGAATACACATATCCACAAGCCTCTCAACACTGTCATGAAGGACGCCGCCGAGATGATGCCAGGACTCGGGAAATCTTATTCGACGCAGTGCCGCTAACACCATTGAAGTGACGCATGAGGACCAACCTACCCTAAACCTATCTACACACCTAAGGCAGAGAACTGGGGCTCCTCCATCTAGCCATTGCCGAGGCAAACGGAGGAGGAAGGAGCCCGCGGACTCGCCGGCGGCTGAGGCGGGATTGGAGGTGCCCTCTCTGTGCGTCTTTGGAACCATTAGAGAGACGCACTGGGGAGGTTGTGGGTTTGTGTAAAGAGGGAGGGAAAAATATGTTGGTGCAAAAGACATTTGCAATGTTTTCATTTGGTTAACATCAACTTAAGGTCCAACTTGTTTCAAATAAAAAAACTTGAGGTCCAACTAATTGCCCAGCTAGAACAGCGAGGGTACGTGTCCGAATTGACTGCGTTTGAGGTGACTTCTGGCGATAGTCCCACGACCGACGTGGTGGCAACTCTTCCCTCCCCGTTGATCCCCTCCCTCTTCCAATTTGATCCTTCGTCTGTCTCTGAGATCCACCACTACTCCCCCTCGTTTGTTCTTATCCCTTCTCTCATAGTGTTGTTTCAAGTGGCCGAGGCGGGATTTTCTCAAGTCCTAGTGTTGAGGGAGGCGCATTGAAGGAAATATAAAAAACTGACAGTACTTAAGTGTACAAGCAAACTGATCATGTTGGGGAGGGTCCTGGCCCATGCTGGCCACCCCATGCCTCTCTAGTTATTTCACCCTATCAATCCTCTGTTCATCATCTCTCTTGATCATTCTCTCAATCCATGGCCTCCTTAGTCGTTGTATATCCCAAAATGAACCACACTTGGCGCATGTGTGTTGACTACCAACCCCTAAAACAAGGCATGCCCCAAGGATCCATTCGTGTTACCACATATCGACCAAGTGATCAATTCCATGGCCGGTTGTGAGCGTTTGCGTATTTTGGGCGTATATTCAGGCTATCATTAGATAAAAATGAAGTATCCAGACGATATCAAGACTCCTTCGTCATCTCCTATGAAACTTTCTCCTAATTTTCATGCATTTGACCTAAAAAATGTTGGTGCGACTTACCAATGGTGTATTTAGAAATGTTGACACTAGTGGGGCGGCAGAAACTTCCACACCTTTGTCAACAACATCGTGATAGAGTCCAAGTGCAGGGATGATCTCCTGGCGGATCTGGCAAAAACCTTCACATACCTCACGCAGATCAACTCGAAGCTTGACCAAGAGAAATGTGTAATCAGATTACCTGCAGAATCTCCTTGGTTTCATCATTTCTGTATGCGAGATCGAGACCACCCGGGGAAGGTCAAAGCAATCCTAAAGATGGCCACACACAAAAAATCTGAAGGTTGTGCAGTAATTCATCGAGTGCATTGTAGCCCTTAGGGCATCTCCGACGGCGACGCTCTAACCGCTCGCATATGATTGGACTGTAGAAGTCATCCAACGCGGGACTGTACCGGTCTGCGGCTGTCGGTGTACTAAGGTAGGGTACCTCAAGTACTAACTTGTGCACGGGCGAGCTTGCTTCCTTCCTGGCGCAGGTTTACCACGTGCTTGCCGGAGACCTTCCCGCCCATGTTAAGCCATTCAAGAACAAAGTATACAAGACAGAAGATTGAGGCCCGCAAGCGGAGCTTGCCGGAAGGCTGCTCTGTGCTCGAGGATACATCACTCACGCAAGGCCCGGCGAGAGGAGCTCATGGGAAGACTAGAAGATTACATCATAGAAGACACGCCTCGGCGCTACATGCGTCGGCGAGGGCCCGGGAGCGACAAGTTACTGAGCCAGCAAGCTCCTGCCCGGCAAGTCAAGACCCGGCAAGGTGCTTGCCGGAAGAGCTGCGTTGTGTGCCCGCGCCCGGCTCATCGCCCACGCGCCGCCTGGCCTTTCGAGGACGCGTGGCGGGTGGTCGTAGCCTGGGGACACGGTGGCATTTCACGGTGGTGAATCCATCGCCGTGGCATGAGAGACGCAAGGGCGGAGCTTTTGGGGTCGACGGCAATGGGCATTAAATGCCCTTGTCCCTCTCACAAAAGTAGGTAGAAACCATTGCTCACGACCGTAGCTTCTTTGTTCTCAAGACTGCTCCAACTACCACCTCTTTTACATTTTACCCCTTTCTCCTACGCTGACACTGTCGGTGACCCTTGCACTATAAAAGGAGGCCCATGCACAACGTGTGGGGGTCGGTGGGTTCGACTCATTCGACACTACAACTTCGCCCATACGCCAAGGCCTCGAGCAAGATCAAATACAAACACAAAGCAGCAGAGGAGTTTTATCTCTCCGGAGAGCTCCGGCCGGGTAAAATCCGCCAGCGTGCTCGCCTCGACCGCTTTCTATGCTCCCTCGCCCTCGCATCAAGACAGACAAAGGGCCCCGGCCCCATAGGTGTCCGCGGCGGGCGATTCCCGCATCTCTGGCGCGCCGGTGGGGGCGTCGAGGTTGTGCGGACTGATCCGGCGTTCGCTGGCGCGTTCTTCATCAACCTCTCCGCCACAAGAATTTCGCAACCGTCAACAATCGCGCCATGGCCTCAAGAAGAAGCCTTCGAGGTTGAGGTTCGTCTGCGTCTCATCCGCCGCCACCGGAGCCAACGGTGGGCGGAGGAGACGCCGTCGGAAGGGTGGTTGCCGGCGAGGACACTCGCGGGCGCCACCAGTCCAAGGACAGACGGATGACCGCGCTTCGCCTCCGTGGATCCACGCCCATCTCAACAAGACGACAACCCGAAGCGCCATACCACGGGAGGTGGTATCCGCCGGGCAAGTGACTCACGGAGGGCTCGCGGGATGCCCGGACCAACGTCCGGACGCAAAGCGAAGGCGCGCGGGCAGACCTTGCTCCTTCTAACACTATTAGAGTCCGAGCATACCCGCCTCGCACCGCCACTCCCGCTCCCCTCCACTCCGGCAGAAGCGCCGCAAGGGCGCAAATGTCTCGATTTCTCCTCGGCGGACAAGGCCGACGATCGAGGGCTACCATCAAGAGCCGTCGCCGCCAACAACGACTTTTCACAGCAGCCGGCGACCTCGCGCCATGGTAAGCCGAGAAGACGAAGGCCGACGGCGATAAGGCCGCCAGGTGCAACCACGAGCACTCCCCGCCGCGAAGCAAAAGACGCCGCCCCGCGGAATAACACCGACGACGGCTCCACAAAGATCGCCGGATCCGCGGGCTCGCGGGATCAACGCCAGTCCTCGACGACCGGCGACAAGAAGACGCCGGACCACGATCAAGCGCCGCCGAGAAGCTCGACGACAATCGCATCAGAGAGCCGAGAACGCTGTCGACGCAGACGCGCCGGTGAACCAGCGACTTGTCAGACGCGGCAGTCGCCCTCGCGTTCACCCGCGAAGCCGCGCGGCGCCCAAAGGGCCCAACATGAAGAATTTCAAGCCCGACGCATCAAGAAGTACGACGGCAAGACGCACCCTCGAATTCCTCGGTTCACACCATCGCGGTGCAGAGCGCCGGGCGCGACGAGAAGATTCTCGGCGAACCATTTCGCTTCGTGCTCAAGCCGAACGCTCGTTCTTGGCTTATGCACTTGCCGGAAGGCTCCATTTCTTCTGGGCGGATCTTTGCCATCGGTTTGTTGGCGCCTTCACCGGGCGCCACAAACCCCACGCCAGAGAGCGATCTCCACATTTTGGCCCGTAGGAAGGAGAATCCTGCGCAAGTATATCCAACGCCACCAGCAAAGACAACATCCTCGATGTCCACCGCCCGCGGTTATCGCTGCTCCACCGTAACGCGCGAATCACGATGCGTGAAGAGATGGCGATGACCAAGATTCGGGATGTCACGAGCTCTATGCTCGGTCGGCTGACAAGACGCGCCTGTGAAGAGGGAGGAGACTCCGGGGAGGATCTTGGCGCAGGAGGAAGCAATAGCGACGACACCGCCCGGCAAGCAAGAGCCGGCGGAACAACCGAAGGAAGAACAAGAAAGAGGTGCTTGCCGAGAGAAGTCCGCAAGGAGGCTCCCGCCAAGCAAACGCAGGTTGCTTCTCCCGCAAGGAGCTCGCCTCAGAAGGCGGCGGCCCGACAAGCGTGACGGCCCGGCAAGCAATCTTGCAAAATCCACCGCACTAAGGGCCACGATCTCACCAATCGCAAGCGCTGCGAGTATCTCGCCGAGCAGCGTAAGGCTGAGTACGAGAGGCGCGACAAGGAGAAGGCCCAAGGTGGCGGAGGAGAACCGAGAAAGAAGCGGCCGTTCGATGGCCGGGGAGGACGACGCGGCAAGGCCAAGCAGCGGCAAGGTGATCGACCTCCCCGGGGCCGCGACAAGGATGAAGAAGACGACGACGAAGACATGGAGGATGAAGATGGCAGTGAGCAGGAGTTCCAGAAGGCCACGGAGGTCCTGTGAAGAAGACGAAGACCGAGTCCGGCAAATGCTCTGGGGCCACTCCGGTAACCACACCTCTTCGGAGTGCTGCGCTGCGGTCGAGGGCGCGCCATCGAGCTCCACCGGCAAGTGCGAGGAAACAAAGATGCACTCACCAAAGATCAAGCCGGCAAGGACGGCAGCTCGTGCTCACTCCGCAAGCGCACCTCTCCGAGAGTCTGCGCCGCGCCGAGGACGCGCCATCGAGCCCCGCCGACCGGGTCCGCCGCCCGTAGGGCAATAGACTAAGCCCGCAAGAACAGCTCTGGTGCTCGCCCGCAAGCGCACCTCTCCGAGTGCTTGCGCCGCGCCGAGGACGTGCCATCGAGCTCCGCCGCCAAGAGGGCAAAGAAAGCAGCCACCGCAAACTTTTGAGTTGTATTCCCGAAAATTGTGTACCTTGTATGGAGAACTCAGGCGCATAGGGGTCAATCGTGGCTAAGTTGCGCCTCGACTGCTTCTGAGTCCGCCACGGTGAAGGCGAGCCGCAACTAGCCCGACAAGTTCTTCTGCCGGAGGCAACACCGCCAACGGACTCTTGATGTTCCAGACTCAGCAAGTGTGTTTCTTGCCGGCAGTTCCACGAAGCGTGAGGGTGAAAACGCATAAGGGAAGAAATTAGGGAGGCGGTGGTCACGGATCCCGTAAGACGGAAAAGCTAAGTCGTCCGAGCTCTTGATCCATGCTTTTTATGTTATGTCCTCGTGCGTTCGTCCTTTGTACGCAATACTGTGGCGCGGAGGAACCTACCCGTGGATAGCCGCACCTTATCTTGCTTTCGAGCACGCCAACGATTTAAGTGAGCTGCGACAAGTGTCGCGCCTTTGTTTCGCTTTCCGAGTCCGCCAAAGAAGCTAAGTGCGTTCGCGACTAGCAGCGCAAGGTTGCTTGCCGGGAGGACCTTTGCCAGCCAGGCCGCCGAGTTCAAGACTCGGCCAAGGGCAAGGGCCCCTTGCCGCAAGTTTCTAGAAGCGAGGGTAAAAGCGCACAAAGGGTGTAAAGTAGAGGTGTAACGTGGCAAGCCCTGCCGTGACATGCCCTCAGATGAGAAACTTGTGCGCGGAGAGGAGCTGTGTCGTGGCCGATTCGCCCTTGGTTTGTTTCGAGTCCGCTCAACAAACACAAGCGTGGCCAGAATCGGCCCGCAAGGTTGCTTGCCGGAAGCAACACCGCCAATGGGCTGTCGATGTCCCGCACTCAGCAAGCGTGTTCGCGCCGGCAAGCTCCCCAAGAGCGTAGAGTATAAACATACGAAGGACGAGGCACGGCATCGCATTGCAAAGTCACACAGAAAAAATTTATATACATATACATGTAAATAATGAAGCTGTTGCAGATCTATCTCAGCTGTTTTCATGGATGAAATTACAGCAACAAGGAGAAGCTGTAAGAGCACACCAAGACTGGATTTTGGCGGAGCCGAGTTCCGGGTCATGAAAAGTTAAGGTTCCTCCCCGGCAAGTTAGAATCGCCGGGGGCTGCTGCGCCAGATAAGTTTTTCATCCCTCGCCATGCATCCTCTCATGGATCGGGAAAGCGGGCTGCGTCCTTGAACGAAGCGTGTCTTGTAAAACCCGTGGCGCAGAGGGAGCTGTGTCGCCTGGGCTTTGCGCTCTTGGTTTGTTTCCGAGTCCGCTCAACGATTTAAGTGAGCTGCGACAAGTGTCGCGCCTTTGTTTCGTTCCGAGCCCGCTCAACGGTTTAAGTGAGCTGCGACAAGTATCGCGCCCTTGTTTCGCTTTTGAGTCCGCTCAACAAACACAAGTGCGCCAGAATCGCCCGCAAGGTTGCTTGTCGGAAGCAACACCGCCAATGGGTCTGCCGATGTCCCAGACTCAAGAAGCGTGTTGCTACCGCAAGCTCCCCGAGAGCGAGGGTGGGAACATACAAGACACGGTTAAGGACTCGGTCCGCAAGCTGCCTCTTTTCATTAAAAACATCTTAGTTCAAGATAAGGCCATAGAGGATGAAAAACATGATAGAGAGGATTACATATTTTAAATGCAACTAAGGCCCAAGGGCTTACAAATTGAAAGATAAGATGCTCGTAATCCGCCTCCTGTTTCTCTGCTCAGAGTCCAGAGGTAGGTCAAGGAGGCCCCGCAAGAGAAGCTTGCGGGAAGGGCAAAGGGCGCCTAGGAGAGCTACAGGCGCCAGAAGACACCAAGAGAACTTCAGGAGCCGCCAGAGCTTGGCGGAGACGGAGGCGCCGGAGGCAGAGGTTGAAGACGGGTGGTGGGACGTCAAGACTGCCGAGGGCTCCTCGCCTCAGACTCGATTTGACGGCCTTGCCGCCACCCCTCTTCCTCTTCAAGAGCCTTCCCACGCCAAATTACCAAGGAGACGGCCCGGGGAGTTCAAGGCGGCGACCGGATGATGGGGTCGCCGGTGGCCATGGGCAGCGTTCGACGCCTAGTCGGACCCGCCATCCCCGCTGTCATCGCATTGTCGCCGCCCTCCTCGCTACTCGCCGAGGAGGGACCTTCGCATCGGAGGAGCTGTCCACACAAGATCTCGCCGGGTCCCGAGTCTCGAAGACCTTGACGGCGAAGGTCGCCTCCATTAACTTGAAATGGAGGGTAAACCCCGCCGCAAGCTGTGGATGCGCGCGAACGTCTTCCACCCTTGGTCGGCACATCACGCCGGGCCGGGGACACGACACTCACCGAGTGCCGCCGATCCCGCAGCCCCTCATGCGCAACTCCATCACCTCGGCGGATCCGGTTCCATCGCGCCGCGAATGGGGCCGGCAGCCGGAGGCGGCGCGAGGCGCTTCGGCGCAGCTTGATGAAGAACTCCTGTGATCGTCTCAAGATGGACCGCCGAGGACAGGAGCCACCAGAGGGGACGGGAGGCGATCGCCACGACCGCCTCTCCCGACCGCCTCGACCACGCCCTCGGCCTCGCCCGGCTCGCCCCTCCTCTCCCCTCGTGGCGGCCCGCCGCCACGGGTGCGGGTAGGGAGAAGTCGCGCCACTCGAGGCGACCCGCCGCCACCATGGAGGAACTAGGATTTCTCCTTCCATGGCGTAAAGAAGAATGTGTCAAGACGAAGGGAGAAGAAGGAGTGTGAGACCATTGTGCTCCCCTTCGCCCTTTTTAAAGGGCGAGGTGGGGCTCAACCGCCCGCCCGCCAATCAGAAGCGAGGAGGGCAAGAGCGGGTCGACTCGCCATCTCCGCCTGCGGACGGCTCGGTCTCCCACCTTCGCCCCCCGACCCCGTGCATGGGGTCGGCGTAAAAAGCGGGTCAAGCGACGGGTGAAGTGACCTCACCGCACCACGATCACGGGTGGACGCTTTAAAGACCGACGCGCCCATCGCCTCCCCACGACGCCGCAATCGATGCGTGCGTTCACGGGGATGCGGCGAGATGCGGAATGGATTCGACGCGTCAGGCCGCGTGTGCCTGTGCACCGCTTTTGGGCTCGCCCAACAACGCCGGCACTGTGTGTGGCCCAGCCCGGGCTCCTGTCGGTGTACTAAGGTAGGGGTACCTCAAGACTTAACTTGTGCACGGGCGATTGCAGACTTCCGCGGCGGGGTTTACCACGTGCTTGCCGGAGACCTTCCCGCCCATGTTAAGCCATTCAAGAACAAAGTATACAAGATGAAGATTGAGGCCCGGCAAGCGGAGCTTGCCGGAAGGCCGCTCTGTGCTCGAGGATACATCACTCACGCAAGGCCCGGCGAGAGGAGCTCACGGGAAGACTAGAAGATTACATCATAGAAGACACGCCTCGGCGCTACATGCGTCGGCGAGGGCCCGGGAGCGACAGTTACAAAGCCCGGCAAGCTCCGGCCCGCAGAGGTCAAGACCCGGCAAGGTGCTTGCGGAAGAGCTCTGTTGTGTGCCGCGCTCCAGCTCATCAGCCCACGCTGCCGCCTGGGCCTTCAGGATCGCGTGGCGGGTGGTCAGGCACTGGTGTCGGTGTACTAAGGTAGGGGTACCTCAAGACCCCAACTTGTGCACGGCGATCGTAGCTTCAGGCGGCGGGGCTTATTGCAGGCTTGCCGGAGACCTTCCTGCTCCATGTTAAGCCATTCAAGAACAAAGTATACAAGACAGAAGATCGAGACCCCGGCAAGCGGAGCTTGCCGGGAAGGCCATTTCAGGCTCAAGGATTCATCACTCACGCAAGGCCCCGGCGAGAGAAGCTCATCGGGAAGACTAGAAGAGTACATCATAGAAGACACGCCACGGCGCCGCATGCGTCCAGGCGAGGGCCCGGGGAGCGGCAAGTTACAGAGCCCGGCAAGCTCCCGGGCCCGGCAAGGTCAAGACCCCAGCAAGGTGCTTGCCGGAAGGAGGCGCAGTTGTGCTCAAGGCTCAGCTCATCCGCCCACGCCGCCTGGGCCTTTCCAGAACGCGTGGCGGATGGTCAGTGCAGCACGGAGACACGGTGGCATTTCACGGCGGTGGATCCATCGCCGTAAGGCACGGAGACGCAAGGGCGGAGCTTTTTGGGTCGACGGCGACGCATTAAATGCCCTTGTCCCCTCTGTCAAAAGTAGGTAGAAACCACTGCTCATATAATCGTAGCTTCACTATTCCCCAAGACTGCTCCAACTACCACCTCTTTTACCTTTTTACCCCTTCCTCCCACGCTGACACTGCCGGTGACCCCTTGCGCTATAAAAGGAGGCCCATGCACAACGAGAGGGGTTCGCCATTCGACTCATTCGACGCTACACACCACCATACGCCGCTTCTCGAGCAAGATCAAAACAAACACAAAGCAGCAGAGGGGTTTTATCTCCGGAGAGCCCCGGCCGGGTAAAACCCCGCCAGTGCTCGCCTCGATCCGCTCTCCGTGCCTCCTCCGCCTCGCATCAAGACTCACGAAGGGCCCTGCCCCATAGGTGCCAAGGGTGGCGTGATTCCCCAAGATCTTTGGCGCGCCCGCCAGTGGGCGCCGAGGTTGTGCGGACTGATCCGGCGTCCGCTGGCGCACTCTTCATCAACCTCTCCATTTCATCACCAACTTCAACAACCACGCCATGGCCTCAAGAAGAAGCTCGAGGTTGAGGTCCCGTCTGCGCTCATCCGCCGCCACCGGAGCCAACGGTGGGCGGAGGAGACGCTGCCGAAGAGTGGTCGCCGCGAAGACACTCGCGGGCGCCACTAGATCCAAGGACGGACGGTGACCGCGCCTCGGTCTCCGTGGATCCACGCCCATCTCGGCAAGATGACGACCCAGCAGCGCCATACCACGGAGGTGGTATCCGCCGGGACAAGGACAAGCCGGAGGCTCGCGGATGCTCCAGCCAACGTCCGGACACGAGCAAAGCGAAGGCGCCGGGCAGATCTCGCTCCTTCTAACACCGCGAGTCCGAGCCGCTTCGCCTCGCGACCGCCGCTCCGCTCCCCGCCACTCCGGCAGAAGCGCCGTAAGGGTGCAATCGCTCTCGACTTCTCCGCGGCGGACAAGGCCAAGACCGGAGGGCTACCATCAAGAGCTCGGTCGCCGCCAACAACGATTTTTCACAGCAGCGGCGACTCGCTGCCGCGCAAGCCGAGAAGGCGGCGCTAACGGCGACAAGGCCGCCGGTGCAGCCTCGCACTCCCGCCGCAGCGTAAGACGCCGCCCCGCTGGAATAACGCCGACGACGGCTCCACGGCGCTGCCGGATCCGCTGGGCTCGTCGGGATCAACGCCAGTCCTCGACGATCGGCGACAAGAAGGCGCCGACCACGATCGAAGCGCCGCCGAGAAGCTCGGCGACAATCAGACAGAGAGCTGGAACGCTGCCGACGCAGACGCGCCCGGTGAACAGGCGACTTGTCAGACGCTGCAGCGGCGCCTCGCGTTCACCCGCGAAAGCGCGGGCGCGCCCAATGGCTCCAAAGATGAAGAACTTCAAGCCCGACGTACTGCAGAAGTACGACGGCAAGACGCACCCTCGGAGTTCCTCGGTGTTCACACCATCGCGGTGCGAGCTGCCGGGGCGGACGACAAGATTCGGCGAACCATTTCCGCTTCGTGCTTAAGCCGAACGCTCGTTCTTGGCTCATGCACTTGCCGGAAGGCTCCATTTCTTCTGGGCCGACCTTTGCCATCAGCTTGTTGGCGCCTTCACTAGCGCCACAAACCCCACGGCCGAGAGTGATTCCACATTTTGGCCCGTAGGAAGGAGAATCCTGCGCAAGTATATCCAACGCTTCACCGTGTGCAAAGACAACATCTCGATGTCCACCTCGCCGCGGTTATCGCGCGTTCCACCGAACGCGGCGTAACCGCCGCGATGCGTGAAGAGATGGCGATGACTAAGATTGGGATGTCACGAGCTCTATGCTCGCCGACAAGTGCAAGACGGCGGAAGAGGGAGGAGACTCTCGGGAGGATCTTTGGCGCAGGAGGAAGCGAGAAGGACGACACCGCCCGGCAAACAAGAGCCGTGGCGGAACAACCAAGGAAGAACAAGAAAGAGGTGCTTGCCGCCGAGAAGCCCGCAAGGAGGCTCCCGCCAAGCAAACGCAGGGTTGCTTCTCCCGCAAGGAGCTCGCTCAGAGCGGCAGCCGACAAGGTGGCGGCTCGACAAGCAATATCAAGCAAAATCCACCGCACTAAGGGCCACGATCTCACCAACCGCAAGCGTAGAGTACCTCGTCGAGCAGCAAAAAGCTGAGTACGAGAGGCGCGACAAGGAGAAGGCCCAAGGTGGCGGAGGAGAACTGAGCAAGAAGCGGCCGTTCAATGGCCGGGGAGGACGTCGCGACAAGGCTAAGCAGCGGCAAGGTGATCGACCTCCCCGGGGCCGCGACAAGGATGAAGAAGACGACGATGAAGACATGGAGAATGAGGATGACAGTGAGCAGGAGTTCCAGAAGGCCACGGAAGTCCTGTGAAGAAAGCGAAGACCAATTCCGGCGAGTGCTCTGGTGCCCACTCCGGCAAGCGCATCTCCCCGGAGCGCTGCGCTGCCGTCGAGGACGCGCCCTCGAGCTCCACCGGCAAGCCAAGTCCAGCGAGTGCTCTGGTGCCCACTCCGGCAAGCGATCTCCCCGAGCGCTGCTATGCTGCCGAGGACGCTACCGAGCTCCACCGCAAGCCAAGTCCGCGAGTGCTCGTGCTCGCCCGCAAGCGCACCTCTCCGGAGTGCCGCGCCGCCGAGGACGCCGCCATCGAGCTCCACCGCAAGCGAAGCCCGCAAGGACAACTCTGGTGCTACTCCGGCAAGCGCACCTCTCCGGAGTGCTGCGCCGCTGTCGAGGACGTGCCATCGAGCTCCACCTGCCAGTAGGGCAAGGAAAACAGCGAGAACAGCTCTGGTGCCCGCTCCGGCAAGTGCATCTCTCCGGAGTGCCGCCGTCGAGGACGTGCCATCGAGCTCCTTGACCCGCCTAACTTTTGAGTTGTATTCTCGAATTTCAGACCTTGTATGGAGAACCTATGCGATGGGGGTCGAGTCGTGGCTAAGTTCGCCGATCCGCTTCGAGTCCGCTCAATGATGAAGGCGCTACCGCAACTAGCCCGACAAGTTCTTTCGCCGAGGCAACACCGCCAGCTGAACTGCCGATGTTCCGTGACTCAAGAAGCGTGTTCGCTACGGCGAGTTCCCCAAAGCGTAAGGGTGAAAACATACAAAGGAGGAAATCAAGGGAGAAGTGCGACTCGCCAGATCGCGGAATGCGGAAAAGCTAAGTCATCCGAGCTTTTGTGCAGAAGCGCCCGCAGTTCCATGCTTTTTTCATGTTATGTCCTCGTGCGCTCATCCTTTGTACGCATAATACCGGCGCTGGAGGAACCTACCCGTGGAAAGCCGCACCTTACCTTGCTTCCGAGCACACTCAACGATTTAAGCGGCGGCGACAAGTGTCGCGTCCTTGCTTCGTTCGAGTCCGCCAGAAGCTAAGTCGCGTCGCGACTAGACGCTGCAAGGTTGCTTGCGGTAAGACCTTGCCGGGCTGCTTCGAAGAGACTCGGCGCTTTCGCGACAAGGGCCCTTTGCGGCAGCTTCCCTAGAAGCGTGGGAAAGCGACAAAAGATGCAAAGTGGAGGGTGTAACGTGGCGAGCCCCGCCAGAAGATGCCCTCGTATGAGAAACTTAGCGCCGAGGAGCTGTGTCGTGGCCCGATTAAGCCCTTGGTTTGTTTCGAGTCCGCTCAACAAACACAGGTGCGCCAAATTGGCCCGACAAGGTTGCTTGTCGGAAGCAACACCGCCAATGGCTGTTGATGTTCCGCACTCAAGAAGTGTGTTCGCCGGCAAGTTTCCGATAAGCGAGAGTGTAAACATCTGAAGGGCAAGGCACGACATCGCATTGCAAGTTGCATAGAAAGGATTTATATCGTATACATGTAAATAATGAAGCATTGCGAGGACTAGCTCAATTTGTTTTCATGGCTGAAAAATAATGAAAGAGCACACCAAAGACTGGATTTTGGCGAAGCCGAGTCACTAGCCAAGATCCCTTGTGCCGGGGCTTCAAGGCTGAAATTGCGAGCGACGAGATTCATCCCCGGTGAGCCAGTCGCCGGGGCTGTGATATCGATAAGTTTTCATCCTCATCATGCATCCTCTTATGGACTAGGGACGCAAGGCCGTGTCTTTTCCGAAACTATTGTAATGCGTGGAAGGAACGGCGTCGTGGCTAAGTTGCACCCTTGATTCGCTTTGAGTCCGCTCACGATACAAGTCTGCAACTACAAAGACTGGAAGGTGCTGAGTACCAAGATCCCTCCGCTGCAAGCCGTAATTGCCGGGCTGCGGGTACCAAGATCCCTTCGTGGCAAGCCAGTGTTGCTCGGGGTTGCGAACGACGAGATTCATCCCCAGCGAGCCAGAGTCGCCGGGGGCTGTGATATCAGATAAGTTTTTCATCCCTCATCATGCATCCTCTTATGGACTAGGGAACGCAAGGCTTCCTCTGTAAACTATTGTACCTTGTATGAACGACTCCATGCGTGGAAGGTCGTGGCTAAGTTGCACCCTTGATTCGTTTCGAGTCCGCCAGCACAAGGGGAAATCATGGGAGCAAAGACCGCCAGCTGACTCTCGAACGACAAGGTTCCTCAAGCATAGGGGAAATCATACAAAGGAAACAACAAGACAAAGGATATGACCCGCAAGCATTCCTTTCTTTTCATTAAAAACATCCTAGTCTAGTACGAGTCCATAGAGGATGAAGAACATGATAGAGAGGATTACAAGTTTTAAATGCAACTAAGGCCCGAGGGCTTACAAATTGAAAGATAAGATGCCCGTGATCCTCTCTGTTTCTCTGCTCGGGAGTTGGGAGGTAGGTCAAGGAGTCCCGGCAAGAGAAGCTTGCCGAAGGGCAAAGGGCGCTTAGGTGAGCTACAGGCGCCAGAAGACACCAAGAGAACACCCGGGAGCCGCCGGGAGCTTGGCGGAGACGGAGGCGCCGGAGGCGAGCTTGAAGACGGGTCTGGGGGCGTCGGCCGCGACGAGGGCTCTCGCCCTCGTATTCGATTTGACGGCCTTGCCGCCACCCCTCTTCCTCTTCCGCAGCCTCTCACGCCGGCCGCCAAGGAGACGGCCCGGGGTCAGAAGGCCGGCGACCAGAAGATGGGGTCGCCCGGCACACGAGGCACCGGGCGTCCGACACCTAGTCGGGCCCGCCATCCCCTCGTCGCCGCTGCCTCCCCTCCTCGTCCTCTCGCTCGAGGAGGGACCTTCACATCGGAGGAGCTGTCCACACAAAGATCTTGCCCGGATGCGGAGTCTCAAGACCTTGACGGCGAGAAGGTCGCCCTCCATTAACTTAAAATGGAGGGTAAACCCCGCCAATCAAGCTATGGATCCGGCGAATGTCTTCCACCCTCGGTCGAAGTACATCACACCGGGGTGGGGACACGACACTCACTCGAAAGTGCCGCCGATCCCGCAGCCCCTCATGCGCAACTCCATCACCTCGGCGGATCCGGTTCCATCGCGCTCATGAACGGGCCGGCAAATGAGGCGGCGCCGAGGCGCGGGCGAGCTTGATGAAGAACTCCCAGGATCGCCTCCGGTGTGGACCACCTCGAGGACAGGGGCGGCGGAGGGACGGGAGGCACGTCGCGCGACCGCCTCCCCGTCCGCCTCGACCACGCCCTCGGCCTCGTCCGAGGCCTCGCCCTCTCCCTCTCCCCCTCGTGGCCGGCTCCACCGCCACGGGTGCGGGGTAGGGAGAGGTGCGCTGTCTGGAGGCAACCCTCGCTGCCACCGTTGAGGAGCCGGGATTTCCTCCTTCCATGGCAGAAAGAAGAACAAGCCGGAGACGGGGAGAAGATGAAGTGTGAGACCATTGTGCCCCTTCCGCCTTTTTAAAGGGCGAGGTGGGGCTCAACCGCCCGCCCGCCAATCGGGAGGCGAGGCGGCAGAGGAGCGGGTCGACTCATCGTCTCCGCCTGCGGACGGCTCGGTCTCCCACCTTCGCCGCCCACGACCCCCGTGCATGAGGGCCGCGTGGCGAAAAAGCGGAGTCGGAGCGACGGGTGAGGTGACCTCGCCCTGCGCCACGATCACGGGCGTGGATGCCTTAAAGACCGCATACACCGCCCACTTCTCCCACGACGCAAGAATCAACGCGTGCTGCTATAAGGATACGGCGGATGCGGAGTGGGTTCGACGCGCCAGGTCGCGTGTGTGCCTGCAGATCTGCTTTTGGGCCCGCCCAACAGCGTTCGGCACCGTGTGTGGCCCAGCCGGGGCTCCTGTCGGTGTACTAAGGTAGGGGTACCTCAAGACTTAACTTGTGCATCGGCAATCGCGGCTTCCCGCGGGGCTTATCACAGGCTTGCCGAGACCTTCCCGCTCCATGTTAAGCCATTCAAGAACAAAGTATACAAGACAGAAGATCGAGACCCCGGCAAGCGGAGCTTGCCGGGAAGGCCATTTCAGGCTCAAGGATTCATCACTCACGCAAGGCCCCGGCGAGAGAAGCTCATCGGGAAGACTAGAAGAGTACATCATAGAAGACACGCCACGGCGCTGCATGTGTCCAGGCGAGGGCCCGGGGAGCGGCAAGTTACAGAGCCCGGCAAGCTCCCGGGCCGGCAAGTCAAGACCCGGCAAGGTGCTTGCGGAAGGAGCGCCAGGTGCTCTGCGCTCCACTCATCCGCCCACGTCGTCATACAGGGCCTTCCAGAAAGCGTGGCGGATGGTCAGGCACTGGAGACACGGTGGCATTTCACGGCGGTGGATCCATCGCCGCGTGGCGACGGAGACGCAAGGGCGGGAGCTTTTGGGGTCGACGGCGACGGGCATTAAATGCCCTTGTCCCCCTCTGTCAAAAGTAGGTAGAAACCACTATTCATACATCGTAGCTTCACCGTTCCAAGACTGCTCCAACTACCACCTCTTTTACCTTTTACCCCTTCCTCCACGTTGACACTGCCGGTGACCCTTGCGCTATAAAAGGAGGCCCATGCACAACGAGGGGGTTCGCCATTCGACTCATTCGACGCTACACACCACCATACGCCGCTCTCGAGCAAGATCAAATACAAACACAAAGCAGCGAGAGGGGTTTTATCTCTCCGGAGAGCCCCGGCCGGGTAAAACCCGCGCCAGCGTGCGCCTCGATCCGCTCTCCGTGCCTCCTCCGCCCTCGTCAAGACTCACGAGGGGCCCTGCCCCATAGGTGCCTTGTGAGGGCGAGATTCCCAGCAGGACACGGTGGCATTTCACGGTGGTGAATCCATCGTCGTGGCGACGGAGACGCAAGGGCGGAGCTTTGGGGTCGACGGCGACGGGCATTAAATGCCCTTGTCCCCCTCTGTCAAAAGTAGGTAGAAACCACTGTTCACGCACTGTAGCTTCACTGTTCTCGCACTGTTCCAACTACCACCTCTTTTACATTTTTACCCCTTTCTCCTACGTTGACACCTGTCGGTGACCCCTTGCACTATAAAAGGAGGCCCATGCACAACGTGGGGGGGTTCGGCGGGTTCGACTCATTCGACACTACAACTCGCCCATACGCTCGCGCTCTCGAGCAAGATCAAATACAAACACAAAGCAGCAGTAGGAGTTTTATCTCTCCAGGAGAGCTCCGGTTGGGTAAAATCCGCCTTGGCGTGCTCGCCTCGATCCGCTCTCAGGCTCCTCCGCCTCATCAAGACAGATAAGGGGCCCCTGCCCCATAGGTGTCCGCGGCGGGCAGATTCCCCCGGCAGCGGCGCAGTCTGGACGTGTTTTCTCCCGCAAGTTGGTGACAAAGTTGGGGGGTTGTGGGAGTCCAAACAGTAGCCGCACAGGACTCCGACACCCCAAGCCCACCCAGTCCCCCCTCCCGGTCTCATTTCCTTCCACTATGTCCTTCTCCTCCTTGCTTTGCATCCGCACCCTCCACCTCCCCCGCCACCGTTGTATGTCTCTGGCCGCCATAGAGGCATTGTCAGACGTCCCCAACCAACACCGACGCACCCTTGCCTTTACGACGTCGTTGTCCACCCAAGAGCCGTTTATACCCAGGTACACTTCCCCCCTCCCCGTCGGCGACCTCCATGCACTACAGGAAACAGTTAATTTGCCGTCTGTGGATTACAGATGGCAAAGACCTAAATCCAGACGGCAAAGATTTTGCCGTCAGAAGCGACGCAAACTCAGACAAGAAGATTAGCCGGCAAAGAATACTTTGCCGTCAGCTTTTCATCGGATAGACGACAAAGACTTTGAAGTCAGCCAAACATCAAATTGCCGTCAACCGAATAAATTACAGACGGCAAACAAAAGCATCTTTGCCGTCAGCCAAAGGCCATCTTTGCCGTCAACCTCATACATCACAGACGGCATAGAAATATTTTTTAATCAAATAAAAAATAAACATACAGTGCACAAATGAGATCAGCTATCAAATACACGGTCAAGGAAACCCCACTACCAATCTTCGTATACAATACACATTTGCATTATTAAAGCATGAAAATTTGGAGCAATAAAAACTTTTGCATTATTTGGCTTTTATCTTGAAGTTGGTTTTCTCTATGTGGTTTTTCAAGTGCTCTCAGAAGTCAACATAGTTTCACCTTCTATACTTCATCTCCTTGCCCCAAACTTCTGTCCAATGATCATGCCATGTGTATAGAGCAATATAGTATTTTCTTACAAAAATAATTTGGCCAAAAAGTATTTTCAAAAATGAGTTCTCCAAAAACCCCTAAATTGAGGTTTGCACTGCAAGTACTTGATTTGGGTTATGAAAAATATTTCAAAAGGTATATTTGAATCCTATTAGATGTAGGACTCCTATAAACCACAAAAATATAATTTTAAAAACTATTTTCCTATTTTATTTAAAAGCTTTTTCTTAAGGCCAGAAATGGTCTTTAATAGGGAAAAATTATTTTATTATTTCAAAATTATTTTATAAAAATCAGGGAAACTCATTGGACATATATTTTCCATATATAAGAGTTTCAACACATGGTCATGTTCAAAATATTGGACAAAACCTCCCAAAACCATTTCTGCCCATTTCAAGGATTTGAAATATTTCTACAGGAAATATTTTCATATAAATCCAAGAAAAATCCAGCAAGTCACAAATGCATATTGCGGTGATCTTGCAAAGCCTCATGCCAATTAAAGTCATTTTGGTTCACCAAAATGCCCCAAAACCCTCTCTGACCAGAATGAAATTTGATCAAGTTTGTACTACCAAATTTCTCCCATTGACCCCAACTTTTGTGAGCATGTTCACATGACCAAATGAGGCCACTACACCAAGTGGTGCATCAAGGAGAAGTGATTTGCTCAACTAGATCTACTGAAGTCTATTTCTGCTCATTTCTAGGCTTCACAAAAGTTGCATTGGCAACTTTTCCCAAATAATCTCCAAATTGGTGGAAGGCCATGTTTATATGTGCCATTTCACCCTGTGAAGTCTCATGGCAATTAAAGTTCATTTGCTTGCCCAAACCATTATCAAACACCTTCTGGCATTTTGCAAAAACCACTATTTTGACCCCTTCCACTACTCTTGGAGAGCTCAAATTTTTACCACAGCTCCTCCTAGACCCTTTTTACCTCTAGTAACAATGGCAAGTCCATAGGTCACTTATTGGATGGGTAAAACCCCTCTATCTCTCTCTGGACAGCTCACTTCTCCCTCTTCCTCACCTCCCTCCTCACTCCAATGGCCATCCATGGCATCCAATGCACCTCCCCACTTCTTTACTCCTTCGTAGACCTGCTAGACACTAGTGGACACGCCCTTGCCCTTTAAACAATGCCATGGCAGCCATTTGGGCGCTCTGAGAGGCCACAAGGCCTCAAGATCAGTAGCCGCCCTAAGCAGCTCCGGCCACCTCGGGCCTTCCCCGCGCGCCTGCCAATGCGCCTCGGCGTCCGCGGCAAGCAAGGCGGTCGGCCCCCTCCTCTCTCCTCCTCCCCGCGCCTCCGCGCTAGCGAACAAGGGTCGCCCGAGCGCACCAGTGAGCGTGCTCACACGCTTGTGCCTCGCCTCGCCTCCCTCTCTCCTTCTTCCCCGGGCGAGTCGACCCCACGAACACCCTGACACAACCAAGCAGGCCCCGTGACCCGTGGCGACGCAGAACGAGCTCGCTGGCAAGACAGTCCACGGTGGACCACCGTGCGGCTATATAAGCTCGCCCGGGCCGCCCAGTGGCATTCGCCTCCTTCTCACACCTCCAGAGCACGCCCGCACCACCCAATCACCTCGAGAGCCTCGTGCTCGGGATCGACCGAGCTCCGCCTCGGGTCGCCGCCGATCTGTGGTACGGGCTCCCTCCGCCCTTCTCTCTCTCTTGATCTGGACTCTCTCACCTCTCGATCGTTTCTCCGCGTTCCCCTCTCCTTTGCAGCCGGAAACGACCGGAGCCATCGACACCAAGCTCCTCCGCACGAACCTCGTCGCCGGGCGAACCCTCGCACCCCGGCGACCAACTCCGCACCACCCGAACGGCGACACGACGAGGAGTCCAGCGGTGCCATCACTCACTCGCCGTGTTCGAACGTCGCCGATGAGCTCGCCGCCCTCGACCTGTGGTTGACGACGATGGCCGTGGGGCCCGTCTGTCGCCTCGCCTCGACGCTGGGCCCCGCCCGTCAGTTTGAACTCGACACGCTGCACCGCTGCTACATGTTGGGCGCCTCATTGGCTGGGCCTGCTGCCTCATGGCTATTCTCGCCCAAAGGCACGGTGTTCTTTTCCTTTTTCTTTCTCGTTATTATTCCAAAATTCCACAGATTAAATAATAATCCAAATGCAACAATTCCAATTCCTAAATTCCTAAAATATTGCAACCTATTTAATGGTGCAACTTCCATTCTAATCCAACAACCTTGCCTTCACTATAAATATTTAAATGTGGTTTTTAGCATTTAAATATATCTTTGAAAATCCATTTCCCCCATTCTGCTACACCAAATCCCAAACTAGGAATTTTCCCCTTCTTAGTTTTCAACCTAGTATTTTACAAAAAGGTGTTGACATTTTTCTGAGCACTTTGGTTTTACTATTGCCTTATTTTCTCGTTATTATTTTGTGACGATAGATTGCGTTGCTGACGAAGGAGTTGGACCAGAAGACTTTGAAGACCCAGAGGACTTTGTTGAGCCAGGCAAGCAGCCCTTTGACCATGTCTATGACACCTTTTTATGCATGTCATATATTACCTTACCGTTGTTGCAACGGAATCATGATGGGGTGATAACCACTTCGATGGTTGCCGCCATACTTCCTCGTTGATACTTGAATTGTGCATGACCCTACCTTCTTATGAGGGTTATGCCGGTGGGAGTAGATAGGATGCTAAGTAGTTGCTACGCAAAAAGGGACGGGAATATGCATGTGATGGAGACAAAGTATTTTCAAAAGACTTTTTCGAAAACCCCGTCGGGTGCCACTTATGCCCGAGGGAGATGATGAGTTGGGGTAGCCACTTGATGACGAAGTGGTGTACCGAGGCAAGTGTGTGTGTTGTTTTCAAAAACGGATTGGTTTAAGTTGCGACCGTTATTCCAACCTTACATGCGCAACCACTCTACCCTTATATGGGAAAGGGCATTATTGATTACCTAGATCGATACTAGCTTGGAGCCCGTGACATTAGTGACGGAGAGTTGTTGGTGCGCTCTCTGGACGGGTCGTGCTGTAGGGCGGCCAAGAACATTTTTATGGGGCACCGGACACACCGCTGGTACCCGTGCTTGTGGTATGTGATGAATATGGGAGCGAGGCTCCACAACTTTATGATGTGAAATGTTGGGCACGGGGGTTACTACTAATCGAGTGGACTCCATGTTAGTGTCGTCTAGGGAAAAGTAGTGATCGGTGCTTACCCGGTACTTGAGGTACCATGGTCGTGGATGACACGGAAGTTCCCGGTTCTTGTGGGTAAAGTGTGCAACCTCCGCAGAGTGTAAAACTATTGAATAGCCGTGTCCACGGTCAAGGACAGTTGGGTAACCGCTCTTGGGCTACGCCCACATGTTTACAAACCGTGTGTGTGCGTGTGTGTTGATAAAATGACTTGGGTCAAGTCAAGGGACTTGACGTGATTGAGATGGGTTGGTGCCCACTCTATTTTTGTTGATATCTGTAACCTGTCCTCATGGTTACTTGAATTCTCTTGATGCATGTCTTACAAGATGTTGAACATGTCATTGCACTCAAAACTAGCTTTCTGCAAAAATTTACCTATATCATGCAATGTTGTATCTTGAACCAAAACATGGGTTGCTTAGTAGTACATTCAAAGTACTCATTGGCTTGCCACTGGTTATTTAATTGACCGGGCATGGAAGAACCGGAGTTCAAGAAGAGTTCTTTGGAGACGAACATGCGAACTAGGACGCTTCCCGGTCGTAATGCCTGTAGGGTTAAGGCAGATGGCATGGGTTCTACTTATCGATTTAAGATTTCCGCCGCTTGTGTTTCATTTGATGTTCAGCCCTTAAGGCTTTATCAATGTAAGACTTGACCATAATGGTCATAATTTGTGTAAGACGGTATGTATTGATGTAAGACTCTTGTTATTCAGCTTCTATGTGTTCAGTGAGCATTGACCTCTGGGATCACTGTACACGTGCATTCGGTGATCACGACTCATGAGTCGGGGTCCCCACACTTAATGCTTTGCCTGATCATCGTCTCAAGAAAATGAAATACTTGATATCTTTTATAATGGACTAACCGATGCTTCCGGAGACCACCTGGATAGTTGTGCTGGTTGTGTTTTCACGGAAAGAAATGTTGAGCAAGCTGAATTGCTATTTAATAATATATTGAGTAATGATAATTATTGGACACTTCCTGAACCAAGTCCTAAGCCAACTCCGAAGAAAAGGGGTATTATATTTCTCAGTCCCGATGATATGCAAGAGGCAAAGAAATCTATGAAAGAAAAGGGTATTAAAGCTGAAGATGTTAAGAATTTACCACCTATTGAGGAAATACATTGTCTTGATAACCCGACACAGGTAGTAAAGGTAAATTCTCTCTATAGATTTGATGAAGGTGATATTCCTCGTAATAAGTCTTCTAGTCAATGCTTGGATGAGTTTGATAATTTTATTGTTAAACAATAAAACTTAAATGCTTATGTTGGTAGACAATTGAAACATAATGCTTATATGGTTGAACATTTGAGTGATTATATATCTAGAGTTAAAGGTGACCTTGAGCTTATTAGTAAACATGCATACACGGTTACCACTCAAGTAGAACAAGTACTTAAAGCACAAGATGACTTTCCTAATGAATTAAATAATAAGAACAATGATAATGCAGTTAGAGTTATGACTAGAGGTGGTAGAATGACCTAGGAACCTCTGTATCCTGAGGGCCACCCTAAGAGAGTTGAGCAAGATTCTCAGAGAACTAATATTGATGCACCTAGTCCTTCTAAGAAAAAGAAAAAAAATGATAGAATTTTGCATGCTTCTAGTGAACCTGTTGTAGACACACCTGAGAATCCCTATGATTTTTCTATTTCTGATGCTGAAACACAATCTGGTAATGAACATGACCTAGTGATAATGTTAATGATGATGTTCATGTTGATGGTCAACCTAGTAATAACAATGATGTAGAGATTGAACCTGCTGTTGATCTTGATAACCCACAATCAAAGAATCAATGTTATGATAAGAGAGACTTCGTTGCTAGGAAACATGGTAAAGAAAGAGAACCATGGGTTCAGAAACCCATGCCTTTTCCTCCTAAGCCATCCAAGAAAAAGGATGATGAGGATTTTGAGCGCTTTGCTGAAATGATTAGACCTATCTTTTTGTGCATGCATTTGACTGATATGCTTAAAATGAATCTTATGCCAACTATATGAAAGATATTGTGACAAATAAAAGAAAGATACCGGAAGCTGAAATTTCCACCATGCTTGCTAATTAAACCTTTAAGGGTGGAATACCAAAGAAACTTGGAGATCCAGGAGTAACAACTATACCATGCTCCATTAAAAGAAACTATGTTAAAACTGCTTTATGTGATCTTGGAGCCGGTGTTAATGTTACGCCTCTCTCTTTATATCGTAGACTTGATTTGAATAAGTTGACACCTACTGAAATCTCTTTCAAATGGCCAATAAATCAACTGCTATACCCGTCGGTATTTCTGAGGATGAGCCTGTTGTGGTTGCAAACGTTACTATCTTAATGGACTTTGTTATTCTTGATATTCCCGATGATGACAGTATGTCGATCATCCTTGGTAGACCCTTTTTGAGTACTGCAGGGGCTGTTATTGATTGCAACAAAGGCAATATCACTTTTCATGTTAATGGTAATGAGCATACGGTACACTTTCCGAAGAAACAACCTCAAGTTCATAGTATCAATTCTATTGGAAAAATTTCAACAAGTACTATTGGAGATTTTGAATTCCTTCTTCCTACTGTCAAAAAGAAATATGAGATTCTTTTTGTTGGGGACATGCATACCCGTTGAGGTAACCTAGTGTCATTCGAAAATTCTCCGGTTTCGTGTTATTCGGAAGAAGCTTGTTAACAAGACTTGATCAACCTTGTTAGTGGATTCCTTTTGATGAGCATGAGATGGATGAAGCTAGAAAGCACAACCTTCTGTACCCTCCCTTACCTTCTATTATTTAGAATAAATAAAGAAAAAATAGTATTTTCTGTCTGTTTTCTGAATTATCCATGCAATAAAAAAATACCCTGAAAATAAAAGTTCTCCAAATGCCTTGAAAATGGAGTATGATTTTTTGTAGAATATCTAAGAATTTCTGGCACTTAGTACACACCAGGGGGACCCACCATTTGGCCATGAGGGCACAAGGCACAGCCACCCCCTGGGGCGCGCCACTTCCTCATGGGCCCCACATGGCCCCCTCCACTTATTCCAGCACCCACACACTTTGTCTTCCTCCAGAAAAAATCATCCCGTAGCTCAAACCATTGTTCTAGCTCGTTTTGCTGCCATTTTCGATCTCCTTGCTCAAAGCTCCATTCACAAAACTGCTTTGGGGATTGTTCTTCGGTATGTGATACGTCTCCAACGTATCTATAATTTTTGATTGCTCCATGCTACTTTATCTACTGTTTTGGACTATATTGGGCTTTATTTTCCACTTTTATATTATTTTTGGGACTAACCTATTAATCGGAGGCCCAACCTGTAATTGTTGTTTTTTGCCTATTTGGTGTTTCAAGAAATGAAATATCAACGAGTTCAACAGAATGAAACCTTCGGGAACGTGATTTTCTCACCGAACGTGATCTAGGAGACTTGGACCCTGCTCCAAGGAACAAAAGAGGTGGTCACAAGGGTGAGGGGGGCGCCCCCCCTAGGGCACGCCCCCTGCCTCGTGACCGCCTCTTTTGTTCCTTGGAGCAGGGTCCAAGTCTCCTGGATCACGTTCGGTGAGAAAATCATGTTCCCGAAGGTTTCATTCCGTTTGGACTCCATTTGATACGTACTCCATCCTCCTGTATATACCTACGTATCCCCAAATGATCAGAACAGGAGCCAAAAACCTAATTCCACCGCCGCAACCTTCTGTATCCACGAGATCCCATCTTGGGGCTGTTCGAGCTTCACGAGGGGCATCCACCACGGAGAGCTTCTACATCAACACCATAGCCCCTCCGATGAAGTATGAGTAGTTTACTTCAGACCTTCGGGTCCATAGCTAGTAGCTAGATGGCTTCTTCTCTCTTTTGGGATCTCAATACAATGTTCTCCCCCTCTCTCGTGGAGATCTATTTGATGTAATCTTCTTTTTGCAGTGTGTTTGTTGAGACCGATGAATTGTGGGTTTATGATACAGCTTATCTATGAATGATATTTGAATCTTCTCTGAATTCTTTTATGTATGATTGAGTTATCTTTGCAAGTCTCTTCGAATTATCCTTTTGGTTTGGCCAACTAGATTGGTAGTTCTTGCAATGGGAGAAGTGCTTAGCTTTGGGTTCAATCTTGCGGTGTCCTTTCCTAGTGACAGAAGGGGCAGCAAGGCACGGATTGTATTGTTGCCATCGAGGATAACAAGATGGGGTTTTTATCATATTGCATGAATTTATCCCTCTACATCATGTCATCTTGCTTAAGGCGTTACTTTGTTTTTAACTTAATACTCTAGATGCATGCTGGATAGCGGTCGATGAGTGGAGTAATCGTAGTAGATGCAGAATCATTTTGATCTACTTGTCTTGGACGCGATGCCTATATACATGATCATTACCTAGATATACTCATAACTATGCTCAATTCTGTCAATTGCTCAACAGTAATTTGTTCACCCACCGTAGAATATCTATGCTCTTGAGAGAAGCCACTAGTGAAACCTATGGCACCCGTGTTTATTCTCATCATATCAATCTGTTTTACTTTATTACTTGCTTTGTTTTTACTTTGCCTTTTACTTTTCACTTTGCATCTCTATACCAAAAATACCAAAAATATTATTTATCATCTCTATCAGATCTCACTCTCGTAAGTGACCGTGAAGGGATTGACAACCCCTAATCGCGTTGGTTGCGAGGAGCTATCGTTTTGTGTTGGTACGAGGGACTTGTGTGTGGTCTCCTACTGGATTGATACCTTGGTTCTCAAAAACTGGGGGAAATACTTACGCTACTTTGCTGCATCATCCTCTCCTCTTCGGGAAATCCAACATGATGCTCAAGAGGTAGCAAGAAGAATTTCGGCGCCGTTGCGGGAGGCTCACGCAAGAGCAAGTCAACCATACCAAGTACCCATCACAATCCCTATCTCTCGCATTACATTATTTGCCATTTGCCTCTCATTTTCCTCTCCCCCACTTCACCCTTGCCGTTTTATTCGCCCTCTCTTTCCCAATCTCCTCCTCATTTTCCCATTTGCCTTTTTCCATTGCCTTTCTGTTTGCTTGTGTGTTGGATTACTTGTTGCCATGGCGCAAGATAATACCAAATTGTGTGACTTCTCGAATACCAATAATAATGATTTCCTTAGTACTCTGATTGCTCCTCTTAATAATGATGAGTCTTGTGAAATCAATACCGCTTTGCTTAATCTTGTTATGAAAGATCAATTCGCGGGCCTTGCTAGTGAAGATGCCGCTACTCATCTAAACAATTTTGTTGATTTGTGTGATATGCAAAAGAAGAAAGATACAGATAACAATATTGTCAAACTGAAGTTATTTCCGTTTTCACTTAGAGATCGTGCTAAAGTTTGGTTTTCGTCTTTGCCTAAAAATAGTATGGATTCTTGGAACAAGTGCAAAGATGCTTTTATCTCTAAGTATTTTCCTCCCGCTAAGATCGTCACTCTTAGGAACGATATTATGAATTTTAAACAACTTGATCATGAGCATGTTGCCCAATCTTGGGAAAGAATGAAATTGATGCTTCGCAATTGCCCTACTCATGGTTAGAATTTATGGATGATCATACAAATTTTTTATGCCGGATTGAATTTTGCTTCTAGAAATCTTTTAGATTCGGCCGCGGGAGGAATGTTTATGGAAATTACGTTAGGAGATGCTACAAAATTGCTTGATAATATTATGGCTAATTATTCTCAATGGCACATCGAAAGATCTTCTAGTAAAAAAGTGCATGCTATAGAAGAAATCAATGTTTTGAGTGAAAAGATGGATGAACTTATGAAGATGTTTGCTACTAAAAATACTTCTCTTGATCCCAATGATATGCCCTTGTCTACTTTGATTGAGAATAATAATGAATCTATAGATGTGAATTTTGTTGGTAGGAATAGTTTTGGAAACAACGCGTATAGAGGGAATTTTAATCCTAGGCCTTATCCTAGTAATCCTTCTAATAATTATGGAAATTCCTACAACAACTCTTATGGAAATTTTAATAAGATTCCCTCTGAATATGAGAGTAGTGTTAAAGAGTTTATGAATTCACAAAAGAATTTTAATGCTTTGCTTGAAGAGAAATTGTTTAATGTTGATGATTTGGCTAGGAACGTTGATAGAATTTCTATTGAAATTGATTCTTTAAAGCTTAGATCTATTCCTCCTAAGCATGATATCAATGAGTCTCTCAAAGCCATGAGAATTTCCATTGATGAGTGCAAAGAAAGAACCGCTAGGATGCGTGCTTCCAAAGATGCCTTTATTAAAGCATGTTCTTCCAATTCCTACGAAAATCAAGATGAAGATCTAAAAGTTATTGATGTGTCCCCCATTAAATCTTTGTTTTACAATATGAATCTTGATGAAACTGAATATGATTTTCCTTTACCTAGAAGGCGTTCTAAGAATTCGGAGTTTCTAGATCTTGATGACGAAATTGATAAAAGTGGGATTGAAAGAAATAAAAACCTGGATGTTGCTAAACCCACTATTTTGGATCTCAAGGAATTTAATTATGAAAGTTGCTCTTTAATTGGTTGTATTTCCTTGTTGCAATCCGTGCTAGATTCTCCTCATGCTTATAGTCAAAATAAGGCCTTTACCGAACACAATGTTGATGCCTTGATGCAATCTTAGGAAGAAAAACTTGAGTTGAAAGTTTCTATCCCTAGAAAACTCTATGATGAGTGGGAACCTACTATTAAAATTAAAATTAAAGATTATGAGTTTCATGCTTTGTGTTATTTGGGTGCTAGTGTCTCTACTATTCCTAAAACTTTATGTGATTTGCTAGATTTCCGAGACTTTGATGATTGCTCTCTAAACTTGCATCTTGCGGATTCCACTATTAAAAAGCCTATGGGAAGAATTAATGATGTTCTTGTTGTTGAAAATAGGAATTATGTGCCCGTACATTTTATCATTCTTGATATAGATTGCAATCCTTCATGTCCCATTATTCTTGGTAGACCTTTCCTTAGAACGATTGGTGCAATTATTGATATGAAGGAAGGGAATATTAGATTCCAATTTCCCTTGAAGAAGGGCATGGAACACTTCCCAAGAAAGAAAATAAAATTACCATATGAATCTATCATGAGAGCCACTTATGGATTGCCTACCAAAGATGGCAATACCTAGATCTATCCTTGCTTTTATGCCTAGCTAGGGGCGTTAAACGATAGTGCTTGTTGGGAGGCAACCCAATTTTATTTTTGTTTTTTGTTTTTGCTTCTTTTTAGGAATAAATAATCCATCTAGCCTCTGTTTGGATGTGGTTTTATGTTTTAATTAGTGTTTGTGCCAAGAAGAACCTATAGGATAACCTACGATGATAGTTGATTTGATTCTGCTGAAAAACAGAAACTTTGCACGCACAAATATAATTTTGTTAAATCACAGGAACGTGCTTTTGTGTTGATTCTTTTTGCTGCTGTTCAATAGACAAATTGTACAGGACTTCCTATTTTGGTAGGATTTTAGAGTTCAAGAAGTTTGCATTAGTTACAAATTACTACAAACTGTTCTGTTTTTGACAGATTCTGTTTTGCGTGTGTTGTTTGCTTATTTTGATGAATCTATGGCTAGTAAAATAGTTTATAATCCATAGAGAAGTTGGAATACAGTAGGTTTAACACCAAGATAAATAAAGAATGAGTTCATTACAGTACCTTAAAGTAGTCTTTTGTTTTCTTTCTCTAACGGAGCTCACGAGATTTCTATTGAGTTTTGTGTTGTGAAGTTTTCAAGTTTTGGGTAAATTCTTTTGATGGATTATGGAACAAGGAGTGGCAAGAGCCTAAGCTTGGGGATGCCCATGGCACCCCCAAGATAATCCAAGGACACCAAAAAGTCAAAGCTTGGGGATGCCCCGGAAGGCATCCCCTCTTTCGTCTACTTCCATCGGTAATTTACATGGAGCTATATTTTTATTCACCACATGATATGTGTTTTGCTTGGAGCGTCTTGTATTATTTGCGTCTTTGCTTGTTAGTTTACCCCAATCATCCTTGCTGTACACACCTTTTGAGAGAGCCATACATGAATTGGAATTTGTTAGAATACTCTTTGTGCTTCACTTATATCTTTTGAGCTTGATAGTTTTGCTCATAGTGCTTCATTTATATCTTTTGAGCGTGATAATTTTTGCTCTAGTACTTCACTTAGATCTTTTAGAGCACGGTGGTGGATTTGTTTTAAAGAAACTATTGATCTCTCATGCTTCACTTAGATTATTTTGAGATTCATTAATAGCATGGTAATTTGCTTAATATTAATATACTTGGTATTCAGTATTTGTGAAACTTTCTTTTGAGTGAATTGAATACTAAGATAAGTTTGATGCTTGATAATTGTTTTGAGATATGGAGGTGATAATATCAAAGTCGTGCTAGTTGAGTAATTGTGAATTTGAGAAATTCTTGTGTTGAAGTTTGCAAGTCCCGTAGCATGCACGTATGGTTAAAGTTGTGTAACAAATTTGAAACATGAAGTGTACCTGGCTTGTGCATCCTTATGAGTGGCGGTCGGGGACGAGCGATGGTCTTTTCCTACCAATCTATCCCCCTAGGAGCATGCACGTAGTACTTGATTTTTGATGACTTCTAAATTTTTGCAATAAGTATATGAGTTATTTTGACTAATTTTGAGTCCATGGATTATACGCACTCTCACCTTTCCGCCTTTGCTAGCCTCTTCGGTACCGTGCATTGCCCTTTCTCACCTTGATATTTGGTGCAAACTTCACCGGTGCATCCAAACCCCGTGATACGATACACTCTATCACACATAAACCTCCTTATATCTTCCTCAAAATAGCCACCATACCTACCTATCATGGCATTTCCATAGCCATTCCAAGATATATTGCCATGCAACTTCCATCATCATCATCATCATGACATACATTACTTTTCTCATATTGCCATTGCATGATCATGTAGTTGACATCATATTGGTGGCAAAGCCACCATGCATTATTTTTCATACATGTCACTCTTGATTCATTGCACCATCCCGGTACACCGCCGGAGGCATTCATATAGGGTCATATCTTGTTCTAAGTTTCGAGTTGTAATCCTTATGTTGTAACCAATAGAAGTGTGATGATCATCATTTTTAGAGCATTGCCCAAAAAAAGAGAAAGGCCAAAAGAAAAAAAAAGAAAGGCCCAAAAAAAAGAAAAAAAGGGCAATGCTACTATCTCTTTTTCCACACTTGTGCTTCAAAGTAGCACCTTGTTCTTCATGTAGTGAGTCTCATATATTGTGCTTCAAAGTAGCACCTTGTTCTTCATGTAGTGAGTCTCATAAGTTGCCTTTTTATACTAGTGGGAAATTTTCATTATAGAACTTGTCTTGTATATTCCTACGATGGGCTTCCTCAAATGCCCTAGGTCTTCATGAGCAAGCGAGTTGGATGCACACCCACTAGTTTTCTTTTGTTGAGCATTCATAGCTCTAGTGCATCCGTTGCATGGTAATCCCTACTCCTCATGTTAACATCAATTAATGGGCATCTCCATAGCCCGTTGATTATCCTCATCAATGTGAGACTTTCTCCTTTTTTGTCTTCTCCACACAATCCCCATCATCATATTCTATTCCACCCATAGTGCTATATCCATGGCTCACGCTCATATATTGCGTGAAAGTTGAAAAAGTTTGAGATTATTTAAGTATGAAACAATTGCTTGGCTTGTCATCGCGGGTATAGAAGTTGGGAACATCTTTGTGTGACGAAAATGAAGCATAGCCTAACTATATGATTTTGTAGGGATGAACTTTCTTTTGCCATGCTATTTTGAGAAGACATGATTGCTTTGATTAGTATGCTTGAAGTATTATTATTTTTTATATCAATATGAACTTTTGTCTTGAATCTTTCGGATCTGAATGTTCATGCCACAATTAAGAAGATTTACATTGAAATTATGCCAAAGTATCACTCCGCATCAAAAATTCTTTTTTATTATTTACCTAATTGAGGACGAGCAGGAATTAAGCTTGGGGATGCCTGATACGTCTCCAACGTATCTATAATTTTTGATTGCTCCATGCTACTTTATCTATTGTTTTGGACTATATTGGGCTTTATTTTCCACTTTTATATTGTTTTTGGGACTAACCTATTAATCGGAGGCCCAGCCCATAATTATTGTTTTTTGCCTATTTCAGTGTTTCGAAGAAACGGAATATCAAACGGAGTCCAAATGGAATGAAACCTTCGGGAACGTGATTTTGTCACTGAACGTGATCCAGGAGACTTGGACCCTGTTCCAAGGAACAAAAGAGGCGGTCACGAGGGTGGGGCCGCGCCCCCCCCAGGGCGCGCCCCCTGCCTCGTGGCCCCCATGTTGCTCCAACGACGTACTCCTTCCTCCTATATATACCTATGTATCCCCAAACGATCAGAACAGGAGCCAAAAACCTAATTCCACCGCTGCAACCTTTCAGATCCACGAGATCCCATCTTGGGGCCTGTTAGGAGCTCCACGGAGGGGCATCCACCATGGAGGGCTTCTACATCAACACCATAGCCCCTCCGATGAAGTGTGAGTAGTTTACTTCAGACCTTCGGGTCCATAGCTAGTAGCTAGATGGCTTTTTCTCTCTTTTTGGATCTCAATACAATGTTCTGTCCCTCTCTCGTGGAGATCTATTCGATGTAATCTTCTTTTTGCGGTGTTTTTGTTGAGACCGATGAATTGTGGGCTTATGATCCAGCTTATCTATGAACAATATTTGAATCTTCTCTGAATTCTTTTATGTATGATTGAGTTATCTTTGCAAGTCTCTTCGGATTATCCTTTTGGTTTGGCCAACTAGATTGGTACTTCTTGCAATGGGAGAAGTGCTTAGCTTTGGGTTCAATCTTGCGGTGTCCTTTCCCCGATGTAAAGGCAGCAAGGCACGTATTGTATTGTTGCCATCGAGGATAACAAGATGGGGTTTTTATCATATTGCATGAATTTATCCTCTACATCATGTCATCTTGCTTAAGGCGTTACTCGCTTTTTAACTTAATACTCTAGATGCATCTTTGGATAGCGGTTGATGAGTGGAGTAATAGTAGTAGATGCGTAAACGTTTGATCTACTTGTCTCGGACGTGATGCCTATATACATGATCATTACCTAGATATACTCATAACTATGCTCAATTCTGTCAATTGCTCAACAGTAATTTGTTCACCCACCGTAGAATATCTATGCTCTTGAGAGAAGCCACTAGTGAAACCTATGGCACCCGGGTTTATTCTCATCATATCAATCTCATTTACTTTCATTACTTGCTTTGTTTTTACTTTGCCTTTTACTTTTCACTTTGCATCTATATACCAAAAATACCAAAAATATTATTTATCATCTCTATCAGATCTCACTCTCGTAAGTGACCGTGAAGGGATTGACAACCCCTAATCGCGTTGGTTGCGAGGAGCTATCGTTTTGTGTAGGTACGAGGGACTTGTGCGTGGTCTCCTACTGGATTGATACCTTGGTTCTCAAAAACTGAGGGAAATACTTACGCTAGTTTGCTGCATCATCCTCTCCTCTTCGCTGAAATCCAACGCAGTGCTCAAGAGGTAGCAGTATGTGACTCCTCCAATGGTCCAATTAGTTTTTGTTCTAGTGCTTTATTTATTGAAATTTTTTGCTTCTAAGGTGACCCTATTCTTGAGCTTGCATGTCAGATTTATATGGTCCAAAGTAGTTTTAGTGCATGATATAGCCTCTAGGCACTTGTGGGAGTAGTTGCTATCAATGTTGTTGAGTTTGGTTCACTTTTATTTTGAGTCACTAAAAATTTCAGAATTTTTTCAGAGGAAGAACATGATGAAGAGATTGTTGAGAGGCTCCTCGAGCCGAATCTCGAAGGATAAGCAGGATGAAGAGAATAAAAAGCCCAAGCACAATCTTCCTCACACTACGGAGGTTCGGCCGCGCGAATGGCCTTGTGATGCATTCTTGAGAGCCGCCAGAATTCACGATGACTTTTATTTATTTGGCTGAGAATGCAGGCCTCACCGACTTCCTCCACGACCAGTGTGAACAGTATCTCCTACTCACTAATATTTTCGTGGAAAATTTTTATTTCCATGCTAGAAAAACACCACCTTCAGTGGAGTTTTTTTTATATGATGAGTTTAAGGAGATGTCACTATATGATTTTTGTGTGGTTTGCAAGTTTCCCTTTGAGGGCGGCGTCAAGGAACCACATCCTAGTGATGTGGATGAATTTATTGATCAAATTGCTGTAGGGGAAACAAGAAAAGTTTCAGATGCAAGGACTACTACTATACATTTTCCCGTTCTATGTTACTTTGCAATATTTGCTAGTAGATGCTTAATTGGTCGCGGGAACAGTGGGAACCTTAGTGCTCCTGACCTTGCTATTTTGCGCCATGCCTTATTTCGTGATACAACCTTCAGTTTAGGCACTATTGTTGCTAAACGGTTAAGTCTGAACTGTACAAAGGGCCCCATCTTTGGAGGTATCTTTGCTTCACGCCTTGCTAAGCACTTTGAGATACCCATTAGGCAGCATGAGAAAGAGGAAAAGTTGCTGCCCACTATTTTGCTAGACTATAAGAGTATGGTAGCACATGACTTTATTGTTAAAAATAAGAAGAAGATACTTAAGTACAACTTGATATTTTCTAAAACTAAGTGTGGGACTATTATCTTGCCTGCACCTTCTTTGTTTAACATACTTTCAGGCATGTACCTCATCCTGCCCGAGGACATTTATGCATACTGGGAGCTGACACAAGTCCCAGAGCCTAAGCCAGAGCCATCACTTGACCCATATCAGGAGTCTGTTTATCAGTGGGATCCAGAGGAGCTCGCTAACCAGTAGCACCCTGAGGACCCTCCTCAGTACACCGGAGAGGGTCGCTTTGATCCATGGGCATAGACCATCTTAGGCCAAAAGCCTAAGCTTGGGGGAGTACGTATTTCTCACCGACATTACATTCATGTTCACACACTCATTCTAGTTGTCGGTGCTCATACTTTTTCATTCTATTATCCATCCTAGTTTATTTTCTTTTCTTGCTTTCTTCTTGTGTGTTTGAAAAACCTTGAGAAAAACCAAAAAAAAATAGTTCTAGCTTTTAGCCAGTTTACTTTCCATGCTTGTAGTAGTATTATTAAAAGAAAACCCAAAAAGATTTCCAGTTCTTCTTTTGCTTGTTGGGAGCTTTCCCGTGTAAATAGTTTTTCTTGTTCTTTGTATTTCTTTTCTTTTCTTTGGGGGTCGAGAGGAGAAGACCACAATGAAAATTATGAGTGGCTCTCATATGCATCATTGTTGATCTAACCAAGAGCCCATATTACCTTGTCTTCTCCTTTGAATTTAATGTTTGCAGATTCCAGCTTAGTCCAATGCACGTGCACTATTATTATTATCCACACCATTCGGTCGTGCGAGTGAAAGGCAATAATGACGATATATGATGAAATGATTGAGATGAGAGAAGCTGGTATGAACTTGGCCTATCTTGTTTTTGTAAATATGATTAGTTCATCGTTCCTGGTTCAGCCTATTATGAATGAAACATGTTTGCAATGACAATTAGAGAGTATAGTTGCTCATGCTATGCTTAATTAGCTAGGAGTTTATAATGGTTTACCTTGCGTGCCAACATGCTATTAAAATGGTTGTGATGTGGTATGATAGGGTGGTATCCTCCTTTGAATGATTCGAGTGGCTTGACTTGGCACATGTTCACGCATGTAGTTGAAACAAAATCAACATAGCCTCCACGATATTTATGTTCATGGTGATTTATATCCTACTCATGCTTGCACTCATTGTTGGCTAATTTTAATGAATGTTCATGACTGTTGTCGCTCTCTAGTTGGTCTCTTCCTAGTCTCTTTCTAGCCTTCACTTGTACTAAGTGGGAATACTGCTTGTGCATCTACTTCCATAAACCCCAAAGTTATTCCATATGAGTCCACCATACCTTCCTATATGCGGTATTTACCTGCCATTCCAAGTAAATTTGTATGTACCAAACTCTAAACCTTCAAATGAAATTCTGTTTTGTATGCTCGAATAGCTCATGTATCAACTAGGGCTCTCTGCTGATGCGCGGCTTGCTCCTGGAGATTCCCACGCGCCGCTGCCTGGAGCAGCGTGGGGTCTTGATGTGGTGGCGTAGGCGGTCATGGTGCACCGGTGTCGGGAGCACACGAGCACCTTCTTGGGGACGAGGGATCTCTTGGCAGCTCCTTTCTTGTCGCGCGGGCACCGGACGCGGTGGATCTCGTCCTGGGGCCACACGCCTTGGAGCCAGGGCGCCTTCTTGGGGAGGAGGTGGCGGAGGCACCTCCTGATCTGCGCCTCCTGCGCAGGACGGAGGGCGAGGCAGCGAGAGGGACGATGTATGGGAGCCCCCTGCGGCGCTGACGAGCTCGGTGATGCGAGCGAGTCACTCCTCATAGAGGTCGTCGACAGGACGGTAGTGTAGGAGCTCACACGCCAGGAGCAACGCGACGTGCGCGTCCGCGGGGGCGCGACGGGCGTGGGACGATGAACCGGCTGGAGTCAGCGGCGGGATGGCGGTCCGGCCTTCCCGCCGCACCGAAGGATGCAGCGACAAGGCCTGCTGCTCGTTCCCCGCCGGGCCTGTGGCAGCGTTGGCAGTAGGAGACGGGGAACAACGGGGACACCCGCCGACGGGAGCCATCTAGGCGACGCGGGCGGCGAGAGCAGCCTGACACTCGGCGCGAGCCCGGCGAGCGTCAGCCATGGACATGACGGAAGATTGAACGCGAAGCAACGGAAGAAAGATTCTGGTGCACCCCTACCTGGCACGCCAAATGTCGGATGTTGGGTTCTGGCAAACCCTTAAGGTTCGAACTCTGGGGTGCGCGCGAAGATTTTCCCCCTACCAGTCCACGTCCGATCGCCTTGCGAGAAACTAAGCTAAACGATGAACAACATGAGGGACACAAGATTTATACTGGTTCGGGCCACCATTGTGGTGTAATACTGTACTCAAGTGTGTGGTGTGATGTATTGCCTCAGGGCTGATGATGAATAGTACAAGGGGAGAACAGTCTCGCGAGAGGTGTTCTTGAGCTGGTGCGATGAACTGCTTGGGTGAGTTCGGTCGCCTCTCGATCTAATGAGCACTCAATGAGTTCCTCTCTCTATACTATGGTGGCTATCCCTATTTATAGTGGCCCTGGTCCTCTTCCCAAATATTGAGCGGGAAGGGCGCCAACAACGGCCATTTCGAAGGGGAACATCCAGTACAAGTTATCCTGACTAAAGTTGGTCTTTGGCTGCCAAAGGTACTGGCGATGACGCCGTCTTGGGCTCCACGGTGACCTCCATCCTGCCGCTCTGCTGGTCTTGGTCTTGTTGCACTGAAATGGCAACCTTTGCGTGATGCCTCGGTACTCCACGCCTGTGCTTGCCCCCTTTGCACCAAAGAGGAAACAAGGACACTGCACAGGCCGGCGCCCGCCTGGCGTCCGCCTGGTCTCGATCGTCATGGCTTGCATCACGAGCACCTCGCGAGGTACCCTGCCTTGATCTCTCCGCCTCCTCGCGAGCCTGCCTGGCGAGGCTGCTCCTGAGGAAGCCTTGTGTCATCCGCCCTGCGAGGCTTGGCCCCTCGCGAGGGTCTTGAGTATTGCGTTGATGAAGATGGGCCATACTAGGCCACCACTCGAGCCACGCTGCAGGCCACAAGCAGGCAAGTCTCGGGACCCCCATTCCCAGAACGCCGACAGTAGCCCCCGGGCCCAAGGCGCGCTCGGACTTGGCTTAGCGGAGAAGAGAAGGGGCAAGTGCGGAGCACCGTGGGCCCCATCGGCCTGCGGCCTTGGGTGCCACGTGGCGGTTGATTGGACGTGGGCGTCTCCGCTTCCCCACGCTGCCTTGGCAACCGCTCGACTTGACAAGTCCCTGCATGCAGAAACGAGTCATGATTACCTGTGATCATGGAGGCCGACGGTTGGCCTCCTCCAGACTATAAGTACGGACGGGTGAGAGCCCCCGTAGTACATCCCTTTCTGCTTCACTCCTTCCTCTTCTTTCTCGCCCTTGCTCCACCTTACACCAATGGCGCCTATCCACCGGTTTTCTGTGGAAGAGAAGGGGAAGGGCCCCCGAGAGGCTCCCGTCTTGCTTCCGCCGAAGAAACGGCCAGTCCCTAGCTGCCGCGACATGGTTGCGTGGCAGGAGACGTTGAGGCCCTAGTACGAGCGGCCGCCGCCTGGGTTTCCACTTCCCTTGTACGCCTGAGCTGAGGACCCTGGAGAAGAAGATGCCGAGTGGCACCTCCGCGCCGCCAGTGACGCCGACGAGTCACGACGGTGCGCATCGTCACCCCTGCGGTCCATGCCGAGGGCTCCTCTCGCGAGCTTGTGCTCCACGCCACCATGCCTCCACGCTCTTGGATTCGCCTTCCGCCCTCCTTCGCCTTCGATATGCCTCTGAGTGGGTGTCTAGAGCTCTGGCTGCAGCATGCTGACTGCAGCACCCTTGCAACCGGAGCGGAGGTCGAGGTTGTCACTCCAGGCAAGGTCTACATGACTGGCCGGGCGAGATCGCCTGATGCTGCCGGACAGGGGTGCCCGCAATTCATCTTGAATCTGATGGCGCCTCCTTGATGTTCTTCAAGGTCTTGACGTGGAAGGATGCCGACCGAGTCTTGCCCCAAGGAAGGCGGCAGGCATCAAGTGGCGAGGCTGCTTGCCAACCGCTTCCCCAGCAGCTCCTCAGGCAGCAGCGGAGGAGCCGGAGAATCCTGCAACTCCCCCGAGCTTCACGTGACTCCGAAGACGAGCTATGACAGCTACGAGCCCCCGAGCTCGTGTCGCGCTCGGAGCAGGGCAGCTTCATCTAGCTGCCGACGTTGCTGATCTAGATGGGGTTGGCACCGGCGCTGGGCAGCCCACTGTTGATGATGGCATCTCCTACGGAGGTGCGCATAGTTAGCATTCCTTAGGATTAGCACCTTTTGTTCCCTGCGAGGAATCAAAGAAAAACACCCCGCGAGGTTATGTAAGTGCCTGGCATGTCTTTTGTGAATATTATGCTTATTATGGAGCGATGTGAGATGCTTGTCCTGTCTCGGCTCGGCTCCCCCTTTCTATCCTCACGAGGGCTTGGTGCTCTACGCTGACAGGTCCCGGTCCCCAGGCAGGCTTTAGCCGTCACTGGTATGCCAGGTCGCGATGCCGTGGTCAAGGCCAAGAGGTGAGCGGCCCAAGGTCCAGTAAGAGCCCCCGAGGCGCGATGCTCGGAAGGTCTCCTTTAGCGCTTAAGCAGCCTCCGCTGGGCAAGAAAGGAAGGCAACGTCGCCGTGACAGAGCTGCATTAGGCGAGGGTTTGGCGTCGCGTTGATTTAGCTTTTACTGAGGCGTGACTTATCTCATGAGTTTGGAGTAGTTCTTCAGCGAGGTGCCGGGCCTGCGTGCCAGTAGCTGGGGTGTCGCTGGGTCAGGCCCTCATGAGCTTCCCTCTTCCCCGCACTTTCCTTCATGCTCTACGTCCTTAGGTCCCGGCCCTTGAGCGAGCTCAGCCGCCGCTGGTATGACAAGTCGCGATGCTCTGGGTCAAGGCCAGGGTGTGAGGGATGGAGAGCCAGTAAGAGCCCATGAGTTGCGATGCTCAGGCGCCCCCCTTTTAACGCGCGAGCGGATCGCACGGGAGAGAGAGAGAGGGAGCTCACGACGCCCCCCACGCTACTCCTTACGTGGATCCTGTATACCAACACAAGGAAAACAAGGACTGCCATCACGGTTGCCAGCCAGCCATTGGTTGCTCCGAGGGAGTGATTGAGGCACTGAGGGCCTGGTGAGGTAGCGCTATGTGGGGCTGCCCTGTCCAGGCTCGACCACTCAGATTTGTCGGTGTTGCAGGGATGGACCCATGCACAAGCGCCATGCCAGAGCGAGCGGCTCCAAAGGTAGGTGTCAATCGAGTAGGCGATTATCTCAAGCAGGTTAAGCATGAAGAAGCAAATCAACTTAGATAGGTGCAGAGAAAGGCACACGCCACTAGGTCAGGCCCAAGCGGCTTGGGGATGATGCAGCCCGAGGGGCGCCCCCAACAAGGTAAGCTGAAGACATAAGCAAAACGGATACAAGCCGCGGGGACAGACCCACGCGACCTGGGAATGATACAGCCCTGAGGGCACTCCCAGCTGAAACGAAACTTGAGAGAAGTCACCTGATACCATTGCAGAGCGAGTGTCGGAGTAGCCGACGATGCGTGGTGAAGAAGCCAGTCCTCACGAGCCCTCGGGCCTCCGAGCCTCGGGAGGCTTAGGAGGTCCGGGCGGCTCGACGAGGTCCACCTCCATTTCCTCCAGGAGCGCGCGGTGCTTGGCCACCTGAGCTTCCAAAATGCTTCTCATCAGGCGCTGATGTAGGATCGAAAGTATGTCTAGAGGGGGGGTGATTAGACTACTTGACAATATAAAAATTATGCCTTTTGACAAAGAACAATTTTTGGCAGATTCACAATTATGATCAAGTCAAGCATCACCCTACACATGCAATTCTAGAGCATAGGCAGCGGAAAGTAAATTGCACATGTAGTAAAGAGAGGTGGAGAAGAGCAAACGCAATTTTGGAGACGCGGAGATTTTTCTCGTGGTTCCGATAGGTGGTGCTATCGTACTTCCACGTTGATGGAGACTTCAACCCACGGAGGGTAACGGCTGCGAGAGTCCACGGAGGGCTCCACCCACGAAGGGTCCACGAAGAAGCAACCTTGTCTATTCCATCATGGCCACGCCCACGGAGGGCTAGCCTTACTCGGGTAGATCTTCACGAAGTAGGCGATCTCCTTGCCCTTACAAACTTCTTGGTTCAACTCCACATCTTGACGGAGACTCCAAGCGACACCTAACCAATCTAGGAGGCACCACCCTCCAAAAGGTAATAGATGGTGTTGATGATGATGAACTCCTTGCTCTTGTGCTTCAAATGATAATCTCCCCAACACTCAACTCTCCTCACCGATTTGGCTGTGGTGGAAGAAAGGATTGAGTGGAAAGCAACTTGGGAAGGCTAGAGATCAAGCTTCATATGGTGGGAGTGGAGCAACTTGATCTCAACACAAGGGTAGGTAGTTCTCTTCTCGAAATGTAAGGTAGGAGTGGTAGTTCTTTCGATGGCTCTCTCCACGAATGAAGAGGGGTGGAGGGTATTTATAGCCTCCACACAAAATCCAACTGTTACACACATTTGACCAATCTCGGTGGGACCGAAGTTGACAACTCGGTGAGACCGAAAGTTCAAATAATGTGAGCGTTGGGATTTTCGTGGGACCGAAAATACAATCTCGGTTAGTCCGGTTCGTGCAAAGACAAGAGCTTGCCAATCTCGGTGGGACCGACTTCATCATCTCGGTGACACCGATTTGATGATGAAGGTTACAAAAGCTTGGCAACTCAAGTTTCGTGAGACCGAGTTCGAATCGGAAAATCCGAGATTTCTAGGTTTGGCTTTGTGGTGAGGTGGTTCATCTCGGTGTGGTGAGTTTGGAATATCGGTGGGACCGAGATTACTTATGAGTGTATATGGCGGTGAAAGTTCTTGATAGTTTAGGAGATGTATCACTAAGCACTTGAGCAACCAGATCATCATCATAAGCTCATCCCCTTTAATAGTATTGGCTTTCCTATGGACTCAAAGTGATCTTGGATCACTAAACCAAAAATGGAGTCTTGAGCTTTTGCCAATGCTTGCCTTAGCATTTTGAGGGGTCCACTTCTTGGTCCTTGCCATACCCATATCATGAACTTTCGAAATGATTCTCAAGTAACTATTAGTTCAATGATATATATGTTGTTATTAATTACCAAAACCACCCGGGATTAGTTGCACTTTCAATCTCCCCTTTTGGTAATTGATGACAACATATAGATCAAAGCTTCGACAAAGGATATAATCAATGAATAATATAAATCGCTTTGAGAAGTATGTGATAAGTAAGAGCTCCCCTAAATTTGTGCATTATTTAAGATTTGCGTTTGAATGCAAATGCACAATCGATTAGGATCATGGGTCACTCTTCCATGTCACATACATCTTGGTGGAGCGCACAAAATGATAAGAATGAACAACATGCACCCAATCACCAAGACATGAGTAAATGGTCATACAAGATAGGAATAGCATATGATAAGCATTAGGCACACATTAAAGCATAGTACGACCAAGCACTCATTAAGGTAGAATGAAACGTAGTATCAAACACCTTGAATGTCTCAAAACCAAAAGTATCTCAAAGAAACCGCAAAAGAACGAAAGAGCAAAAGCGCAAAGGCAACAACACTCTCTCTCGAAGTCCTATGATCTATACAATTTCTCCCCTTTGGCAACAAGTTACCAAAAGTTCGAAAAAGCATAGAGCTAAGCATCTTTGGGGACTCTGTTTGGCGGCTCCGTCTGGGTTGATGTCGGAGTGGATATGACAAGATCGGCGAAGACTTGGTGATGTCTGTCTTTGGAGGAGTGGTCCTTTGGAGCTGGAGTTGGAGCAATGATGGAACTGTGGGAGGTCTTTGAAGCTGTAGTCCCGTGTCATCCTTTGGAATAGCAATGATCGGGTCTGTGGGAACCGGAGCGATCTGTTGATAAGCATCTGGACTAAGTCATCCTGCATCTCACGCATAAGCTCTTCCTTCTCCCGCTTTGCTTCCTCAATGTCCGCCTCAAGCTTGTTGATGGTCACTTGCACTTGATCGACTTCACATCCAGAGCGTGGATCTTGTCTTCAACAATCCTCTCTAGGCTCTCCGAGGCTGCATAATCTTGGCAGCGTTGTTCAATCCTTTGGGTAGCTTCAAGAATCTGCTCTCCGAAACTCTTTGGTTTAGCTGCTGCTGCTGCTGCTTCCTTGTCAGCTTTGGCTTTCCTGGCAGCTTCAATCTTGGCTTGACCTTCGATAGATGTCGGATCCTCCTCATTCATCACAACAACATTGTCCTCATGCTCTGGCTGCAGTGGTAAATGTTCTCTATCCGACAAGAATGTGCCCATGCCAAACTTGGCATTGATAAGCATCTGAATCTGCGGGGCAAATCCACACGACCTTTTCTGGTCAGTTGCAGTCCTCTTAATGGTCTCAACCATCAAGTCCATCACCTTGAAAGGTGCTTTCTCATCAAGTATATGCAGCATGTTGATAGAGTATCCTCGATCATGCGATGATCTCAGACTTGGGCATCAAGGTATGCCTCAATATGGTATTAGTGGTAGGTAGACCTGCACGAGATAGTAAATCGAGCCGAGCTTCCAGATTCCCAAATCCTTATTGGAACCTCTTTGTACATGTTCTTCATGGATTCATGATTCTTCTTTGGAATACCATATACATCAATATCATCATCTCGTTGCCTTTGGAGCATTGAAGTTCTGCCCATTCTTCAACAGATGAAGAAAATCTTTGGCCTTCATCATCCATACAATCTTTCCATCCGGGTAGAAGTGAGTCTGTGGCATAGAATTGCATAATCATCTCATCGTTCCAATTGGTCAACTTCGACCTACAAAGTCTGCAACACCACAAGCGGTGAAACTTTCATGCACATGTGGAAAGAAGTCTCTGTGCTCTTCATTTGTCAATGTACTTCCAATCAACATATCTTGTGTCTGCGACTATGGGCTTCTTGTCCATCAAGACGGTCTCATAGAAGTCCCGCTGCTCTCGGTGTGAAATCTGGGATCTACAAGTAGTTCTTCTCCTCACGGCATATGGGTCGATTGTCTCCATAGCCCGAGACCTCTATCTTTCCTTGCCTTCATATCCTCGGCTTGAGGATGAGCATCATTATGTAGTGGCAGTTTTTGACGAAGTTTCAAAAGCTGGTCCTTCACCATCCGACTCACGGTGGTGGCACATCATCCTTGTTCTTTTGAGATACTGGAATGTTCTGACGGTCTTCTTTGGCTTGGCAAGAGGCTTTCTTTGGAGCTGCCTTAGCTGGAGCAGATTGCTTGGGCTTTGAAGTGGCTCCAGCCTTAATGGCATCACCCATGAGCTTAGGCTTCTGAGGAGGCTGGGGTGCTTCCTCATCCTCATCTTCCTCTGCTGCATCATGCACTACCCTCTTCCTCTTGGAAGTTTTCTTCACTTTGCTTGCAGCTGCCTCTCCCAAATTCAGCTTCTTAGCAACAGTTGATTGCTTGACTTTGCTGGTGCCCTTCTTAGTTTGCTGACCTTGTGGCTCTTTGGCAACAACCTTCCTCTTGGGCTTTGAGGTGACCTCTTCCTCAACGACAAAATCTGAGTCTTCATCATCTGAGTTCCTCTTCTTTCTGGCTCTGGTGGCTGTAGGAGGTAAGCCACTTGGTGTACTCCTCTCACCATCATCGATGAGCTGCTAGGATCGGGACTAGTGCCCGCCTCTGGAATATCTCGATGGGTGTCTCGACTGTTCGATTATCACTTGGCATCCGAAATGGTGACAACCTGTGAATAGATAAGGTGTAGGCAGAGAAGAAGAGTCATCACAAATGCGTAAGTTTTGCAAACAAAATGAGTTCAAATTCTAGTATTAGGTTTTCATAGAAGACATTTTGGTCGATCGAAGTTTAAGATTCGTGAATCCAAGTGTTTAAATGAAGCTTTCACACCACTTTCGGTTGGACGAAGTGGGTTTCGATCCGCCGAAAACACTAGGGTTTCACAGAATCGTCATTTCGGTCACACCGATTTGCACAACTTGGTTGGACCGAAGGTGCAAATGCAATGGCCATAGGCCAAATCGGTCATACCGAAAATGTAAAATCGGTCTCACCGAGATGTGTTCGCGGAAACCTAACCCTAAAACTTTTACTCGAATATAGTCCAAACGAACTAATCGGTGTACAGGAAGATTTCAATCGTGGCAAGATTCTAGGCAAACCAAACGTGCATTGAATTGGAGATGGGAGCACGAGTGGGATCAAAACTCACCCTAACTTGGTGGAGTTTTCACGGCGGCAACGGCGCGGAGAAGATGTCCGCTGACGGCGATGGAGACTGCGGCGAGGGCGACAGCAACGACGGCGACGATCCGGAGACCAAGGCGACAGAGTAAGGGTGTGGGGCGAAGCGTTTGAAGGAGAAATCAACGCTGGGCCCTCGGAGTATATATACCCTTCTTTGTCGGTGGGACCGAGTTGTAAAACTTCGGTGGCACTGAGATGGATAATCGCAGGCGATTATGCACTTCGATCACGCCGAAAATCACAACTCGGTTTCACCGAGGTGAAAACCTAGATCGATCTAAATGCTTTCGGTTCGATCGAGTTTGAGTGAGTTGGTGCGACCGAAAGCACTTAGAAGGTTTTGGAAGTTAGCCCTTGACGGATCGGTGGCTCGAGTGCTCCTCACTCGGAGGGTCCGAAAATGACTTGTTCAAAATTTGTGATGTAAGCATGAATAGAATTTGAGACAAGAAAGCATAGATAGCTAGGGGAGGTACTTAGGCATTCTTGTCCATCCATTTGGTCAAAAAAATCAAAACGGCCAAAACAACAAATGGATGTCCTCGAATGGATAAAATCATGCATCCAACATGCTCACACAATAAGATAGCAAGTGAAATATGTGTCAAACATGCACAATCAAAACTCTAGCTACTATCACACAATTTGTCGATGACTAGGTCATCTTTATATGAGTATATTGACTTAGGAGCCAAATAAGAACATTTGATCATAGGTCATACTCATCGTTTAAGCACAAGTGGGGTTACCACTTTTACATAAAGCATTGATGTGTTCACATCATTTGAAGATGCTTTAGCTCAATTTTTAGAGCAAAGCTCCCCTAGATGTGAGAACCCTTTTAAAGGGTCAAACTAACCTTGGGTTGTCGTAGAAGACTTCATGTAGATGTTGAAGATGTGGATGCTCAATGTTGATGAAGACCATCAAGAGTTGGGAGCAATCCTTTGGATTGGGCACTTTCAATACCTACATGGGTTAGTCCCACAAGGAACAAACAAGGATATCCATGGACATAGATTGAAGTTCACAATAGATGATGTCCATGAAAGCAATGATTACCTTGTCCCTTGACTTACCAACAAGAGGGTTTGTGACTCCATGAACTAGTGCACAATGTGGAAGTTGATTGCACAAGTTTTTGCCAAAATGAATGTGAGTGAAGTATGTTGGCGGAGTCACCCTCAAGAACTTTCTAGTTCTTCTTCTTCGGGATCCACATCATCTTGATGGGAATCCTTGGGGTTGTAGTTGAGCTTGACGAAGTAGAACTTGACGTTTCCTTGGGAACCCACTTGACCATGGCTTGAGGTGCTTCAACAAATGCATCAATCTCCTCTTGAAGCTTGTCCTTGCCTTTTAGCTTGTGGTCTTGTGGTGGAAGGTCATCTTGAGCTTGTTCCACATTGGAAGAAGTAGGATCATACTTCTCCTTTTGAAGAACAAACTGTGGAGTAGGATATTGACCTTCTTCCCATTCAACACCCTCGGCGTTGAACTTTCGCTCAAAACCAATTCCTTGATTCTTCCGGTGCCTTCCTTGCTTGCGTAACAATTTCCTCAAAGTTCTTGCTTCCGCAAGGCTCTTGTAGACACCTTTCTCTATAATCCCTTTCAATAAACTATTTTCTTGCTCAAGTGTAACTTGGCTTGAAACATTGTTAGTGGAATCAAGAGAACTACTAGAAGCAACAATATTGGATTTAGCATGGTTATTGTTACTACTAGATGAAGAATTTTTCTTATGCTTGTCATGCTTAGTTTTAATGGGTGGCAAGAAATTAGACAAGAGAAGTCGTTTGGCAAGATATGAAGAACTCTTCTTTCGAAGATCGTCATTGATTGCTTTTAGAAACTCATGTTCTTGCTCTAGAGTGAGCTTCTCAAAGCGTAGCTTCTCATGAGATCTTAGGAGCTCTCTATGATCTTCTTGAGTTGTTTCATGAGCTAACTTAAGAGTGTTTAGTTCTTTAGTTAGACGCTCAATCTCCTTCATAGCATTGTCATTCGACTCTTCTTGACTATAAAGACTACTAGCATGTTCATCGTTACTAGGTTCATTGGATTTATCATGTAAGAGCTCATCTTCACCAAGCAAGTCATCCTCATCACTATCAAAGTCAATGAATTCAGGGTGTGATACCTTGGGGCCTTTAGCCATGAAGCATCTTCCAATTCCCTCATTTGGTGAATCAAATAAGTCGTAGGAGTTGGAGTTGGAGGATACGAGAGCAAGACCGGCAACACCTTCATCTTGATCTGTAGTCGAGTTGGAGTGATAGCTTCTTTCGGATTGATTGTCGGAGTCGGAGCCGGAGACCCATTCACCTACATGAGCTTGATGTTTTCTTCTTGTGTAGCTCCTTGATGACTTGTCTTTCCTCTTCGAATCCTTGCTTCTCCGAGAGGGTCTTCGTTCATAACGATCATCTCTACTCCTTCTCTCTTTTCGAGGTGACTCATCTCTTGAGCTTCTTCTTCTTGGAGATTCTTCTCTTCTCTTGTGGGGAGCCGAACACTCATTTGAGTAGTGTCCGGGTCTTCCACAATTGTAGCAGTTTCGATCACGACTAGAAGATCTCTTTTCATCATATGATCTTGACTTTGAGCTTCTCTCTTTGCTTCTACTCTTGTAGAATTTGTTGAAGTTTTTGACCATTAGGCTTATCTCTTCATTGGAAACTAACTTGTCACTTGAGGTTGTGGGAGCATCACTTGTAGCTTTGTAAGCACCACTTGACTTGTTGTGAAGCTCTTCCTTATCCTTGAGTGTCATCTCATGAGCAACAATTCTTCCAATGACTTCGGTTGGCTTGAGATTCTTGTAGTTTGGCATCATTTGGATCAAAGTGCACACGGTGTCATACTTTCCATCCAAAGCTCTGAGAATCTTCTTGATGATGAATCGGTCGGTCATTTCTCCGCTTCCTAAGCCGGCAATCTCATTTGTGATGAGAGCAAGCCTAGAGTACATTTCAGCGACTCCTTCACCTTCCTTCATCTTGAACTTGTCAAGTTGACCTTGAAGAACATCTAGCTTTGATTCCTTCACGGACTCGGTACCTTCGTGCATTTCAACCAAAGTATCCCAAATCTCTTTTGCATTCTCAAGACGGCTGATTTTGTTGAACTCCTCAGGACACAAAGCATTGAAGAGAATGTCACAAGCTTGAGCATTGTTTTACAACATCCGCAATTCTTCCGTTGTAGCTTCGTGATCCAGAACTTTTCCTTCCTCGAAGAATTCACCTTGCATACCAACACAAATAATGCCCCATTCGGCTGGGTTATGGCCAAGAATATGCATTTTCATTTTATGCTTCCAACTAGCAAAGTTTGTACCATCAAAGTAAGGACCTCTACGAAAATTACCCTCACTAGACGCCATACTCTCCTAGGTTGTGAAACCAAGCTTATGGAGTCCAATGCAATGGAAACCAATACAATGGAGACCAAAGCTCGATACCACTTGTAGGATCGAAAGTATGTCTAGAGGGGGTGATTAGACTACTTGACAATATAAAATTATGCCTTTTGACAAAGAGCAGTTTTTGGCAGATTCACAATTATGATCAAGTCAAGCATCACCCTACACATGCAATTCTAGAGTATAGGCAGCGGAAAGTAAATTGCACATGTAGTAAAGAGAGGTGGAGAAGAGCAAACACAATTTTGGAGACGCGGAGATTTTTCTTGTGGTTCCGATAGGTGGTGCTATCGTACTTCCACGTTGATGGAGACTTCAACCCACGGAGGGTAACGGCTGCGAGAGTCCACGGAGGGCTCCACCCACGAAGAGTCCACGAAGAAGCAACCTTGTCTATTCCATCATGGCCTACGCCCACGGAGGGCTAGCCTTACTCGGGGTAGATCTTCACGAAGTAGGCGATCTCCTTGCCCTTACAAACTTCTTGGTTCAACTCCACATCTCGACGGAGACTCCCAAGCGACACCTAACCAATCTAGGAGGCACCACCCTCCAAAAGGTAATAGATGGTGTTGATGATGATGAACTCCTTGCTCTTGTGCTTCAAATGATAATCTCCCCAACACTCAACTCTCCTCACTGATTTGGCTGTGGTGGAAGAAAGGATTGAGTGGAAAGCAACTTGGGAAGGCTAGAGATCAAGCTTCATATGGTGGGAGTGGAGCAACTTGATCTCAACACAAGGGTAGGTAGTTCTCTTCTCGTAAATGTAAGGTAGGAGTGGTAGTTCTTTCGATGGCTCTCTCCACGAATGAAGAGGGGTGGAGGGGTATTTATAGCCTCCACACAAAATCCAACCGTTACACACATTTGACCAATCTCGGTGGGACCGAAGTTGACAACTCGGTGAGACCGAAAGTTCAAATAATGTGAGCGTTGGGATTTTCGTGGGACCGAAAATACAATCTCGGTTAGTCCGATTCGTGCAAAGACAAGAGCTTGCCAATCTCGGTGGGACCGACTTCATCATCTCGGTGACACCGATTTGATGACGAAGATTCTGAAGCTTGGCAACTCAAGTTTCGGTGTGACCGAGTTCGAATCGGAAAATCCGAGATTTCTAGGGTTTGGCTTTGTGGCTGAGGTGGTTCATCTCGGTGTGGTGAGTTTGGAATATCGGTGGGACCGAGATTACTTATGAGTGTATATGGCGGTGAAAGTTGCGATAGTTTAGGAGATGTATCACTAAGCACTTGAGCAAACGGATCATCATCATAACCTCATCCCTTTTAATAGTATTGGCTTTCCTATGGACTCAATGTGATCTTGGATCACTAAACCAAAAATGGAGTCTTGAGCTTTTGCCAATGCTTGCCTTAGCATTTTGAGGGGTCCACTTCTTCAGTCCTTGCCATACCCATATCACTGAACTTTCTGAAATGATTCTCAAGTAACTATTAGTTCAATGATATATATGTTGTTATTAATTACCAAAACCACCCGGGGATTAGTTGCACTTTCAGCGTGCGAAGGACAGAAGCACAACTGAGACGCGACTCGATTGAGCCCTGGGTAGTCGATGCAGACGCGCAGCCCGCCATCCTCGCCTGGATGGGGAGCTACGCTGGGTAGGCGGCGGTTGCCGCGCATGACCCTCAATTCCTGCAACTCCTGAGCAACCTTGGTGATGAACTCTTGAGGGTTGGGCCCTCCTTTCCTTATGCTTTCCTGAGGGAAACGTGCCGCGAAGCACGCCTCCAAGTGGTGCCCGAACGCCTTCCTCGTGATCTTGGAAAAGTCAGTGGCTCCCCGAGAGAGAGCCCCCGAGCCTTGCCTAAGGAGGGCGCCGGGCGCGCCTTCGTATGCGACGGCGGGTGGCGCCCCTTGGACGGGCGCAGATCCCGATGCGGCGCCTCCAGAGGTGCCTGCCTCTTGAGGCCCTGAGCCAGGTGATGTCTTCTTGTTCTTGGGAGCTGCTTCAGGAAGGTTTCCACTCTTGCTGTCTGGGTCCTAGATTGACACGGCTTGGAAGGCGCGCTCAAGAGAGCACACCGCATCCTTCTCTTCACAGGGGACCGTGATGACTCCGCCACTTCCTGGCATCTTGTGGACGTTGTAGCCATGGTGAGTCGTTGCCATAAACTTGGCCGGAGCGGGGTACCCGAGGATGGCATTGTATGGCAGGTGAATGTGGGCGACGTCGAAGTCAATGAGCTCGGTACGGTAGTTCTTGCGCTGCCCAAAGGTGTCAGGGAGGCGGACCTGTCCTATCGGGACAGTGGAACCATCAGTGACTCCTGAGAAGGGCTTGGTTGGTTGAAGCTGATCGTATGACACTTGAAGATTGTTGAACGTCTCGACAGACAGGACTTTGAGCCCTGATCCACCGTCGATGATGGTCCTGGTGACTTGCACATTGCTGATGACTGGGGAATAGAGCATCGGGAGGACACCTGCCGTTGCCGTGCATTTGAGCTGATCCACTGAGCTGAACGTGATGGCACACACAGACCACCTGAGAGGGCGTGTGGCCTCAAGCTTGGGGAGGACTGCATTCACCTCGCGAGCAAACTGCTTGAAGATGCGCTGAGAGGCTGGGGCCTGGGCACCGCCCAAGATGCAAGCGATTGTACGTGGCTCCTGGAAGCCCCCAGCCCCCTCGTCCTGATGATGGTCGTCACTCCTTCTTGGTGGTGGTGGCAGAGGAGGAAGTCCTGCATTGCCTTGCGGGCGATCCTCATGAGGCTGATCTCTCCAAGCCCCCTTGCGAGGCTGGTCCTGCCAGCGGTCCTCACGAGGCCGGTCACGCCACCCTTAGCGAGGACCACGGTCATCCCATCGTCCTCCACCTCTTGCTCTGCCTCAGCCATAGCCTCGATCATTGCGCTCGGGGCGTCGAACGACGTGGCCTTCTCGCACGACCCTGAGCTCTTGGCATTCGAAGGTGTTGTGGGTGTGGAGATCGTGGTACACCCAGTACCGGCTGCCCTTGGATGACTCCAGCTGGTCCCTGCCGTGCTTCATGTCTGGCTCTGCTGCGAGCACAGCTACTCCCTTGCGCTTCACATCCTTGGCCTTGGCTTTCTTCTCTTCTAGGTCTGCTGCTGGGAGCTTGAGAAGGGAGAGGTGTCCCTCCTTAGCCCTGGCACACTTGGTCACCAGGTTGAACAACTCCAATGACGTGCACAGATCTTCGTGGATTGCCAGATCCTCCTTCATCTTGATGTCGTGGACGCCATCAGAGAACGCCAAGATGATGGCCTCCTTAGTTACCATGGGAATCTTGAGGCGGGTGTTGTTGAAGCGCTGGATGTACTTCTGCAAGGTCTCTCCGGGCTGCTGCTTGATGTGGCGCAGGTCACCCATGGCCGGTGAGCGGTCGCGAGTGCCCTGGAAGTTGGCGATGAAGTGAGTGTGCATCTCGTCCCAGGAGGAGATCGTGCCAGGAGGCAGGTTCAGGAGCCAGGTGTGGGCACCGTCCTTGAGTGCCATGGGAAACCAGTTCGCCATGACCTTTTCGTCCCTGTTGGGGACTTTGATGCCTAGCTCATAGAGCTATAGGAACTCCCCGGGGTCGGCAGTGCCGTCATAGCGAGGGGGCAGGTCAGGTTTGAACTTGCCCGACCAGGCGACACTGCATAGCTCAGTGGTGAAGGCGCGGCAGCCTGCGGTGGCCACCAGAGCTCTCTGCTGATGCGGGGCTTGCTCCTGGAGATTCCCACGCGCCGCTGCCTGGAGCAGCGCGGGGTCTTGACGTGGTGGCGCAGGGATGCGGTCATGGCGCACCGGTGCTGGGAGCACACGAGCACCTTCTTGGGGACGAGGGATCTCTTGGTAGCTCCTTTCTTGTCGCGCAGGCGCCGGACGCGGTGAATCTCGTCCTGGGGCCGCATGCCTTGGAGCCAGGGCGCCTTCTTGGGGAGGAGGTTGCGGAGGCACCTCCTGATCTGCACCTCCTGTGCAGGGCGGAGGGCGCGGCAGCGAGAGGGACAGTGTAGGGGAGCCCCCTGCGGCGCAGACGAGCTCGGTGATGCGAGCGAGCCACTCCTCATAAAGGTCGTCGACAGGACGGTAGTGCAGGAGCTCACACGCCAGGAGCAACGCGGCGTGCGCGTCCACGAGGGCGCGACGGGCGTGGGACGACGAACCGGCTGGAGTCAGCGACGGGGTGGCGGTGCGGCCTTCCCGTTGCACCGAAGGATGCAGCGACGAGGCCTGCTGCTCGTTCCCCGCCGGGCCGGTGGCGGCGTTGGCGGCAGGCGATGGGGAATGACGAGGACTGATAGGTCTCCAACGTATCTATAATTTTTGATTGCTCCATGCGACTTTATCTATTGTTTTGGACTATATTGGGCTTTACTTTCCACTTTTATATTATTTTTGGGACTAACCTATTAACCGGAGGCCCAGCCCAGAATTGCTGTTTTTTGCCTATTTCAGTATTTCGAGGAAACAGAATATCAAACGGAGTCCAAACGGAATGAAACCTTCGGGAACGTGATCTTCTCACCGAACGTGATCCAGGAGACTTGGACCCTACTCCAAGAAGCTTCCGGGGAGGTCACGAGGGTGGAGGGCGCGCCCCCCTAGGCGTGCCCCCTGCCTCGCGGGCCCCTCGGAGCTCCACCGACGTGCTCCTTCCTCCTATATATACCTATGTATCCCCAATAGACCAGAGACGGAGCCAAAAACCTAATTCCACCGTTGCAACTTCCTGTATCCACGAGATCCCATCTTGGGGCCTGTTCCGAAGGTCCGCCGGAGAGGGCATCCACCACGGAGGGCTTCTACATCAACACCATAGCCCCTCCGATGAAGTGTGAGTAGTTTACTTAAGACCTTCGGGTCCATAGCTAGTAGCTAGATGGCTTCTTCTCTCTTTTTGGATCTCAATACAATGTTCTCCCCTCTCTCGCGGAGATCTATTCGATGTAATCTTCTTTTTGCGTTGTGTTTGTTGAGACCGATGAATTGTGGGTTTATGATCCAGCTTATCTATGAATAATATTTGAATCTTCTCTGAATTCTTTTATGTATGATTGATTTATCTTTGCAAGTCTCTTCGAATTATCCGTTTGGTTTGGCCAACTAGATTGGTAGTTCTTGCAATGGGAGAAGTGCTTAGCTTTGGGTTCAATATTGCGGTGTCCTTACTCAGTGACAGAAAGAGTTGCAAGGCACGTATTGTATTGTTGCCATCGAGGATAACAAGATGGGGTATTTATCATATTGCATGAATTTATTCCTCTACATCATGTCATCTTGCTTAAGGCGTTACTCTGTTTTTAACTTAATACTCTAGATGCATGCTGGATAGCGGTCGATGAGTGGAGTAATAGTAGTAGATGCAGAATCGTTTCAATCTACTTGTCTTGGACGTGATGCCTATATACATGATCATACCTAGATAACCTCATAACTATGCTCAATTCTATCAATTGCTCAACAGTAATTTGTTCACCCACCGTAGAATACTTATGCTCTTGAGAGAAGCCACTAGTGAAACCTATGGCCCCCGGGTCTATTCTCATCATATCAATCTCCATGACTTTATTTACTTGTTTTGCTTTTACCTTTTTACTTTGCATCTTTATACCAAAAATACCAAAAATATTATCTCTATCGATCTCACTCGTAAGTGACCGTGAAGGGATTGACAACCCCTAAGCATTGGTTGCGAGTTGCTATCGTTTTGTGCAGGTATGAGGGACTTGCGTGACCTCCTACTGGATTGATACCTTGGTTCTCAAAAACTGAGGGAAATACTTACGCTACTGTGCTGCATCACCCCCTCCTCTTCGAGGAAAACCAACGCAAGCTCGAGATGTAGCAAGAAGGATTTCTGGCGCCGTTGCCGGGGAGGCTTACGCAAAAGTCAACATACCAAGTACCCATCGCAATCCCTTTCTCTCGCATTACATTATTTGCCATTTGCCTCTCGTTTTCTTCTCCCCCACTTCACCCTTGCCGTTTTATTCGCCCTTCTTCCGTTCGATCTTATGTTTGCTTGTACCTTCTTTTTGCTTGCATCTTCGGTCGCTAAAAGTCCATGGATCTTGATCCGCTCACCAATCTTTTTAAGGGATCCAATTATGATGAACCAATTCCTAGTAATTTGGATGCACTAGATTATCTTTATAAGGTTTTCCCTGAAATCCGTGAAGTGACTCATGATAGATCTTTGAATAAAAAGCATGATTGGAATGCTTTTATTATAAAATCTTTTGCTGTCAATTGTGCTAATAAGATGCAAAACCCTAAGCTTGGGGATGCTAGTTTTGCTATGTCCTCTACTTGTTGCAATGACCATGATTGGGGTGATTCTTCTTATGATCTTGAAAAATTATTTAATCCCCATGATGAATATGAGATTGATAATGTTGTTTGCAATGATATAAAAGTGGGTTTGGAAGAGTGTCAACTTTAGATCCCACATATTTGGAGAATGTTCAATCTTATGGTATTTTTGATAAAAGTGGGTTTGGAGAGGTCATGACTTTAATTAATGTTAATCCCACTATTTCGGAAGAGTGTCAACTTTACATGCATGTGGATCGTATTGAGAATATGTTATGTGATAGCTATTTTGTTGAATTTGCTTATGATCCTACATGTAATTATTATGAGAGAGGAAAATATGGTTGTAGAAGTTTTCATGTTACTAAAATACCTCTCTTCATGTTGAGATTGCTATCGTCGCCTTCTTCTTCCTTGCATATGCTAGTTTTTGCTTGCCTTGCAAATTTGTTTGCCTATAATATGCCTATGCATAGGAAGTATGTTAGACTTAAGTGTGTTTGTCACATGTTTTATGATGCTCTCTTTGTGCTTCAATTCTTGTCTTTCATATGAGCATCACCGTAATCTCAATGCCTAGCTAGGGGCGTTAAACGATAGTGCTTGTTGGGAGGCAACCCAATTTTATTTTGTGTTTTTTGTTTTTGCTTCTGTTTATGAATAAATAATCCATCTACCTTCTGTTTGGATGGGGTTTTATGTTTTAACTAGTGTTTGTTCCAAGTAGGACCTATAGGATAACCTAGGATGATAGTTGATTTGATTCTGCTGAAAAACAGAAACCTTAGCACTCACGAGTTTAGTTGTAATGTTTTACTAGAGAGTGCTTTTGCGTTGATTCTTTTTGATGCTGATCAATAAACAAATTTTCCAGGACTTCCTATTTTGGTAGAATTTTTAGAGTTCCATAAATTTGCGTTAGTTACAGATTACTACAGACTGTTCTGTTTTTGATAGATTCTGTTTTTCGTGTGTTGTTTGCTTATTTTGATGAATCTATGGCTAGTAAATTAGTTTATAAACCATAGAGAAGTTGGAATACAGTAGGTTTAACACCAATATAAATAAAGAACACCAATATAAATAAAGAATGAGTTAATTACAGTACCTTGAACTAGTCTTTTGTTTTCTTTCTCTAACGGAGCTCACGAGATTTTTGTTGAGTTTTGTGTTGTGAAGTTTTCAAGTTTTTGGTGAATTCTTTTGATGGATTATGGAACAAGGAGTGGCAAGAGCCTAAGCTTGGGGATGCCCATGGCACCCCCAAGATAATCCAAGTACACCAAAAATTCAAAGCTTGGGGATGCCCCGGAAGGCATCCCCTCTTTCATCCACTTCCATCGGTAATTTACTTGGAGCTATATTTTTATTCACCAACATGATATGTGTTTTGCTTGGAGCTTATTGTATTATTTGTGTCTTTGCTTGTTAGTTTACCACAATCACCCTTCCTGTACACTCCTTTTGAGAGAACCATATATGAATTGAAATTTGTTAGAATACTCTTTGTGCTTCACTTATATCTTTTGAGCTTGATAGTTTTGCTCTATGTGCTTCACTTATATCTTTTGAGCATGATAATTTTTGCTCTAGTACTTCACTTAGATCTTTTAGAGCCCGGTGGTGGATTTGTTTTAAAGAAACTTGATCTCTCATGCTTCACTTAGATTATTTTGAGAGTCGCTAATAGCATGGTAATTTTCTTAATGTTAATATACTTGGTGTTCAAGATATGTGAAACTTTCTTTCTGAATGAATTAAATTAAGTTTGATGCTTGATAATTGTTTTGAGATATGGAGGTGATAATATCAAAGACGTGCTAATTGAATAGTTGTGAATTTGAGAAATACTTGTGTTGAAGTTAGCAAGTCCCGTAGCATGCACGTATGGTTAAAGTTGTGTAACAAATTTGAAACATGAAGTCTACCTCGCTTGTGCATCCTTATGAGTGGCGGTCGGGGACAAGCGATGGTCTTTTCCTACCAATATATCCCCCTAGGAGCATGCGCGTAGTACTTGATTTTTGATGACTTCTAAATTTTTGCAATAAGTATATGAGTTCTTTTGACTAATGTTGAGTCCATGGATTATACGCACTTTTACCTTTCTACCATTGCTAGCCTCTTCGGTACCGTGCATTGCCTTTCTCAAATTGAGAGTTGGTGCAAACTTTGCCGGTGCATCGAAACCCCGTGATATGATACACTCTTTCACACATAAACCTCCTTATATCTTCCTCAAAACTGCCACCATACCTACCTATTATGGCATTTCCATAGCCATTCCGAGATATATTGCCATGCAACTTTCCACCATTCCGTTCATCATGACATACTTTACTTTTGTCATATTGCCATTGCATGATCATGTAGTTGACATCGTATTTGTGGCAAAGCCACCATGCATTATTTTTCATACATGTCACTCTTGATTCATTGCACCATCCTGGTACACCGGCGGAGTCATTCATATAGAGTCAAATCTTTGTTATAGATGTCGAGTTGTAATATCGAGTTGTAAGAAAAATAAAAGTGTGATGATCATCATTATTAGAGCATTGCCCTAGTGAGGAAAAGGATGATGGAGACTATGATTCCCCCACAAGTCGGGATGATACTCCGGACGAAAAAAAAGAGAAAGGCCAATAAAAAAAGAGAAGGCCCCAAAAAATGAGAGAAAAAGAGAGAAGGGGCAATGTTACTATCCTTTTACCACACTCGTGCTTCAAAATAGCACCTTATTCTTCATGTAGTGAGTCTCATATATTTGTGCTTCAAAGTAGCACCATGTTTTTCATATAGTGAGTCTCATAAATTGTCTTGTTTATACTAGTGGGAATTTTTCATTATAGAACTTGGCTTGTATATTCCAATGAAGGGCTTCCTCAAAATGCCCTAGGTCTTCGTGAGCAAGCGAGTTGGATGCACACCCACTAGTTTTCTTTTGTTGAGCATTCATAGCTCTAGTGCATCTGTTGCATGGCAATCCCTACTCCTCATGTTGACATCAATTGATGGGCATCTCCATAGCCCATTGATTATCCTCGTCAATATGAGACTTTCTCTTTTTTTGTCTTCTCCACACAATCCCCATCATCATATTATATTCCACCCATAGTGCTATATCCATGGCTCGCGCTCATGTATTGCGTGAAGGTTGAAAGAGTTTGAGATTATTTGAGTATGAAACAATTGCTTGGCTTGTCATCGGGGGTATAGAAGTTGGGAACATCTTTGTGTGATGAAAATGAAGCATAGCCTAACTATATGATTTTGTAGGGATGAACTTTCTTTGGCCATGTTATTTAGAGATGACATAATTGTTTGATTAGTATGCTTGAAGTATTATTATTTTTATGTCAATATGAACTTTTATCTTGAATCTTTCGGATCTGAACATTCATGCCATGATTAAGAAGATTTACATTGAAATTATGCCAAAGTATCACTCCGCATCAAAAATTCTTCTTTTTATCATTTACCTACTCGAGGACGAGTAGGAATTAAGCTTGGGGATGCCTGATACGTCTCCAATGTATCTATAATTTTTGATTCCTCCATGCTACTTTATCTATTGTTTTGGACTATATTGGGCTTTATTTTCCACTTTTATATTATTTTTGGGACTAACCTATTAACCGGAGGCCCAACCCAAAATTGCTGTTTTTTGCCTATTTCAGTATTTCGAGGAAACAGAATATCAAACGGAGTCCAAATGGAATGAAACCTTCGGGAACGTGATCTTCTCACCGAACGTGATCCAGGAGACTTGGACCCTACTCCAAGAAGCTTCCAGGGAGGTCACGAGGGGGGAGGGTTCCCCCTGGGCGCGCCCCCTGCCTCGTGGGCCCCTCGGAGCTCCACCGATGTGCTCCTTCCTCCTATATATACCTACGTATCCCCAATAGACCAGAGACGGAGCGAAAAACCTAATTCCACCGCCGCAACTTCCTGTATCCACGAGATCCCATCTTGGGGCCTGTTCCGGACCTCCGCTGGAGAGGGCATCCACCACGGAGGGCTTCTACATCAACACCATAGCCCCTCCGATGAAGTGTGAGTAGTTTACTTCAGACCTTCGGGTCCATAGCAAATAGCTAGATGGCTTCTTCTCTCTTTTTGGATCTCAATACAATGTTCTCCCCCTCTCTCGTGGAGATCTATTCGATGTAATCTTATTTTTGCGGTGTGTTTGTTGAGACCGATGAATTGTGGGTTTATGATCCAGCTTATCTATGAATAATATTTGAATCTTCTCTGAATTCTTTTATGTATGATTGAGTTATCTTTGCAAGCCCCTTCGAATTATCCGTTTGGTTTGGCCAACTTGATTGGTAGTTCTTGCAATGGGAGAAGTGCTTAGCTTTGGGTTCAATCTTGCGGTGTCCTTACTCAATGTGTAAAGAGTTGCAAGGCACGATTGTACTGTTGCCATCGAGGATAACAAGATGGGGTATTTATCATATTGCATGAATTTATTCCTCTACATCATGTCATCTTGCTTAAGGCGTTACTCTGTTTTTAACTTAATACTCTAGATGAATGCTGGATAGCGGTCGATGAGTGGAGTAATAGTATTAGATGCAAAATCGTTTCGATCTACTTGTCTCGGACGTGATGCCTATATACATGATCATACCTAGATAACCTCATAACTATGCTCAATTCTATCAATTGCTCAACAGTAATTTGTTCACCCACCGTAGAACACTTATGCTCTTGAGAGAGGCCACTAGTGAAACCTATGGCCCCCGGGTCTATTCTCATCATATCAATCCCCATGACTTTATTTACTTGTTTTGCTTTTACCTTTTTACTTTGCATCTTTATACCAAAAATACCAAAAATATTATCTCTATCAGATCTCACTCTCGTAAGTGACCGTGAATGGATTGACAACCCCTAAGCGTTGGTTGCGAGTTGCTATCATTTTGTGCAGGTACGAGGGACTTGCGCGTGACCTCCTCCTGGATTGATACCTTGGTTCTCAAACACTGAGGGAAATACTTACGCTACTGTGCTGCATCACCCCCTCCTCTTCGGGGAAAACCAACGCAAGCTCGAGACGTAGCAAGGACACCCGCCGAGGGGAGCCGTCTAGGCGACGTGGGCGGCGAGAGCAGCCCGACGCTCGGCGCGAGCCCAGCGAGCGTCAGCCATGGCCACGACGGAAGGTCGAACGCGAAGCAGCGGAAGAAAGATTCCGGTGCACCCCTACCTGGTGCGCCAAATGTTGGATGTTGGGTTCCGGCAGACCCTTAAGGTTCAAACTCTGGGGTGCGCGCGAAGATCTTCCCCCTACCACTCCACGTCTGATCGCCTCGCAAGAATCTAAGCTAAACAATGAACAACACGAGGGACACAAATTTTATACTGGCTTGGGCCACCGTTGTGGTGTAATACCCTACTCCAGTGTGTGGTGTGGTGGATTGCCTCAGGGGCTGATGATGAACAGTAGAAGGGAAGAACAACCTCGCAAGAGGTGTTCTTGAGCTGGTGCGATGAACTGCTTGGGTGAGTTTGGTCGCCTCTTGATCTAGTGAGCACTCGATGAGTTCCTCTCTCTCTACTGTGCTGGCTATCCCTATTTATAGAGGCCTTGGTCCTCTTCCCAAATATTGAGCGGGAAGGGTCCCAACAACGGCCATTTCGAAGGGGAACATCTAGTACAAGTTATCCCGACTAAAGTTGGTCTTCGGCTGCCAAAGGTACTAGCGATAACGCTGTCTTGGGCTCCACACTGACCTCCATCCTGCTGCTCTACTGGTCTTGGTCTCGTTGCACTAAAATGGAAACCTTTGCCTGATGCCTTGGTACTCCACGCCTGCGCTTGCCCCCTTTGCACCAAAGAGGAAACAAGGACACTGCGCAGGCCGGCGCCCGCCTGACGCCCGCCTGGTCTCGATCATCATGGCTTGCATCACGAGCACCTCGCGAGGTACCCTGCCTTGATCTCTCCGCCTCCTCGCGAGCCTGCCTGGCGAGGCCGCTCCTGAGGAAGCCTCGTGTCGTCCGCCCCACGAGGCTTGGCCCCTCGCGAGGGTCTTGAGTCTTGCGTTGATGAAGATGAGCCGTACTGGGCCACCACTCGAGCCACGCCGCAGGCCGTAGGCAGGCAAGTCTGGGGACCCCCGTTCCCAGAACGCCGACAGATATCGAGATCTCTTGGTTGTTATGTTGACAATGAAAGTATTCCGCACAAAATATTATTTATCTCTATTTCCAAACTCGAGCTCTGGCACCTATGCAAATCCCTGCTTCCGTCTGCGAAGGGCCTATCTATTTACTTCTATGTTGAGTCATCATCCTCATATTAAAAAGCACCAGTTGGAGAGCACCGCTGTCATTTGCATGCATTACTATTAATTTACATTGAGTATGACTGTGACTGGATCCTTTTTGCCATGAATTACAATGTCTAGTCAGTCCTTGATCTTCAGGGGTGCTCTGCATTTATGTTTTGCGGTCTCAGAAAGGGCTAGCAATATACCATCTTGCTATATCATATTATGATTGTTTTGAGAAAGTGTTGTCATCCGAGATTTATTATTATTGATCACTAGTTGATTATGCCATTGATGTGAGTAAATGTGGGACCTAAGTGTTATTGTGAATATGGTTAGTTCATAATCTTTTCTGAAAACTTGAAAGCTGACTTTACATATTTGCAACAACAAGATCAAACAAAATTTGTTTAAGTTTTTCTTTATCACTTTTAGTTTGTCAACTGAATTGCTTGAGGACAAGCAAAGGTTTAAGCTTGGGGGAGTTGATACATCTCCAACGTATCTACTTTTCCAAACACTTTTGCCCTTGTTTTGGACTATAACTTGCATGATTTGAATGGAACTAACTCGGACTGACGCTGTTTTCAGCAGAATTGCCATGGTGTTATTTTTGTGCAGAAATAGAAGTTCTCGGAATGACCTGAAACTCCACGGAGACACGTTTTGGAATTAATAAAAAATATTGGAGGAAGAATCAATGTAAGGGGAGCCACACCCTGTTCACGAGGGTGCGGGCGCGCCCACCCACCTAGGACGTGCCCCCTTGCCTCGTGGGACCCCTAGACCTCCACCGACCTCAACTCCAACTCTATATATTCACTTTCAGGAGAAAAAAATCAGAGAGAAGGATTCATCACATTTTACGATACGGTGTCGCCGCCAAGCCCTAATCTTCCTCGGGAGGGCTGATTTGGAGTCTGTTCGGGAATCCGGAGAGGGGAATCCATCGCCATCATCATCATCAACCATCCTCCATCACCAATTTCATGATGCTCACCATCGTGCGTGAGTAATCCCATCGTAGGCTTGCTGGACGGTGATGGGTTGGATGCGATTTACCATGTAATCGAGTTAGTTTCTTAGGGTTTGATCCCTAGTATCCATTATGTTCTAAGATTGATGTTGCTATGACTTTGCCATGCTTAATGCTTGTCACTAGGGCCCGAATGCCATGAATTCAGATCTGAACCTATCATGTTTTCATGAATATATGTGAGTTCTTGATCCTATCTTGCAAGTTATAGTCACCTACTACGTGTTATGATCCGGCAAACCCCGGAGTGACAATAGTCGGGACACTTCCCGGTGACGACCGTAGTTTGAGGAGTTCGTGTATTCACTAAGTGCTACTGCTTTGTTCTAGTACTCTATTGAAAGGAGGCCTAAATATCCCTTAGTTTCCAATAGGACCCCGCTGCCACAGGAGGGTAGGACAAAACATGTCATGCAAGTTCTTTTCCATAAGCACGTATGACTATATTCGAAATACATGCCTACATTACATTGATGAACTGGAGCTAGTTCTGTGTCACCCTATATTATAACTATTGCATGATGAATTGCATCCGACACTAATTATCCATCATTGATCCATTGCATACGAGCTCGTTTCATATTGATCTTTTTTTACGTTACTTCCCCGTTGCTACTGTTACGATTACTATAAAACTGCTACTGTTACTTTTTCCACCGTTACCGTTACTTCCATACTACTTTGCTACTAAATACTTTGCTACAGATATTAAGTCTTTCAGGTGTGGTTGAATTGACAACTCAGCTGTTAATACTTGAGAATATTATTTGGCTCCCCTTGTGTCGAATCAATAAATTTGAGTTGAATACTCTACCCTCGAAAACTGTTGTGATCCCCTATACTTGTGGGTTATCAGTATGGCCTGCCGGCTGGAGCCAATGCGAGCAAGGGCATCTGCTGCATCGTTGTCGGCTCGTGTCACATGGAGGAACTCGCAACCATCGAAGTGCCCGCTCATCTGCTGGACGAGGAAGTGGTAGCTCGCCATGTTGGCGTCCTTGGTGTAAAACCAAGTTGTCGGACGACTACTGGACCACCAAGTCCGAATCATCGTAGCATAGGATGCGGCGGATGTGGATCTCCATGGACAGTCGGAGCCCAAAGATGAGCACATCATACTTGGCTATGTTGTTGGAGGCGGCGAAGTGGATCTGCAGCGTGTACTTTAACTTGTCGCCTTTCGGAGAGGTGAGGATGATGCCGGCTCCTAGGCCGGTGCGCATCTTCAAGCTATCGAAGTGCATCCACCAATGCGTAGAATCCCACGCCGGCGGCAGGTACTGGGAATCGTCCCAATCGACAAGGAAGTTGGCCAGCGCTTGGGACTTGATGGCAGTGCGGGGTTGGTAGAGGATGGTGTGGAGAGCTAGCTCAATGGCCCACTTTGCCACCCGGCCCGAAGCATCTCTGTTGCCCATGATCTTGGCAAGGGGAGCGATGCAGACGATCGTGATGGAGTTCTCTTGGAAGTACTGCTTCAGCTTCTTGGTGGCAAAGTACACCCCGTAACACATCTTCTAGTAGTGGGGGTAGATCTGCTTGGAGGCGGACAACACCTCGCTCAGGTAGTACACTAGCTTCTGGACCGGCTGCATGATAACCCACAAGTGTAGGGGATCGCAACAGCTCTCGACGGTAGAGTATTCAACCCAAATTTATTGATTCGACACAAGGGGAGCCAAAGAATATTCTTAAGTATTAGCAGTTTAGTTGTCAATTCAACCACACCTGGATAACTTAGTATCTGCAGCAAAGTATGTAGTAGCAAAGTAGTATGATAGTAAAGGTAAGAGTGGCAAAAGTAAAGATAATAGTTTTGTAGTAATTGTAATAGTAGCAACCGGAAAGTAAATAAGCGAAGCACAATATGTGAAAAGCTCATAGGCATTGGATCAGTGATGGATAATTATGTCGGATGCAATTCCTCATGTAATAGCTATAACATAGGGTGACACAGAACTAGCTCCAGTTCATCAATGTAATGTAGGCATGTATTCCGAATATAGTCATACGTGCTTATGGAAAAGAACTTGCATGACATCTTTTGTCCTACCCTCCCGTGGCAGCGGGGTCCTAGTGGAAACTAAGGGATATTAAGGCCTCCTTTTAATAGAGAACCAGAACAAAGCATTAGCACATAGTGAATACATGAACTCCTCAAACTATGGTCATCATCGAGAAGTATCCTGATTATTGTCACTTTAGGGTTGTCGGATCATAACACATAATAGGTGACTATAGACTAGCAAGATAGGATCAAGAACACACATATATTCATGGAAACATAATAGGTTCAGATCTGAAATCATGGCACTCGGGCCCTAGTGACAAGCATTAAGCATAGCAAAGTCATAGCAACATCAATCTCGTAACATAGTGGATACTAGGATCAAACCCTAACAAAACTAACTTGATTACATGGTAAATCTCATCCAACCCATCACCTTCCAAAGAAGCTTCACGATGGAATTACTCACGCACGGTGGTGAGCATCATGAAATTGGTGATGGAGGATGGTTGATGATGACGATGGCGATGAATCCCCCTCTCCGGAGCCCCGAACAGGATTTAGATCAGCCCTCCCAAGAGAGATTAGGGCTTGGCGGCGGCTCCGTATCGTAAAACGCGATGAAACTTTCTCTTTGATTTTTTTTCTCCACGAAACGGAATATATGGAGTTGGAATTGAGGTCGGTGGAGCGTCAGGGGGCCAACGAGACAGGGGGCGCGCCCAGGGCGGGAGTGCGCGCCCCCACCCTCGTGGACAAGGTGTGGGCCCCCTGGTCTTGATTCTTTCGCTAGTATTTTTTATATTTTCCAAAACTTATCTTCGTGGATTTTCAGGTCATTCCGAGAGCTTTTGTTTTCTACACATAAAACAACATCATGGCAGTTCTGCTTAAAACAGCGTCAGTCCGGGTTAGTTTCATTCAAATCATGCAAGTTAGAGTCCAAAACAAGGGCAAAAGTGTTTGGAAAAGTTGATACGTTGGAGACGTATCACTACACCTTGGTGGCTTCTAGGCGCTCGACCACGATCGCTGTGTTGATGACCCGGTTGGGGGCGGCAATGTAGAGGAGCATAGGTTCCTTAGTAGCCAGATTCGCTAGGATAGGCAGCATGGACATCATGCACTTCAGCTAGAGGAAGGCTTTGTCCGCCTGTTATAGAGGGAGCGCCTCCTCGCCCAGCCGACTGATGAAGCAGCTGAGGGATGCCAGGCACCCGGTGAACTTTTGGACGTCACGCAGCTTGGTGGCTCTCTCCATCCGCTTGATGGCCTTGATCTTCACGGGGTTGCACTCGATGCCGCGTTCAGAGACAAGGAAACCAAGCAGCTGGTCGGCTGGTACACTGAAGACACACTTCTCTGGGTTGAGCTTAGAAAACGGCAAGAATTATCAAAGGTCTCCTTGAGATCCTCCATGAGGGTACCGCGCTTCTCCGTCTTCACCATAATGTCATCCACATAGACGTCGGCATTGCATCCAAGTTGTTTCAGGAGGCACTTCTGCATGCAGCACTGGAAGGTGGCACTGATATTCCTCAAGCTGAATGTCATGGTGATGTAGCAGAAGGCGCCGAATAGTGTGATGAAGGCGGTCGTTAAGTGGTCGGACGGATCTAGCTTGATCTGGTGGTAGCCGGAGTATGCATCCAAGAAGGACAGCAACTCGCAGCCGGCCGTGGAGTCTATCACCTGGTCGATCCGTGGCAGAGCAAACAGATCCTTGGGGCAGGCTTTGTTGAGGCTCGTGTATTCGATACACATGCGCCACTTGTTATTCTTCTTCAAGATGAGGACTAGGTTGGCAAGCCAGTCCGGGTAGAACACTTAAATGATGAGGCCAGCTGCCAGAAGACAGGCGATTTCTTCACCAACAATCCTTCTCTTCTCTTACGATAGGCGGCGGAGGGGTTGCTTGACTGGTTTAGCATCCGGCCTCACTGGGAGTTTGTGCTCGGTGAAATCCTTCAGAACACCCGTCATGTCTTTGGGAGACCATGCAAAGATGTCCCGATTCTCACGGAGGAAATCGATGAGCTCGCCTTCCTATTAGCTACCAAGGTTTGACCCTATGACAGCGAACTTCTCTAGGTGTGCTGGATCCAAGATGACCCGCTTGGTCTCTTTGGCTGGCTGGAAGGAGGCCCCTGCTTCCGTCTCCTTGGGATCAGTCGGCATGGCCAGCTGCTCACTGGCCATGGCTACCATCTGGTCGAGGAGAGGCTTCCCTTAAGCAATGACGAGGGACTCGGCCAGCCGGCTACTAGCAGTGCACACTCTAGCGACTTCTGGTCATCGCCGGCAACAATGATGATGCCCTTGGTACCCGGCACCTCGACCTTCAGGTAGGCGTAGTGCGGGACCATCATGAATTTGGCCAGCGTGGGGTGGCCCAAGAGCGCGTGGTAGGGGCTGTCCAGGTCAACCACCTCGAACCAGATTGGCTCGCGGCAGAACTGGTAGGGGCTGTCCAGGTCAAGAACCTCGAACCAGGTCAACCACCTCGAAACAGGACATTGATCTTGATCTTGCTGATTGGAGAGCAGGAAAGGCCAGGAACTACCGTGGAAGACAGTCCGGCTGGGCTGAAGCTGCTTGGCCTTGATGCCCAACCGCTCCATGGTTTGGCGGTATAGGATGTTGATGCTGCTGCCGCCATCTATCAGAACTCGGGTGAAGCGGCAGGTCCGCCTCTCCGTGGAGAAGGTGGACTCCAGCACCAAAGCATACACACCCCGCGATGACATCATGGCCGGGTGGTCTTCTTCGCTCCAGGTGACAGGCCACTCAGACCAGTGCATGAACTGCGGATCCTCTGATGTGACAGCATTCACCTCGCGGTGTTGTTGCCGCCTGCTGTGCTTGTTGTCGTCCTCGCTGGTGAAGACGATGTAGGTCGCGTTCTCATTGGGGAACTCCTCTTGAAGCGTGCCGGCAGCTCGGGCCGTCTGCTGAACAGCCGGAGCCGCCCGGCCGGCAGGCGGAGGAGGCGGCAGGGCCTCCCCCTTGGCAATCCGGGCTAGCAGTTGCACTTCCGGGTGGTGTGGTTGGACGGCTTCACACCGCTATGGAACTTGCACGAGGCATCGAGGACTTGCTCAAAGGAGAAGGCAGGATTCTAGGCACCCTTGCCGCCCCGTTGACGCTTGGGGCCGGGCTGCCCGGCTGGCTGCTGATCCTTGACAGCTGCCACCTGTCGGCTGTTGGAAGCCAGTTGCGGGGCCTTGCGCTTGTTGTCATTCGGCTGGCGCCGGTTGGTGTCACCTGCCGGCATTTGGGAGCCCGGCTGGACCACCTTGCCGTACGTGTCAACCCGGATCTCCGACTTCAAGGAGGAGTCGGCCATGGCGTACTTGTCAGCCATGATCAGAAGCTCGTCCAAGGTACCCGGCTCGTCGCACAGAAGCTTGTTCTTGAGCAAGGTCCCCTCTCTACACCCGGCGATGAAGTACTCGATTGCCTGCACCTCATGGACCCCCTCGCAGGAGTTGCACAACTCGGTCCAGCGCGTAAGATAATCGCACGTGTAGTCTGTTGGCCCCTGGACGCACATGGAGAGTTGGCGAGGCTTGGGGGGCCGCTTGTACGTGTTGGTGAAGTTGTGGACGAAGGCGTCGCTAAAATACAACCAGCTGTTGACGTTGTTGGGCTTGAGGCTATTCAGCCACGTCCGGGCCATGCCCTGGAGCATCAACATGACGTATTTCACATCGACGCGCTTGTTGCCGTTGGCGATGCGACTACTGTGGAGTAGTCGATCAGCCAATATTCTGGCTTCACGGAGCCGATGTACTTGGGAGTGTCTCTAGGAAGCGTGACCCCTTTGGGGAAGGGCTCATCGCGGATGCAGGGGCCGAAGCAGGCCGGACCGATCGTGCACTCTTCTTCCATTTCCAGGGAACGAGCCAGCTGCTCGATCCGGTGGCACGCGTTGTTTTCGCCGACTACCTCGCGGGGGCCTAGCCGGCCAGCGAGCGTCAGGTGATCAGGCGGCGACGACGGAGTTGCAGCCCTCTCTTGCGAGGAGGCGGGCATTCCTCTGGCCGGCGCCGGGGCTCCGGGTCCTGGAGCACTAGCTGGCTATCTGCCATCATGTGGCGCGAGCATCGGCTATTGCTAGCAGCAAGCTCCAGGCTTCGCTCCTCGCGGCCTCCGCCGCTAGGGGACCGAGATGTCGCTCTATTCTCGTGACGGGGCAGGTGGGTGTCGATCTGTCGGCCTGCTCCCACCATGCGGTTGCATGTGTCCTGTTGCGCATTCGTAGCGCTGATGAGCTCATGGAGGCACTCCATCTGGTCGCGCAGCTCGTTGCCCTCAAGGTGCTTGAGCTCGTCTGTGGCTGCCTGGGCGGCACACATGTTTTGCGCCGGGGTCTCGTAGATCGGACATCCGATTCCTAGCATGCTGGTAATCGCAGCGCCGCGTTGCTGGATGGCGCTTGCCCAGCTAGGCTCAGCCACAGCCGGCGTCTCACCGACCACGCGGTCGATCTTGCACCAAGTGGCTTCAGCGCGGCGTTTCAGTGCCGCCATCTTGGAGGCGCTATCGAAGATCTTGGCGCAGAACTCCTCCAGCTCCTGCTGGCTGGCACCGTGTGAGGAGGAGTTGCCAGGGCGTGTATGGCTGCCTCCAGCAGATCCTGATTGGATCCTCCAGTGCCTAGGCCGTCGCTATTGACCATCACCTCCGCGATGATACCGGCGTCGGGCGCGCCGACAGGAGTATCGCTGGTGGCTGGAGGGAGGGGATCATCGACTACCTCCATGTTGCTGGGGAAGTCATCGGTGGTGGCCGAGTCGGCGAGGGAGAGCTTGCCGAAGAGGTGGTCAAGGCCACTCGCAAGGGAGGCGACCTCCTCAGCAGGCGGCACGTTGAGGCTAGCGTAGGAAGGCGTGTCAGGCTGGCTTCTCACACCAGCCGTGGCATGCTCGCCGGAAAGGAACAAGGTTCCCATCCAGAACGTGTCTCTGTGTATCGGAGAGGTATCTCTGGGCCCTCTCCCCGCGGATGGCCCCACGGTGGGTGCCAACTGTCGTAGTAATATCATGGCTGATGCCAAGGGATGGCTAATCACGGATGGGGCCAGAAGTATATCGTCGGTGAATGAAATATTCCCTAAAGGCAATAATAAAGTTGTTATTTATATTTCCTTATCTCATGATAAATGTTTATTAGTCATGCTAGAATTGTATTAACCGGAAACTTAGTACGTGTGTGAATACATAGAAAAACAAAGTGTTCCTAGTATTCCTCTACTTGACTAGCTCGTTAATCAAAGATGGTTCTGTCTCGTGACCATAGACATGTATTGTCATTTGATGAACGGGATCACATCATTAGAGAATGATGTGATGGACAAGATCCATCTGTTAGCTTAGCATAATGATCGTTAAGTTTTATTGTTATTGCTTTCTTCATGACTTATACATGTTCCTCTGACTATAAGATTATGCAACTCCTGAATACTGGAGGAACACCTTGTGTGCTATCAAACATCACAACATAACTGGGTGATTATAAAGATGCTCTACAGGTCTCTCCGAAGGTGTTTGTTGGGTTGGCATAGATCGAGATTAGGATTTGTCACTCCGTGTATCGGAGAGGTATCTCTGGGCCCTGTCAGTAATACTCATTACTATAAGCATTGCAAGCAATGTGACTAATGAGTTAGTTACAGGATGATGCATTACGGAACGAGTAAAGATACTTGCCGGTAACAAGATTGAACTAGGTATGAAGATACCGATGATCGAATCTCGGGCAAGTAACATCCGATGACAAAGGGAACAACGTATGTTGTTATGCGGTTTGACCGATAAAGATCTTCGTAGAATATATAGGAACCTATATGAGCATCCAGGTTCCGCTATTGTCTATTGATCGGAGATGTGTCTCGATCATGTCTACATAGATCTCGAACAATAGGGTCCGCACGCTTAACGTTCGATGACGATTTGTATTATGAGTAATGTGTTTTGGTGACCGAAGTTTGCTCGGAGTCCCGGATGAGATCACAGTCATGACGAGGAGTCTCAAAATGGTTGAGAGATAATGATTGATATATTGAAAGGTTACATTCGGGCACCAGAATGGTTTCAGGAAGTTTTGGAGTATCTGGAGGTTACCGGAACCCCCCTCCCCCCCGAGAAAGTAATGGGCCAACATGGGCCTTAGTGGAGAAGAGAGGGCCAGCCATAGGAGGTGGCGCCCCCCTTGCCAATCCGAATTGGACAAGGAGTGGGGGCGGCGCCCCCCTTTCCCTCTCCTACTCCCTCTCTCTTTCCCCATTTGCTACTCCGGAAAAAAGGAAAAAGGTGGGGGGGGGGGGGGTGGGGCGAATCCTACTAAGAGTGGAGTCCTTGCAGGACTCCACCCATGGCGCGCGCCTCCTGGCCGCAGGCCTCCTCCCCCCTCCTTTATATACGGGGGCAGGGGGCAGCCCAAAGGCACAGCATTGTCTTAGCCGTGTGCGGTGCCCCCCTCCACCGTTCACTCCTCCGATAGTATCATCATAGTGCTGAGGCGAAGCCCTGTGCGGATCACATCATCAACACCATCATTACGCTGTCGTGCTGACGAAACTCTCCCACTATCCTCTGCTGGATCAAGAGTTCGAGGGACAACATCGAGCTGAACGTGTGCTGAACTCGGAGGTGACATAAGTTCGGTACTAGATTGGTTGGATTGTGAAGACGTTCGACTACATCAATCGTGTTAACCTAACGCTTCCGCTTTCAGTCTACGAGGGTACGTGGACACACTCTCCCCCTCTCGTTGCTATGCACCTCCTAGATAGATCTTGCATGATCTTAGGATTTTTTTTGAAATTGCATGCTACATTCCCCAATAGTGGCATCCGAGCCAGGTCTATGCATAGATGATATGCATGAGTAGAACACAAAGAGTCGTGGGCGATAATAGTCATACTGCTTACCACCAACGTCTTACTTTGATTTGGCGGTATTGTTGGATGAAGCGGCCTGGACCAACATTACATGACCACGTTCATGAGACTGGTTCTACCGATGTGCTTTGCACACAAGTGGCTGGCGGGTCTTTGTTTCACCAACTTTAGTTGGATCGAGTTTGACTACGGTCGGTCCTCATTGAAGGTTAAAACATCACACTTGACAAAAAATCATTGTGGTTTTGATGCGTGGGTAAGAACGATTCTTGCTAGAAGCCCATAGCAGCCATGTAAAACTTGCAACAACAAAGTAGAGGACGTCTAACTTCTTTTGCAGGGCATGTTGTGATGTGATATGGTCAAGACATGATGTGATATAAATTGTTGTATGAGATGATCATGTTTTGTAACAAAGTTATCGGCAACTAGCAGGAGCCATACGGTTGTCAATTTATTGTATGAGATGATCCCTCACTAAATTTCAAGGTATAAGTGTTCTCCCTGAGTATGCACCGTTGCTACAGTTCATCGTGATCAGACACCATGTGATGATCGGGTGTGATAAGCTCTACGTTCACATACAACGGGTGCAAGCCAATTTTGCCCATGCAGAATACTCGGGTTAAACTTGATGAGCCTAGCATATGTAGATATGGCCTCAGAATACTGAGACCGAAAGGTCAAACGTGAATCATATAGTAGATATGATCAACATAGAGATGTTCACTTGAAAACTACTCCATCTCACGTGATGATCGGACATGGTTTAGTTGATATGGATCACATGATCATTTAGATGACTAAAGGGATGTCTATCGATGTGGTAGTTCTTTAGTAATATGATTAATTTAACTTTAATTTATCACGAACTTAGTCCTGAAAGTTTTTGCATATCTATGTTGTTGTAGATCAATGGCCCGCGCTACCATTCCCTTGAATTTTAATATGTTCCTAGAGAAAGATAAGTTGAAAGATGATGGTAGCAACTACACGGACTGGGTCCATAACTTGAGGATTATCCTAATTTCTACATAGAAGAATTACGTCCTTGAAGCACCGCTAGGTGCAAGGCCTGCTGCAGGAGCAGATGTAATGTTATGAACGTCTGGCAAGCTCGTTCTAATGACTAATCGATAGTTCAGTGTGCCATGCTTTATGACTTAGAATCGGGACTTCAAAGAAGTTTTGAACATCATGGAGTATATGACATGTTCCAAGAGTTGAAGTTAATATTTCAAGCAAATGCCCGAGTTGAGAGATATGAAGTCTCCAGCAAGTTCTATAGCCGCAAGATGGAGGAAAATAGTTCTGTCAGTGAACACATACTCAGAATGTCTGGGTGCCATAACCACTTGACTCAGCTGGGAGTTAATCTTCCTGATGATAGTGTCATTGTCAGAGTTCTTCAATCACTGCAACCAAGCTATAAAGGCTTCATGATGAACTATAATATGCAAGGGATGGACAAGACAATTCCCGAGCTCTTCACAATGCTAAAGGCCATTAGTTTCGAGAAGGTGCATCAAGTGTTGATGGTTAACAAGACCATTAGTTTCGAGAAAAAGGGAAAAGGGAAGAAGGGGAACTTCAAGAAGAATAGCAAGCAAGTTGCTACTCCCGGGAAGAAACCCAAGTCTGGACCGAAGCCTAAAACTGAGTGCTTCTACTGCAAAGGGACTAGTCAATGGAAGCGGAACTGCCCCAAGTATTTGGCGGATAAGAAGGATGGCAAAGTGAAAGGTATATTTGATATACATGTTATTGACGTATACCTTACTAATGATCATAGTAGCGCCTGGGTATTTGATACTGGTTGTGTTGCTCATATTTGCAACTCAAAATAGGGGCTACGGATTAAATGAAGATTGGCCAAGGTCGAGGTGACGATGCGCATCAGAAATGGTTTCAAGGTCGATGTGATCACCATCGGCATGCTACCTCTACATCTACCTTCGGGATTAGTTTTAGACCTGAGTAATTGTTATTTGGTGCTAGCGTTGAGCATGAACATTGTATCTGGATCTTGTTTGATGCGAGATGGTTATTCATTTAAATCAGAGACCAATGGTTGTTCTATTTATATTAGTAATATCTTTTATGGTCATGCACCCTTGATGAGTGGTCTATTTTTGTTGAATCTTGATAGTAGTGATACACATATTCATAATATTGAAGCCAAAAGATGCAAAGTTAGTAATGATACTGCAACTTATTTGTGGCACTGCCGTTTAGGTCATATTGGTGTAAAGGGCATGAAGAAACTGCATGCTGATGTGCTTTTGGAATCACTTGATTATGAATCACTTGATGCTTGCGAACCATGCCTCATGGGCAAGATGACTAAGACTCCGTTCTCTGGAAAAATGGAGCGAGCCACTGACTTATTGGAAATAATACATACCGATGTATGCGGTCTAATGAGTGTTGAGGCTCGTGGCGGGTATCATTATTTTCTGACCTTGACATATGATTTGAGCAGATATGGGTATATCTACTTAATGAAACGTAAGTCTGAAACATTTGAAAAGTCCAAAGAATTTCAGTGTGAAGTAGAAAATCATCGTAACAAAAAAATAAAGTTTCTACGATCAGATCGCGGAGGCGAATATTTGAGTTACGAGTTTGGTCTTCATTTGAAACAATGTGGAATAGTTTCGCAACTCACGCCACCTAGAACACCACAACGTAATGGTGTGTCTGAACGTTGTAACCGTACTTTATTAGATATGGTGCGATCTATGATGTCTCTTACTGATTTACCGCTATCGTTTTCGGGTTATGGCTTAGAGACGACTACATTTCATGTTAAATAGGGCACCATCTAAATCCGTTGAGACGACACCATATGAACTGTGGTTTGGCAAGAAACCTAAGCTGTCGTTTCTTAAAGTTTGGGGCTGCGATGCTTATGTGAAAAAGCTTCAACCTGATAAGCTCGAACCCAAATCGGAGAAATGCGTCTTCATAGGATACCGAAAAGAAGCTGTTGGGTACACTTTCTATCATAGATCCGAAGGCAAGATATTCATTGCTAAGAATGGATCCTTTATAGAGAAGGTGTTTCTCTCGAAAGAAGTGAGTGGGAGGAAAGTAGAACTTGATGAGGTAATTGTACCTTCTCCTGAATTGGAAAGTAGTTCATCACAGAAATCAGTTCTGGTGATTGCTACACCAATTAGTGAAGAAGCTAATGATGATGATCATGAAACTTCAGATCAAGTTACTACCATACCTCGTAGGTCAACCAGAGTACGGTTCGCACTAGAGTGGTACGGTAATCCTATTCTGGAAGTCATCTTACTAGACCATGATGAACCTACAAACTATGAGGAAGCGATGATGAGCCCAGATTCCGCAACATGGCTTGAAGACATGAAATATGAGATGGGATCCATGTATGAAAACAAAGTGTGGACTTTGGTGGACTTGCCCGATGATCGGCAAGCCATAGAAAATAAATGGATCTTCAAGAAGAAGACTGACGCTGATGGTGATGTTACTGTCTACAAAGCTCGACTTGTTGCAAAAGTTTTTTGACAAGTTCAAGGAGTTGACTACGAAGAGACCTTCTCATCCGTAGCGATACTTAAGTCTGTCCGAATCATGTTAGCAATTGCCGCATTTTATGATTATGAAATTTGGCAAATGGATGTCAAAACTGCATTCCTTAATGGATTTCTTAAATAAGAGTTGTATATGATGCAACCAGAAGGTTTTGTCGATCCAAAAGGTGCTAACAAAGTGTGCAAGCTCCAGCGATCCATTAATGGACTGGTGCAAGCCTCTTGGAGTTGGAATATACGCTTTAATAATGTGATCAAAGCATATGGTTTTATACAGACTTTTGGAGAAGCCTGTATTTACAAGAAAGTGAGTGGGAGCTCTGTAGTATTTCTAATATTATATTTGGATGACATATTGTTGATTGGAAATAATACAGAATTTCTGGATAGCGTAAAAGGATACTTAATAAGAATTTTTCAATGAAAAACCTTGGTGAAGCTGCTTATATATTGGGCATCATGATCTATATAGATAGATCAAGACTTTTCATTGGACTTTCACAAAGCACATACCTTGATAAAGTTTTGAAAAAGTTCAAAATGGATCAGTCAAAGAAAGGGTTCTTGCCTGTGTTACAAGGTGTGAAGTTGAGTCAGACTCAATGCCCAACCACTTCAGAAAATATAGAGAAAATGAAAGTCATTCCCTATGCCTCAGCCATAGGTTCTATCATGTATGCAATGCTATGTACCAGACCTGATGTGTGCCTTTCTATTAGTTTAGCAGGGAGGTACCAAAGAAATCTAGGAGTGGATCACTGGACAACGGTCAAGAACATCCTGAAATACCTGAAAAGTACTAAGGATATGTTTATCATTTATGGAGGTGACAAAGAGCGTGTCGTAAGTGGTTATGTTGATGCAAGCTTTGACATTGATCCAGTTGACTCTATGTCGCAAACCAGATACATATTTATATTGAATGGTGGAGCTGTCAGTTGGTGCAGTTCCAAGCAAAGCGTCATGGCGGGATCTACATGTGAAGTAGAGTACATAGCTGCTTCGGAAGTAGCAAATGAAGGAGTCTGGATGAAGGAGTTCATATCTGATCTAGGTGTAATACCTAGTGCATCGGGTCCAATGAAAATCTTTTGTGACAATATTGGAGCGATTGCCTTGGCGAATGAATCCAGATTTCACAAGAGAACCAAACACATCAAGAGACGCTTCAACTCCATCCACCATGAAGTCAAGGAGGGAGATATGGAGATTTGCAAGATACATACAGATTTGAATGTTGCAGGCCTATTGATTAAGCCTCTTCCGCGAGCAAAACATGATCAACACCAAGAATCCATGGGTGTTAGAATAATTACTATGTAATCAAGATTATTGACTCTAGTGCAAGTGGGAAACTGAAGGAAATATGCCCGAGGGGCAATAATAAAGTTATTATTTATACTTCCTTATATCATGATAAATGTTTATTATTCATGCTAGAATTGTATTAGCCGGAAACTTAGTACATGTGTGAATACCTAGACAAAACAATGTGTCCATAGTATGCCTCTACTCGACTAGCTCGTTAATCCAAAATGGTTCTGTTTCCCGACCATAGACATGTGTTGTCATTTGATGAACGGGATCACATCATTAGAGAATGATGTGATGGACAAGACCCATCCGTTATCTTAACATAATGATCGTTAAGTTTTATTGCTATTGCTTTCTTCATGACTTATGCATGTTCCTCTAACTATGATATTATGCAACTCCCGAATACCGGAGGAACACCTTGTGTGCTATCAAACTTCACAACGTAACTGGGTGATTATAAAGATGCTCTACAGGTGTCTCCGAAGGTGTTTGTTGGGTTGGCATAGATTGAGATTAGGATTTGTCACTCCGTGTATCAGAGAGGTATTTCTGGGTCCTCTCGGTAATGCTCATCACTATAAGCCTTGCAAGCAATGTGACTAATGAGTTAGTTATGGGATGATGCATTACGGAACGAGTAAGGAGACTTGCCGATAACGAGATTGAACTAGGTATGAAGATGCCGACGATCGAATCTCGGGAAAGTAACACAACGATGACAAAGGGAACAACGTATGTTGTTATACGGTTTGACCGATAAAGATTTCGTAGAATATGTAGGAACCACTATGAGCATCCATGTTTGGCTATTGGTTATTGATCGGAGATGTGTCTAGATCATGTCTACATAGTTCTTGAACCCGTAGGGTCCGCATGCTTAACGTTTGATGCCGATTTGTATTATGAGTTATGTGTTTTGGTGACCGAAGTTTGTTCAAAGTCCCGCATGAGATCACGGACAGGACAAGGAGTCTCGAAATGGTCGAGAGGTAAAGATTGATATATTGGTAGGTTACATTCGGACACCGGAATGGTTTCGTATACTTTTTGGAGTACCGAGAGGTTACTAGACCCCCGAGAAAGTAATGGGCCAACAGGGGCCTTAGTGGAGAAGAGAGGGCCGGCCATAGGAGGTGGCGTGCGCCCCCTTGCCAATCCGAATGGGACAAGGGGTGGGTGCCGTGCCCCCCTTTCCCTCTCTTACTCCCTGTCCTCTTTCCCCCTTTGCTACTCTGAAAAAAAGGGAAAAGGTGGGGGGAGGGGGCGAATCCTTCTAGGAGTGGAGTCCTAGTAGGACTCCCCCATGGCGCGCCCCTCCTAGCCGCCGGCCTCCTCCACCCTCCTTTATATACGGGGGCAGGGGCACCCCAAATGCACAATATTGTCTTAGCCATGTGCGGTGCCCCCCTCCACCGTTCACTCCTCCGATAGTATCATCATAGTGCTTAGGCGAAGGCCTACGCAGATCACATCATCAACACCTTCATCACGCCATCGTGCTGACGAAACTATCCCTGGACCCTCTACTGGATCAAGAGTTCGAGGGACGTCATCGAGCTGAACGTGTGCTGAACTTGGAGGTGCCGTACGTTCGGTACTAGATCGGTTGGATCATGAAGACATTTGAATACATCAACCGCGCTTCAGCTTTCGGTCTACGAGGGTACGTGGACACACTCTCCCCCTCTCGTTGCTATGCATATCCTAGATAGATCTTGCGTGATCGTAGGAATTTGTTTTGAAATTGCATGCTACGTTCTCCAACATTCGGGTCCTAGAAGCGGGAGTGAGCGCAAGCTCGGACGGACACGAGATGTACCCAGGTTCAGGGCTCTCCTAAGAGATGAAACCCCTACTCCTACTCAGCAGGGTCTCCGCATGATCACTATATCACAAGGTATAGAATGGTGCTCCTAGAGCTATTTGGCTAGAGGAGGAAGAAGGGCAAGGCTAGCTCTCTTCTCTCCCTAGCTATGGTGTGTGGAAATGGTGAGGGGATTGAGGTTGGAACCCCTTGCATGGATGTGGCCTACAATGGTAATCTAGCTGGGTGGTAGGTCCCGGTTGTCAGCGTCTATGGAGGCCGAGTTCTCCACCAGCTGCAGAGGTGGGCCCTACCATCTGCCAAGGAACCGGATGATAGGTGGGGCCTGCCGCATGTGGGCCCCGATGATGGCTATTCACTGATGCGCCGCCCGTGCTAACGGAGGCCGTGTCGAGCATGCCATGGCTACAGTGCCATGCCGGGAGGGTCGGCGGCCTGGCGGCGCTCACTGTAGCCATGCAACCAGGATTTTGGGAAGGCATGGTACATTGTAGGCATGCCCCAGCTTGTCGCCTGGTCGGGCTCAGACTTCGAGGGAAGGGATGGGCTGCCTGCTAGGTGCCGGCCCGTACCCACGTCACCTTCTAGGGATGCGCCCTCTTCTGGGAGCACGCCATCTTCTAGGGGTGTGTCGTCTTCTGGGAGCACGCCGCCTTCTGGAGGTCGGCTGGGTGGCACCAGCCGGCTCTGGAAGTCGATCGTGGAACCTGTCGTTCCGAGGGGCGCTGCTTGCCCCGATGTCTTGAAACGTTGTTAAGTGTAGATGAGGCTACTCGGGGTCTATCCCCCCGACATACTTCTTACCACCAATGCCTTATTTTGAATCGGCGGTATTGTTGGATGAAGCGTCCCAGACCAACCTTACATGACCATGAGACCGGTTCCACCGACAGACATGCAACTAGTTTTGCATAAAGGTGGCTGGCGGGTGTCTGTTTCTCCTACTTTAGTTTAATCAAATTTGACTGCGGCCGGTCCTTGTTGAAGGTCAAAACAGCAAACTTGATAAATCACTGTTGTGGTTTTTGTGCCGTAGGTAAGAACGGTTCTTGCTAGAAGCTCGTAGCAGCCACGTAAAACTAGCAACAACAAACTATATGACGTCTAACTTGTTTTTGTTGCGCATGTTGTGATGTGATATGGTCAAGACATGATGTGATATGCGTTATTGTATGAGATGATCATGTTTTGTAAAAGCTATTGGCAACCGGCAGGAGCCTTATGGTTGTATCTTTATTGTATGAAATGCAAACGCCATGGAATTGCTTTACTTTATCACTATGCGGTAGCGATAGTTGTAGAAGCAATAGTTGGCCAGACGACCATGACGCAACGATAGAGATCAAGGTGTCAAGCCGGTGACAATGGAGATCATAACGATGCTTTGGAGATGGAGGTCAAAAGCACAAGACGATGATGGCCATATATTGTCACATATTTTGATTGCATGTGATGTTTATCTTTTATGCATCTTATTTTTCTTAGTACGACGGTAGCATTATAAGATGATCCCTTAACTAAATTTCAAGGTATAAGTGTTCTCCTTGAGTATGCACCGTTGCGACAGTTCGTTGTGCTGAGACACCACGTGATGATCGGGTGTGATAGGCTCTACGTTCACATACAATGGGTGTAAGACAGTTTTGCACATGCGGAATACTCGACTTAAACTTGACGATCCTAGCATGTACAAACATGGCCTCGGAACACTGGAGACCGAATGGTCGAACGTGAATCATATAGTAGATATGATGAACATAGATATGCTCACTATTGATGACTACTCCATCTCACGTGATGATCGGACATGGGTTAGTTGATTTGGATCACGTATCACTTACATGACTCGAGGGATGTCTATTTAAGTGTGAGTTCTTAAGTAATTTATTGAATTGAACTTAATTTATCATGAACTTAGTCCTGATAGTATTTGCAAATTATGTTGTAGATCAATAGCTTGCGTTCTAGCTCCCCTATGTTTTTGATATGTTCCTAGAGAAAACTAAGTTGAAAGATGATAGTATCAATGATGCGGACTAGGTCCGTGATCTGTGGATTATCCTCATTGCTGCATAGAAGAATTATGTCAATGATGCACCGCTAGATGACAGACCTATTGCAGGAGCAAATCATACGTTATGAACATTTGGCAAGCTCGATATGATTACTACTTGATAGTTTAGTGTGACATGCTTTACAGCTTAGAATCGGGGCTTCAAATATATTTTGAATGCCACAGAGCATATGAGATGTTCCAAGATCTTGGTATTTCAGACTCATGCCCGTGTCGAGAGGTATCAGACCTTTGACAAGTACTTTTCCTACAAGATGGAGGAGAATAACTCAGCTAGTGTGCATGTTCTCAGAATGTCTGGGTACTACAATCGCTTGAATCAAGTGGGAGTTAATCTTCCAAATAAGAAAGTGATTAACAGAATTATCTAGTCACTATCACCAAGCTACTAGAACTTCGTGATGAACTATAATGTGCAAGGGATAATGAAAAAAGATTCTCGAGCTCCTCGTCATGCTAAAATCGGCAAAGGTAGAAATCAAGAAACAACATCAAGTGTTGATGGTTAACAAGACCACTAGTTTCAGGAAAAAGGGCAAATGAAAAGAAAGGGAACTTCAAGAAGAATGACAAGCAAGTAGCCACACCTGTGAAGAAACCCAAAGCTAGACCTAAGCTTGAAACTCAGTGCTTCTACTGCAAAGGGAGTGCTCACTGGAAATGGAACTACCCCAAATACTTGGCAGAGAAGAAGGATGGCAAAGTGAACAAAATTTTATTTGATATACATGTTATTGATGTGTACTTTACTAGTGTTCATAGTAACTCCTGGGTATTTGATACTGGTTGAGTTACTAAGATTAGTAACTCAAAATAGGAGTTGCAAAATGGACAGAGACTAGTTAAGGGCGAGGTGATGATGTGTGTTGGAAGTGATTCCAAGGTTGATAAGATCACCATCGCACACTCCCTCTACCTTAGGGATTAGAGTTAGACCTAAATAAATGTTATTTCCTATTTGTGTTGAGCATGAATATGATTGGATCATGTTTATAGCGATACGATTATTCATTTAAGTCAGAGAATAATTGTTGTTCTGTTTACATGAATAAAACTTTCTATGGTCATACACCCAATGTAAATGGTTGATTAAATCTCAATCATAGTGATACACATATTCATAATATTGATGCCAAAGATGCAAAGTTGATAATGATAGTGCAACATATTTGTGGCACTGCCGTTTGGGTCATATTGGCGTAAAGCGCATGAAGGAACTCCATGCAGATGGATTTTTGGAATCACTTGATTATGAATCATTTGATACTTGCGAACCATGCCTCATGGGCAAGATGACTAAAACTCCATTCTCCGGAACAATGGAATGAGCTAATGACTTATTGGAAATAATACATATCGATGTATGCGGTCCGATGAGTGTTGAGGCACGCAACAGGTATCGTTATTTTCTGACCTTCACATATGATTTGAGCAGATATGGGTATATCTACTTAATGAAACAGAAGTATGAAACATTTGAAAAGTTCAAAGAATTTCAGCGTGAAGTGGAGAATCATCGTAACCAGAAAATAAAGTTTCTATGATCTGATCCTGGAGGCAAATATTTGAGTTACGAGTTTGGCCTTCATTTAAAACAATGTGGAATAGTTTCGCAACTCACGCCACCTGGAACACCACATCGCAATGGTGTGTCCGAACGTCGTAACCGTACTTTATTAGATATGGTGCAACCTATGATGTCTCTTAGTGATTACCACTATCATTTTGGGGTTATGCATTGGAGACAGCTGCATTCACATTAAAAAGGGCACCATCTAAATCGGTTGAGACGACACCGTATGAACTGCGGTTTGGCAAGAAACCTAAGCTGTTGTTTCTTAGAAGTTTGGGGTTGCGACACTTATGTCAAAAAGGATTCATCCTGATAAGCTCGAACCCAAATCGGAGAAGTGCATCTTCATAGGATACCCCAAGGAGACTATTGGGTACACCTTCTACCATAGATCCGAAGGCAAGATGTTTGTTGCCAAGAATGGAACCTATCTAGAGAAGGAGTTTCTCTTGAAAGAAGTGATTGGGAGGAAAGTATAACTTGATGAGGTAATCATACCTTCTCTCGAATTGGAAAGTAGCTCATCATAGAAAACCATTCCTGTGATGCCCACACCAACTAGAGAGGAAGCTAATGATAATGATCGTCAAACTTCAGATCAAGTTACTACTGAACCTCGTAGATCAACCAGAGCACGATCCGCACTAGAGTGGTATGGTAATCCTGTCCTTGAGGTCATGTTACGAGACCACGGCGAACCTACGAACTGTGAAGAATCTATGATGAGCCCAGATTCCAATAGATGGCTTGAGGCCATGAAATCTGAGATAGGATCCATGTATGAGAACAGAGTGTGGAATTTGGTGGACTTGCCTGATGATCGGCAAGCCATAGAAAAAAATGGATCTTCCAGAGGAGGACGGGCGCTGATGGTAATGTTACTATCTACAAAGTTTGACTTGTCGCAAAAGGTTTTTGAAAAGTTCAAGGAGTTAACTATGATGAGACTTTCTCACCCGTAGCAATGTTTAAGTCTGTCCGAAGCAAGTTAGCAATTGCCGCATTTTAGGAAATCTGGCAAATGGATGTTAAAACTGCATTCCTTAATGGATTTCTGAAAGAAGAATTCTATATGATGCAACCAGAAGGTTTTGTTGATCCTAATGGTTCTAACAAAGTGTGCAAGCTCCACCGATCCATCTATGGACTGGTGCAAGCATCTTGGAGTTGGACTATACACTTTGATGAGGTGATCAAAGCATATAGTTTTATACAGACTTACGGTGAAGCCTGTATTTACAAGAAAGTGAGTGGGAGCCCTGTAGCATTTCTGATATTATATGTGGTTGACATATTATTGATTTGAAATGTCAAATGATATAGAATTTCTAGATTGCATAAAAGGATACTTGAATAATAATTTTTCAATAAAAGACCTCGGTAAAGCTACTTATGTATTGGGCATCAAGATCTATAGAGATAGATCGAGACGCTTAATAGGACTTTCACAAAGCACACACCTTCACAAGATTTTGAAGGAGTTCAAAATTGATCAGTCAAAGGAGTGCTAGCCTATATTGTAAAGTGTGAAGTTGTGTAAGACTCAAAGCCCGACCACGTCAAAAGATAGAAAGAGAATGAAAACTCATTCCATATGCCTCAATCATAGGTTCTATAAAGTATGCAATATTGTGTACCAGACTTGTTGTGTGCCTTGCTATGAGTTTGGCAAGGGGGTACAATAGTGATCCAGGAGTAGATCACTGGACAACGGTCAAAATTATCCTTAGAAGACTAAGGAAATGTTTCTCGGTTATGGAGGTGATAAAGGGTTCATCTTAGAGGGTTATTACGATGCAAGCTTTAACACTAATCTAGATGACTCTGAGTCTCAGTTTGGATATGTATTGAAAGTGGGAGCAATTAGCTAGACTAGCCCATGTAGAGCATTGTAGACATAGAAATTTGCAAATACATAAGGATCTGAACGTGACAGACCCGTTGACTAAACCTCTCTCACAAGCAAAACATGATCACACCTTAGTACTCTTTGGGTGTTAATCACATGGCGATGTGAACTAGATTGTTGACTCTAGTAAACCCTTTGGGTGTTGATCACATGGCGATGTGAACTATGGGTGTTAATCACATCACGATGTGAATTATTGGTGTTAAATCACATGGCGATGTGAACTAGATTATTGACTCTAGTGCAAGTGGGAGATTGAAGGAAATATGCCCTAGAGGCAGTAATAAAGTTGTTATTTTATATTTCCTTATCTCATGATAAATGTTTATTATTCATCCTAGAATTGTATTAATCGGAAATTTGATACATGTGTGGATACATAGAAAAAACACCGTGTCCCTAGTAAACCTCTACTAGACTAGCTCATTAATCAAAGATGGCTAAGTTTCCTAACCATAGACATGTGTTGTCATTTTATGAATGGGATCACATCATTAGGAGAATGATGTGATGGAGAAGACCCATCCATTAGCATAGCATATTGATCATTCATTTTCATTGCTATTGTTTTCTTCATGTCAAATACATATTCCTTCAACTATTAGATTACGCAACTCCTGGATACCGTAGGAATGCCTTGTGTGCTATCAAACATCACAACGTAACTGGGTGATTATAAAGATGCTCTACAGGTATCTCCGAAGTTGTTTGTTGAGTTGGCATAGATCGAGATTAGGATTTGTCACTCCGAGTATCGGAAAAGTATCTCTAGGCCCTCTCGGTAATACACATCATAAGCTTGCAAGCAAACGACTAAGGAGTTAGTCATGAGGTAATGTATTACGAAACGAGTAAAGAGACTTCCCGGTAACAAGATTGAACTAGGTATGAAGATATGGATGATCAAATCTGGGACAAGTAACATACCGGTGGACAAAGGGAATATTGTATGTTATCATAACAGTTTGACCGATAAAGATCTTTGTATAATATGTGGGAGACAACATGAGCATCCAGGTTCCGCTATTGTTTATTGACCAGAGAGGTGTCTCGGTCATGTCTACATAGTTCTTGAACCCGTAGGGTCCGCACGCTTAACGTTCAATGACGATATAGTATTATATGAGTTCTGTGATTTGGTGACCGAATGTTGTTAGGAGTCCCGGATGAGAACACGGACATGACGAGGAGTCTCGAAATGGTCGATAGGTAAAGATTGATTTATAGGACGATGGTATCCGGACATCGGAAGTGTTCCCGAAGGTACCAGGTACATATCAGATCACCGAAAGGGGTTCCGGGCACCCCCGACAAAAGATATGGGCCTTATGGGCCAAGATGGAAAACGCACCAGCCACAAGGGGCTAGTGCGCCCCCCATATGGGCCGGCCAAAGAGGAGAAGGAAAGAGGGGAAGGGAAAAAGGAAAAGTAGGAAGTACTATTTCCTTCTTCCCCCTTTCCTTCCCCCTCCGGCAATTTATGGAAGGGGGGGCTCCACATGGGAAAACCCCAAGTAGGATTCAGATCCTACTTGGGGCGCCCCATGGCTGCCTCCCCTCTCCCTCCAACCTATATATATGTGAGGGGGGCACCCTAGCTAAACACAACATCAATTGTTAGCCGTGTGTGGCGCCCCCTCCACCGTTTTCTCCCACGGTCATATGTTCATAATGCTTAGGATAAGCCTGTGCGGATCACTTCACCATCACCGTCACCAGGCCGTCATGCTGATGGAACTCATCTACTACCTCAACAACTTGCTGGATCAAGAAGGTGAGGGACGTCACCGAGTTGAATGTGTGCAGAACTCGGAGGTGCCGTACATTTGGTACTTGATTGGTGGTTCGCTAAGAAAGTTCGATTACATCAACTGCGTTGTGAAACGCTTCTTCTTACAGTCTACAATGGTATGTAGACACACTCCCCCCTCGTTTCTATGCATCTCCTAGATAGATCTTCCGTGAGCGTAGGAAAATTTTGAAATTGCATGCTATGTTCCCTAACACTTCATAGAATATGTGGGAGCCAATATGAGCATCCAGGTTCCTCTATTGGTTATTGACCAGAGAGGTGTCTCGGTCATGTCTATATAGTTCTCATATCCATAGGGTCCGCACGCTTAATGTTCGATGATGATATTATATTATATGAGCTATGTGATTTGGTGACCAAAATGTTGTTAGGAGTCCCGAATGAGATCACACACATGACGAGGAGTGTCGAAATGGTCATGAGGTAAGGTTGATATATAGGACTATGGTATTCAGACACCAGAAGTGTTCCGGAGGGTACCGGGTACATATCGGGTCATCAGAAGAGGTTCTGGGCACCCCCGACAAAAGATATGGGCTTTTTGGGCCAAGAGGGGAAACACACTAGCCACCAGGGGCTGGTGCACCCCCCATATGGGCTGAACTATGAGGAGAAGGAAAGAGGGGAAGGGAAAAGGAAAGGGGGGATTCTCCCCCCTTCCTTCCCTCCTCCCTACTCTTTCCTTCCTCTCCGGCAAATAAGGAAAGGGGGGCAGAATTGGGGAGAGACCCAAGTAGGATTCGACCTACTTGGGGCGTCCCTGGCTGCCTCCCTCTCCCCCACCTATATATACATGGGGAGGGGGCGCCTAGAACACACAACATCAATTGTTAGCCATGTGTGGCGCCCCCCTCCATAGTTTACACCCCTGGTCATATTCTCGCGGTGCTTAGGTGAAGCCCTGCGCAGATCACTTCACCATCACCGTCACCATGCCGTCATGCTGACGGAACTCATATACTACCTCGACACCTTCCTCGATGAAGAAAGGAAGGGACGTCACCAAGTTGAACGTGTGCAGAACTAGGAGGTGACGTACATTCGGTACTGTAGGATCGAAAGTATGTCTAGAGGGGGGGGTGATTAGACTACTTGTCAATATAAAAATTCTGCCTTTTGACAGAGAACAGTTTTTGGCAGATTCACAATTATGATCAAGTCAAGCATCACCCTACACATGCAATTCTAGAGTATAGGCAGCGGAAAGTAAATTGCACATGTAGTAAAGAGAGGTGGAGAAGAGCAAACGCAATTTTGGAGACGCGATGATTTTTCCCGTGGTTCCGATAGGTGGCGCTATCGTACATCCACATTGATGGAGACTTCAACCCACGGAGGGTAGCAGTTCTTGTGAGTCCACGGAGGGCTCCACCCACGAAGGGTCCACGAAGAAGCAACCTTGTCTATTCCATCATGGCCTCACGCCCACGGAGGGCTAGCCTTACTCGGGGTAGATCTTCACGAAGTAGGCGATCTCCTTGCCCTTACAAACTTCTTGGTTCAACTCCACATATCGACGACGGAGGCTCCCAAGCGACACCTAACCAATCTAGGAGGCACCACCCTCCAAAAGGTAATAGATGTTGTAGATGATGATGAACTCCTTGCTCTTGTGCTTCAAGTGATAATCTCCCCAACACTCAACTCTCCTCACTGATTTGGCTGTGGTGGAAGAAAGGATTGAGTGGAAAGCAACTTGGGAAGGCTAGAGATCAAGCTTCATATGGTGGGAGTGGAGCAACTTGATCTCAACACAAGGGTAGGTAGTTCTCTTCTCGTAAATGTAAGGTAGGAGTGGTAGTTCTTTTCGATGGCTCTCTCCACGAATGAAGAGGAGGTGGAGGGGTATAAATAGCCTCCACACAAAATCCAACCGGTACACACATTTGAGCAATCTCGGTGGGACGAAGTGGACAACTTCGGTGAGACCGATAGTTCAAATAATGTGAGCGTTGGGATTTTCGGTGGGACCGAATATACAATCTCGGTTAGTCCGATTAGTGCAATGACAAGAGCATGCCGGTTTGGTGGGACCGACTTCATCATCTCGGTGACACCGATTTGATGATGAAGGTTCTGAGAACCTTGGCAACTCATGTTTGGTGAAACCGAGTTCGTAATCGGAAAATCCGAGTTTACTAGGGTTTGGCTTATGGCTGAGGTGGTTCATCTCGGTGTGGTGAGTTTAGAATATCGGTGGGACCGAGACTACTTATGAGTGTATATGGCGGTGAAAGTTGCTTGATAGTTTAGGAGATGTATCACTAAGCACTTGAGCAACGGATCATCATCATTACCTCATCCTTTTAATAGTATTGGCTTTTCCTATGGACTCAATGTGATCTTGGATCACTAAACCAAAAATGGAGTCTTGAGCTTTTGCCAATGCTTGTCTTAGCATTTTGGGGGGTCCACTTCTTCAGTGCTTGCCATACCCATATCACTGAACTCTCTGAAATGATTCTCAAGTAACTATTAGTTCAATGATATATATGTTGTTATTAATTACCAAAACCACCCGGGGATTAGTTGCACTTTCAGGTACTTGATCGGTCGGAGCTAGAAGAAGTGCGACTACATCAATCGCTTTGTCAAATGCTTCTGCTTATGGTCTACGAGGGTACGTAGACACACTCTCTCCCCCTCGTTGCTATGCATCTCCTAGATGGATCTTGCGTGAGCGTAGGATTTTTTTTGAAATTGCATGCTACGTTTCCCAACAGAATGGTCGGTTAAAATAGAGTCAAAGATACCGAGGACAACTTGCTACAATCGTTACTTCAACATCAAAACAAAGCTAAAATACTCTTTTCTTACAACTTCTAGTGAGTGTTACTATCTTGTGCATATTCGGTTTCGCTTACTCGAGGTTATAGTAATGTAATTGATGAGTTATGCGTGCGCAGCTTCCACTTTATTCTCCGAGAGATCAAGCTTGACGGGGGAATAGTAACAGTCTTAGACTCGAGACGTAAAGATCCCTACGATTATGCGAACATGACTGCAATGCTCTAGAAGTAAGTTCAATCGATCATTATTCCACCCTATCGGCAACTTTCGTTCATTTGCTGATATCAAGTAATCATTTCCTTTGTTTGGCAGGGTTTGGAAAAAGTTCATCGGAATGGTTCCGGGTTTGCAAAGGGAGCTGCGATTTACACACCCCATAGTAAGTAGTACTAGCTAGTTCTGCGCATCTCTCATTGATTCTAGTTTCATCAATACCATTTATCATGCTTGATTATCAGTTTGACTGAACTCTATTTCTCGTAAAGTGCTTGTGGCAAGAAGGCGGGAATAATTTATGTGGATACTACGTTTGCAAGTTCATCTACAACTTGACCTCTCAGCGGGGCTACTCTCACGAATAATATGAAGTACGTAAAAAATATTCACAATTTTATTTTATTACCATTAATATATAGGACAACACTATCTAATCCCAGGATTAGAATAGTTATTTCGATCACAGTAGCCCCTATATAGGGCCCGAGGACAGCTCCCGAACTTCCCTGAACTGCTGGCCTGGCCCGACAGAATCCACATGGACACCGATCCCGATAGAGCCGTCCCTCCCCGACCCCCCTACTCGCCACTCCTCCCCATCCTCCCTCCTCGCCGCTCCTCCCCTCGATCACCGGCGTCCGTCGTGATTAGCCACCGAAAATCCGCCGGATGCAGCACCTCCCCTCCTTCTCCAGATCCTGGCCGACTGGATCAAGCTCCGCCCCCTCCGTCTCCACCTCCTGGCCGACCGCCGGTGCGGGCGAGCGAGCGACGGCGGACACCGACACAAGGGAGCCCGCGTCGCTTGGAGGCGACGAAGCCGCCATGGACTTCCGCAAGCCTCATCCTCCTTCCATTCTCACCGCCCGACGCCTTGGTAGAGAAGATAACGGCCCCGACGCAAGCTACGGCAAACGGCGCGGCCAAGAGAGCAACTCGGCGGCGGAGGCGGCATTGGCGACACCTTCAAATCTAGCAACGATAAGATGAACTTCCTCCCTCTTCTTGCCTACTCCTTCAATCTTGCCTTAACTGACCTTCTTGGTTCATGCAGATGAACTTCGCGCCCTATGCAAGACATGGATTGCAATGCAATTCCTCTCCTAACTCTCCATCAAAATCCTCTCAAGGTGGCCTATCTACTGCTAGAAAAAGGTTGGCCGAACTTCTATCCAAGGTATGGTTAAACTTCCTGCCGTCTGTTACCTTCTTGAAGCCATGTGAAGTGCTGGTAGTGTGTGAGCCTTATTTTAGGATTCAAAACATTAGAAAATCTGCCTGCATTCATATGTAAAAAACCATGTGAAGTTCAACTACTAAGTGTGCTAGAGTTCAGGTTGATATGTACCTGGTTGTGTGAAAAAATAAAAGGAAAAGAAAACAAACATGTAATCACATGAAGGTCAGGTTGGTATGTACTAGTGGTTCAACCATTCAAACTCATGAAGGTCAGGTTTTTTAACTGTAGACAGTATTTCCCCTATGCACACAAGAAGTTCAGTATGTGGAGAGTGATCAGTTCAGGTACATAAAAAAGCAGTAGTGTAGAATTCAGAATGTGAGGTATCATTCTGTTGAGAGTCCTCAGTTCAGGTACACAAGTACGGGCAGATGCTCAACTCATTTCAGAGTGTGATACCTGTTGTAGGGCAAAATATGTACATGGACAACAGTTTTATAGGAGAAGTTCGAGCTGTGAATAATGCTCTGTCCAGTTACACATGTATAGGCCGATGTTACCTGTGTGCTAACACATTCTTTTCTTTTATGCCAGCAAGATGAGAGATGCAGAAAGAAGCTTAGAAGTTCCAAGCAACAAGTACACAATCCTAAGCTTGTACGCGTTGCGCCACCCCCTCAATGGGTCACACCTCAAACGCACCAACAACATTACCAACCTGCTCCACACCAAAATTGGATGACACCCGAAACACATGCAGAGTTCAAATATGCTGGGTCACGGCCCTATCTGCACCACTTTGCGCCTGCACCTAATTGGGTGACGCCGGAAATCCCCTGGTGATTCTTTGTATCCACCAGCAGACTTCCAAGCACACCGATGGAGAAGGGTGTAGTTCAAGTCCTGCGTGTAACTCTGGAGGTTATCCTACTGTGGCTCGTCAATGCCAAAGGGCAACAACTAAACCGGATCCCAAGACAAATCCAACAGGAACAAACACACGGAGGAGAGTGCTCTCCACACTACCGCCATTGGATGATGATGCTGCTGCTACAACTCAGGATTGTACTGGACATAAGGTATATGGATTACTTCACACAACAAAAGAGCAAACTAATACCAGGATCGCAATGCCTCCACAACCACAACAAGCAAAAAGGACACAAACAAGAGAAAGGCCATCTTCAACACTCCTTCCTCCTCGTGATCCACTCTTGCATCCTTCTATGATAACTCCACCGCGCCCCATCCCAGAGGGCCAGCAGTAGACTCCGGTGGAGTTGCGATCTTACACGCACGTAAGTGAACATAATTGAAGTATTTACATATGCATCTTGTATTGATATGCCAATTTTCTGCTCCCTCCAGGATAACAAGTTTATAAACTGCATTTTAACGTGCCGCTTGGATTATTTTTTCTTTATCTGTAGATGTCGGATCTCCCGGATTATCTAATACCAAGACTAAAGATGCGATTCCAGAATGTAGAGAAAGCAAGGGAATTTTAGAACAGATACGCCAGACACGCTGGTTTTGGAATCAGGAAGATGGGAGGGAATGACAATCAAAGTATTTTGTTTGCGCGTTCCAAAGGAAACACATATCTTCTATTTCAGAGGCTGACAGGAAGCAAAATAAAACATCACAGAGGACAGGCTGCAATGCAAGAATGAGGGTGAAGGTGCAAGAGGATAATACATGTGTGGTAGTGGACATTGAGTACAATCATAATCACCACCTCATGCAAACTAATGACATGCTGGTATTCTTGCACTCACACAAGAATTATGACCCCACTATTTTGGAGTACGTAAAGCTCCTACAGTACCATGATGTCGAACATACAACAATCATGTCCATGCTATCTGAAAATGAAGATGGAAGCTACTTCCTAAGCATGACCGGATGAGACCTACTAAACTAGTAAGTATTGAAAGAATGCACATACTGCAATGTACATAGCATCCTAAGTCACCACCCTTTGCTAGCAAAAATAACAAATGCATGTTTGCATATAATTTACAGGAAAACCATGAATGCAAGGAAAGATGATTTGGATGATTTATTGAAACTTGTATCTTTCTTTAAAGACATGAAGGCAATCAACGATGAGTTTTCTATGACATACAAGTAGACAACGACAATGCAATTAAAAACATTTTCTGGTCCAATGGAAGCCGCTGAGGAGCATATCAAGACTTTGGCGATTGCGTAACATTTGACACAACTTGCAAGACCAACAGATTTCATATACCTCTGGGAGTGTTTGTTGGAACACACCATCATTTGCAGTCAACAATATTTGTCATTGCCCTGATCAGAGACGTAGATGCAAAGTCATTCAAGTGGCTGCTTGATACATTTAAACGTTGCCTGAACAACAAGCATCCAACTTGCATTCTAACATGTAAGTTCAAAAAAAAAACTCTACAAGTTCCATCATCTTTTCAGTCTCTGAGTCTATATTGCGTACATTTGTTTTAACTGGAAAATAATGGAAACCAAGCAGTTCAACCACTGTTAGCACAGAAGTCCAACAAACATTACTAGAAGCAAAATTATATGCCACATGTTTGGAAAAATATAGTTCTGGATGTGAAGTTCAAGTACAGGAAACATAGAAGTTCAAGGACACTGCTGTAAGAAAAAAAAATATGAAACATGTTAAGAAAAATATAATTATATATGAAACAGATTTTGTTGGATTATGCAACTTCCGTTGGCCTTAAAATAAACTTCCAAAAATCCACACTCATCCCAATCAACTGTGATGAGCCCCTCAGCAATAGCATTGCACAAATTTTTGGTTGCATGACTGGTAAAATGCCTTTCACTTACCTCTGGTTGCCTTTGGGGACCACTCGACCATCTGTTCAGGATCTAATGCCGTTGGTTTGCAAAGTGGAGCGACGCCTCACTGCTACCCTCAACATGATTTCGTATGGAGCAAAGCTTTCTCTAGTAAATTCAGTGATCACTTCGCTCACGGTCTTTGCACTATGCACTCTTAAGCTTCCCATTTCCATTATTGAACTTTTAGACAAGATTCGAAGGAAATGTCTATGGACTAAAAAGACGGAGCAGGGAGAAACATGTAACTCTCTGGCTGCTTGGAGCATGATTTGCAAACCAAAGGAGTGTGGTGGAATGGGTATTTTGGATATCAGAACACAGAGCGATGCCTTATTGCTTAAATACCTTCACAAATTCTACAATCATTGGGAATTACCTTGGGTAGAATTAATCTGGAACACCTACTACGCATCGAAAATCCCACATGCAACGGATGCATGTGGTTCCTTCTGGTGGAGAGACATCACAAAGCTCATGCCAGTTTATAGAGGGATCACCAAAGTCACAATTCAAGATGGCTGCAACACTTTACTTTGGAAAGATCTTTGGATGGATGATGTTCTAGCCTCTAGCCACCCCAGGGCCTTTTCGTACGCCAAAAATGAAGATATATCTCTCCAGGCATTCTTAACAGCTGGCACGTTGGGGGAAACCTTCCAGCTTCCCCTCTCGGCACAGGCACATGCAGAGTTGAGGGACCTTTAGCAATTGCTGACTCCGATTACCTTGGCCCAAGGAGAGGATAAATGGACATGCATCTGGGGTAAAGGTGACTACACTGCGAGCCAATATTACTCATATTACTTCAGAGAAATAAGAGCTCACCAAACATACAAATGGTTGTGGAAATCCAAGGTCACAATGAAAATAAAAGTATTCGGCTGGCTTCTCCTCTCCGATAGACTAAACACACGAAACATGCTCAAGAGGAGACACTACAATATTGGTGACAACCACACTTGTCTGATGTGTACTTCTCCTATTGAAGAAACCTTGGAGCACCTCTTCTTCACCTACCCATTTAGCCAAGAGTGTTGGTCTCATATTAATATTAACTGGATAACACATGGTTCAAGACTTCAATGGATTGAGCATGCGAGAACTACGTGGAATAACCCGATGTTCATGGACATCTTCCTACAGGCTGCATGGAGCATATGGAAAGAGAGGAACAACAAGCACTTCAGAGGGATTTCACCTTCGAAATCAGCCTGGCTGATTAGGTTGAGAGAGGATCTTTCCCTTCTTCGCTATAGAGTGGGAGAGAAACTATAACCCTTTTTGTCATCTTTTGTAAATAGCATTTAAAGTCTTTTCTTTTGTTACCTCTTTCTACTTTACACCCCTCCACCTTAGTTACAACATGGCTATGGATGTAAGGTTATAACTTTGTAAGACTTTTTGGCCACTTATTTTAATACATACAGTAGGAGCCTCTCCTACTCTTTCAAGTGTCAAAAAAAGTTCAAGTACCTGTATCACATAAGTCCAACAACACTGCTATAAGAAAAAAATTGTGTGACACTACTAGGTAGTCCTACTACCACATGTGAAGTTCAACACTACAAAAAAAAGACACATCCATGACATTTTGGGCTGAAAGATTTTTTTGTCATGCTTATGACACTTCTATGACAATAATTATGACAAAACCCGGTATCATCATAGATGCGGTGGGCTCCTAGTTCTATGACAAAAAATCATGACAAAAAAGGGCTTTTCGTCCTGGGCGGGCCGGAAAGGCAACTGCATGACATTCTTTGGGCCGTCCATGACGGAAAAACCGTGGTAGAAGCGAGGGCGAGGAAAATATCCGGGTGTTCCCGGTTACGGTGGGTGGTCGGGGCCAAGCGATGCACGGAGGTTTGCGCGTTTCTCTCGTACACGCACGTGCGTGGGTGCGAGGCATTGGGCTCTAACTGAACCCGAGCGAGGCATTCGCCTACTGAACCCGAGCGATTGCACTACAGGCTACACGTTACTGAACCCGAGCGATCGATCAATGGCTGTTAACTGAACCCGATCGAGCGATTCCCTTGCTACTGCTGCTAAGTGAAGCCGATCGATGCTGCCTCTAGATGAATAGTGGGCATTGTTGGGGGGGGGGGGGTTGGATGAAGAGTTCTCGGTGGGGGGTTGGATGAACAGGACCCCCATGGTATTGCCGCTAGATGAGCATGACCCTGATCGATCGAGCTGGTTGGGCGTGGATGAACAGGACCCCGTGGAGGGCTGGATGAACAGGACCACATGGAGGAAAGGTTGAGCGATGGCGGTGGAGGGCTGGTTGAGCGATGGTGGTGGAGGGCTGGATGAGCAGAGCTTTGTGGAGGGTGGTTGAGCAGGACCCGTGGAGAGGGTTGGTTGAACCATAGCGGTGGAGGAGCGCGGTGGAGGCTGGATGAACAGAGCACGTGGATGAGCAATCGCGGTGGAGGTGGAGGAGGTCGACGGTGGATGAGCGAGATATCCGTGGAGGCCGGAGGAGGTCGACGGTGGAGATGAACAATATCCCGTGGAGTCCTGTTTTGCGGTACGCCACACCCCTCCCGATGAACAGGACCCCCGTTTCGACCGAAGCGCTCCAACACAATTCTGTTTTCTCCGTTTTGTGGTACGCCACACCCCTCCCGATCAACAGGATCCCGTTTCGACCGTAGGAGGTCCAACAAAAGTCCGTTTCCTCGATTTTGCGGTACGCAAGACCCCTCCCGATGAACAGGATCCCGTTTCGACCGTGGCCGGTCGAACACAAGGCCGTTTCCTCCGTTATGTGGTACGCCAGGCCTTGTTTCCATCGGCTATTCCGTCCAAGCCGGTTGGCTCGTGATGAGCACGACATATTCTGTCGCCTCCCATGAACATGGCGCATTCCATTGGCTCCCCATGCACATGACGATGATGCAGTTTCTCCATTCCGACCCAGCCATGTACAGAAGCCCTAGCCGTACGTATGCACGAGTAGGCATTTGAGACACTGCCCGTATGTATGTACGTGGCCGTATTTACTTTCTTGCACCCTGGCCACTGTACGTACGTGTACATGCTACGTGCGCGCCTCTACTACGACATGTGCGCGCCTCTACTATGACACGTGCGCGCCTCTACATCGACCAGTATGTATGTACATGTTCGCGACCATAATGACAAGCTACGTACGCTTCGACTCGGTGGGTCCCGACTGTTAGGCACTTCCTTGTGTGCAAAGATGTAGCTGGTGGGTCCCAGCAATCAGGGGGGCGAATCATTTTTTTTGCCCATAATATGGACGCACTTCCATGCGTGTGAACATGTAGCTGGTGGGTCCCATCAGTCAGGGGGGAACATTATTTTCGTGAAATATAGTTGCCCGTCGGGTGGGTCCCTGCTGTCAGGTGGAGGAATCATTATTTTCCGCATAATAAGGAGGCACTTCCTTGCTGGGACCGTGGACCCAGCTGTCAGCATCTCCACGTACAGTACTCTTCCGATGGAAGTCATTCCTTGACCATGTTGACCACGCCGCGCTGAGGGCACCAGGGCGGTGGACAACGACGAGGCCTAGGAAGGGGACGACGCGGAGCCAGGGAATACGCGATAGTGGATGCCCACACGGAGAGGAGCACGAGGGTTCACTGGTTCGGCTTCGGTGTGAGGCTGTCGTCGTCGTAAAATAACAGGGGGTGTGGGTGAGTGGAGGGATGCCCTAGCCAGCGGTGAGAGTAGTAGGGGGTGGTGAGGCCTCCATGGCAGCACAACCGGCCATGGGAGGCAGGAGCAGGCGGCACGACCGGCGCTGCTTCGGGTGGCTGGAGCAGCCAGAGGTTGAAGAAGCACTACGGCGGTTGGATGGACATTGTACGGTCACTGGAGCTAGAATCGTTCATATTTACTAAGTTGACAAAGTCCTCCATCCCCGTCAACTTAGTAGGCTCACAAGTCAGCCTCCCACTATGTTGGGTCCCAGCTAGCAAGGGGAGTATTCATTTTTTTGTGCGCACTAAGGAGGCACTTCCTTGCATGTAAAGATATAGCTGGTGGGTCTGACCTGTTAGCGGGGGGAACATTTTTTCACGAAATACAGAGGCCCTTCCAGTGGGTCCCAAATGTCAGGTGGAGGAATCATTATTTTGTGCGTAATAAGGAGGCATTTCCTTGTGTGCGGCCGTGGACCCAGCTGTCAGCCTCTCCACATACAGTCCACGCCCGATCAAAGTCGTTCCTTGACCACGTTGACCACACCGCGCCGAGAGCACCAGGGTAGTGGATGATGACAAGGCCTAGGAAGGGGATGACATGGAGAGAGGAGTACCAGGGTTCACTTGTTCGGCTTTGGTGTGAGGCTTCCATCGCCGCAGAATAACAGGGGGTGTGGGTGAGTGGAGAGATGGCCTGGCCAGCGGTGGGAGTAGTAGGGGGCGGTGAGGCCTCCGCGGTAGCACAGCCGTCCATGAAAGGCAGGAGTAGGTGGCACGACCGGCGCTGCTTTGGGCGGCTAGAGCAAGAAGACCAGAGGTTGAAGAAGCACGACGGCCGTTGTATGGACATCGTACGGTCACTGCAGCTAGAATCGTTTATATTGACTAAGTTGACAAAGCCCTTGGTACGTATCAACTTAGTAAGCCTGGTCGACCTCAAAGCAGTGCGCCCGGATGTCGGGGAGGAATCATTTTTTTGGCCGCTGAAGCTAGAATATCCGAGATTGAAGAAGAAGCACGACATCCGTTGGATGGACATCCAACGGCCAGTGCTGTTAGAACTGTGTGTTGACTATAAGTTGACAAAGCCTTGCATACGCGTCAACTTACCTTTTTTAGGGGACGCGTCAACTTAGCAGGCCCACAAGAGTGTGTGGCAGAGAACTTATAGCCCATTTACGATTCATAAGAATGTACAACCCATTCTTGAATTTTAATGGAATTTACTACAACCCATTTACAGTTTGTTAAAAGTACAACCCATTTTCTAGCTAGGACAACGGTTAAAAATTTCAACCAACCGTTCAAAACAGAATTCAATAAAATTTCCCACATTTTGATGGGATCCAAAATATTTTTATCCCGAAATTTCTAGTCAGATTAAATACAATTTCAATATAAATTTGAATTACGTCAAAATCCAACGAAACATTGCATGCGCAACAATTAATGAAATTAACATTTTCAAAATCCAAAAATAATATTTTATAAACTAATTACATGTTTGGTGCATTTCTTAATAGTTGCTGCCTAGTTTTTATAATTACATCCCATTTATTATTTCTTAAAGCTCATTTTCCTGTTAAGCCTAATGCATCCCTCCTAGGAAAGATTTGCAGCCCAGCGGGCGGAGAATAACAAGTTCACCTTGCCTGGGTATTTCTCATAAAAAAGTATAGCTGGGCTAGCCATTTTCAGCTTGAAAAAAATTAATATCTGGGCTGGATATCTGGCCTGGGCTAGATGGGTCACAACCCGCCCAGTTAATACCCTGCTCTCCTCTGAACAACAATGAAAACATCACTCAAGAAAAACTCAGCAGTGCTCACACCTCAAAAACACAAATACTGCTCGAGCTGCTTGGTCCCAGCTATCGGCCGCTCCTTGTGCAATTCTCTCATTTATTGACTACATAGGTTGACAATGGTGTGGGACCGTGATATCAGGAAACCAGGAGGAAGCAAAAAATATAGTTGTAGATAATGAGCACTTGCGTACGTACGACTATGGCCCTAGTGGGTCCCTACTGTTATCCAGACAAAATAAAGTCATCTCATGAATCCTCATGTTCGTTGACCATGTTGACAATGCTCAGCGCCACGGCGAGCGCAACAACTCGAAGGACAACGGAGATGGCCTCGCGGGCCCTATGGATGGTTTGATACAGCGCCCACTGCTCATTCAAGAAGCCAGGATCATCGGACACCTATGAGAACCTTCGAGAGACTGAGACGGCATGAAACGGTAAGGCCGCGCTTGGGAGCTCTGGTTTATTTCACACCTGTATTAAGATACAAGTGTAATTTACTTGTCATGGGAAACAACGCGTAAAATATAGGCGTAATGAAACCGAGGGCCCGAGGTCTATAAGTAAAACCAGGAGGTTACACGTGTAATTTGAGAGACCAGTGTATATTTTACTAGTCGAAATCGACCAACCAAGTGCTTCGCCCGAGACCATCTGCTTTTATTTACAAGTGTCAGTTTTACAAGTAGTTTTGGTTGGAAAACAATGATCCAATCACGGCCTAAGATGATGAGTTGGTTGGAAGATCATATTGTTTCACCTCTGACCTACCCGAGTTGTCGTATAGGCTATGAATGAAACATAAGACAACGAACTTCTTAAGCACAAAAACAACAGAAGAGGAATGAAGCATTGTTCTCAGGAGGCACAGTGAACAGCTCGTGATGCCGCATGCCACAACATTCCAAGATCAACTTTGCAATCAAACTCACAAGGCCTGGCATTACATAGACAACATTCAGAACAAACTCTTAAAATACCTTACATAAGTCAGCATTCATGCGACTATGCATCTCAGCAGAGTAAACATTTCTGAACTGAAGACAGGAATAGGAAAAATCGATCGATGTTGCTCACAGAAAAGGGCGTCCCACTCAAAAATATCAAATGCATGTCTTCTGGCTAACATGAATGAGCAAAATTTGACAAGCTTTTCCAACTCCAATATATTAAACAAATATCTTCTTGCTAACATCAATGATTAAGCTTTGACAAGCTTTTCCCATTCAAAATATGTAATGCCTATGATTGTGGAACTGGCAGGGTTTGTCATAAGTTTGTCAACTAATAGTCCGGTGGCTCTAGGTGACAAAGAATGATTAGAGAACCATTCAATGTATTGTGCATGATGAAGTGTTATGGAGGACACAAACCATTTGAACATTTCGTGCAGTTCCACTAAAATCAAGCTGAGCATCCCTGTGGATTTCGTATTTATATGCTGCAAGAAAACAAAGACACATCAGCACACATGAATATTGGCCCAGTGTCAACCCACCAATCGTTGGACTAACAAACTGAAAGTACGGTAAATAGATTACCATACCCAGATGCCCCATCATTGGTGCTTAGAATGACATTGACAGACTTGGTGATCTGTCATGGCTTCTTGTACTTGTTTGGGCACTTTTGGCCCAGTGCACTTCACGTGTTGTAGAGTTGCCTATGCTCTCTGCAGGCTAGTCATGTCAGCAACGTCTACTAATACTCTGTAAAGCTTCTCGACCATTCCTTCTGTAATGTAGTGCAAACAGTGGCTGCTTCTTTCTGCAAAGTGGTAAGACCAACTAGACCCACTAATGCAGTAGTTTTCCTTAGACACATTGTCTCCTTTTGTGCAGTTCAACTAAAATCAAAGTCGGAATAAAACTGAGCTTTAATTTTGATATCCCTGTAAGCAACAATAGGTATAAGGGAAACAATTACTGAGAAATAATGGTTGCTGACTTGTAATCCCAGAAGAAAAAGCAGGAGAGTAGCAATTCTCCATCAGCATGATTCATTCATGTTAACTGAGACATCATCTTAACACTTCCTTGTTTCAACATGGATAAAGAACGACAAAGCAGAAAAGTACCATTCCTAAAACAATGCGACTGATTCATTTTAATAGAGACATTATCTTAAAAATACCTTGGTTAAACATGTAGAAAGAACTACAAAGCAGGATAGTACCATTCCTAAAACAATGCGACTGATTCGTTTTAACATAGGCAAAAAAGGAATCAACTACTAGCCAATAAAGGAGGATTAAACACGTGGCCACAAAAATGGTAATCTCGTCAATCCCTAACAAGTGTTGCAGTTTTGAACTAAGATTCAGTAGTTAATTAATTCTGAGAGTGGCATTGCTTAATTTTACCAACGAAATTAGATTAACAAAAAGCATAAACAGTTCCAGGGGAGAGTGGGCGCAACAACAACATGTGCTTCCATATACTTATAAAGGGGGTGATGTAGAGTTTTGTTCTAACAAAGAAACAAGTATCATGTCTGGGTTGGAACAATTTTTGCTCACTTAATGGTAAAAGACAACAGTTCAATAGCTTCAATTCAACATTTATCCAAAATAGTACCAATAAAAGTAGCACAACATCTCAAAGCACACTGCAGCATCCTGTGGAAGAAATTCGGTACTGACCTTTCTTGACCAAGATTGGAAACAGCTTGCGAGGAGGACTTGAAAGAAATCCCAACACATATATGAAAATACGATCTCCTTTTGTGCAGTTCCACCAAAATTAAGCAAAGTCGCCGGTGTGACATTCAAGTTGAACTGCACAAAACACTGTTAAAACATAAGCGTTTCGCGTAGTGAAGCAAAATGTCGCAATAGCAACAAGTTGAATAGATATCCCTGTTTTAACAAAGGCAAAAAAGGAATCAATTACTAGCAAATAAAGGAGGATGAAACATGCGGCCACAAAAATGGTAATCCTGCCAATCCCTAACAAGTGTTGCAGTTTTGAACTAAGAGTCAGTAGTTAATTCTGAGAGTGGCATTGCTTAATTTTACCAGTGGCATTAGATTAACAAAAAGCATAAACAGTTCCAGGGGAGAGTGGGCACAACACCACCATGTGCTTCCATCTACTTATAAAGGGGGTGATGCAGAGTTTTGTTGTAACAAAGAAACAAGCATCATGTCTGGGTTGGAAGAATTTTTGCTCACTTAATGGTAAAAGACAGCCGTTCAATAGCTTCAATTCAACATTTATCCAAAACAGTACCAATACAAGTAGCACAACATCTCAAAGCACACTGCACCATCATGTGGATGATACCAAGATTTGAAACAACTCAAGAGGAAGACTTGAAACAAATCTTGATATCCTTTTGTGCAGTTCCACCAAAATTAAGCAAAGTTGCCGGTGTGACATTCAAGTCGAACTGCAAAAAACACTCTTAAAACATAAGTGTTTCGCATAGCGAAGCAAAATGTCGCAATAGCAAAAAGTTGAATAGATATCCCTATTTTAACAAAGGCAAAAAAGGAATCAATTACTGGCACATAAAGGAGGATGAAACATGCGGCCACAAAAATGGTAATTCCGCCAATCCCTAACAAGTGTTGCAGTTTTGAACTAAGATTCAGTAGTTAATTCTGAGAGTGGCAGTGCTTAATTTTACCAGCGGCATTAGATTAACAAAAATCATAAATAGTTCCAGGGGAGAGTGGGCCCTACAACACCATGTGCTTCCATCTACTTATAAAGGGGGTGATGCAGAGTTTGTTGTAACAAAGAAACAAGCATCATGTCTGGGTTGGTACCATTTTTGTTCACTACTTAATCAAAAAAAGAGCAATACAATAGCTTCAATTCAACATTTATTTAAAATAGTACCAATACAAGTAGCACAGCATCTCAAAACACACTACACGATCATGTGTATGAAGGAAAGTACCAACCTGTCATAACGCACACAAGATCACGTATGAATTTGCCAGCACGAATAGGACATCCAATCACGTTTTGTGCAGATGCAATGAAATCAAGCAAAGTCGCCGGTGTGACATTCAAGTTTGCTATAGCAACAAGTTGAATAGATATCCCTATTTTAGCAGAGGCAAAAAGGGAAACAATTACTGGCCAATAAAGGAGGATGAAACAAATGGCGACAAAAAGAAGCATCTAACTTATCTTGATGGAAAACAAAGTAGGATAGTAGCATTTCTAAAACAGTTGCATTGATTCATATTAACATAGATATTCTCTTAAACAACATTCATTAAAAATGTAATTTACTTTTAACAGTAGCATTGCTTCAATTTTCCAGCGGCATTCTTAGATTAACAACAACAAAATAGTTGTATGGGACATTGGACATGGGACATGCCAGCACCATGTGTGTCCACACATATAAATGGGTGATGTAGGGTATGTAGCCAAGCAGCATATCTGCATTGGTCCCATATTTGTTCTCTTTGAACCTTTTTCCTATGTGAGGGCTGCAAATCTAGTCCTGCACAAACTACCCGACCCCCCAAAGGCGATAGAGTGAATGCTGCACCTCCTCCCCTTCCCGGTGCGATGGGATCCGGACGCCTCCTTCACCAGCTGTGACGGGGGAAAGAGAGACAATAGGCCAATGTAGTCTTGTTTAGATCTGGTGAAGAGGGTGAGAGACTGTGAATATAGCAAACCCTAGCAAAGGAACACTGATCCTCCAGTGTATATATATATATATATATATATATATATATATATATATATATAGTGTGGCGAGAGTGTGGAGAGTGCAAACCCTAGCGAACAAGCGCTAAGGCTCCAGCTTATATAGTACTACATATATAATATAGTATGGACTGAGCTCTGGTGCCTTAACTGCACCTGCTTTTGGCTGTATGACAGGTGGGCCAGCCACATTTTGGGCCCACCTATCATAAACCCAAAGGCAGGTGCACTAAGTCAATGAAGCTGCATCCATATAGTACTCGTGTATACTACTAATATATAGTGGAGTGGTTTTCTTATTCTCTCCATAACAATCGTTTTAAATTGTGCAAGTACGAAACGAAACTCTTTATTTGACGTACTCATGAAGAAAACTAGTACTTCTGATGAACTAACAATCCACCCGTCCTGGTCGCACTTCTTGTCCTTCACGTGCGGTACACTGCCCTCCCTTAAGTGAACAACCACACATGTGCCAAATTATCAGAAACGTGTGAGAGTGTGTACAAATAAAGAATTTTAATTTCAATTATCGGGAAGGTTTGAGAGTATGTATAGTTTGCCCTCTCTCAATAATTATGGTTTGTTGTGTTCGGCCTAAACTTGGTCAAACTTTACAAAGTTTGACTTCAGTCAAATCTAATATGCGGAGTAAATAAAAATTGAGGGCTACTACGTCCATCCGGGTTTTTAGTCCACACCATTTTTTAATCAAAGTTAATAGCTGGACAAATGAAATTACAGGGGAGTTGAAGACAAAGTTGTGAGAAGGCTTAGAAATCAATACAAAACTTATGCTCTGAGTACCAACATTGATCCTTCTTCGAGGAAACATTTGGTTCATAGCCAATTGTGTGATAAAATTGCACCAACGTGAAAGACGACTGTGTCTCCAACGCAACCAAGGTGAACTGATGAAGGATATCATCTTTGTGGGTAACAAGCAAAGAGCACTGATGGAAGACAACTTGTTTTTCATGGAAAATCGATTAGCTTCACCAGCTGACGCAAACATGACGCGCAACCATGAGCATCGATAGGTCATCGTGGTGATGCATCATCCATTTGGCATCAAGTTTGGGTGAGGCACCTATGAAGTTCGACAAATCCTCACTGTGGTCTGTTTCTTCTCATCAATCAAGCTCGAGGAAGGAAGAACCACGTGGCAGAGGACAGTGAGGCGGAAGAACAATGGCCATCCAATTTTGTGCAGTTCCACTAAAATTGAGGAAGACATGCCCGGGTATGTAGATACGCATCGGTGTTTGCAAAAATATAAAAAAAGGATATAGTGTTGTTACTTTGCTTTGGCAATGGTACAAGATTAACAATGACATCTCAATTGTCAATAAGAATTAATGAAAAATACACCAACAAACAGAAGCATCATGATTATCTTGATGGGAACTAAACCAGGATACCCGAGAAAAAAAGCATTTCTTCATTTAACCAATGATAGTACTAGATTAGTAGCAGCAATAGGAGCATATGGACAATGACCGCACAACCACCATGTACTTTTTGTGAAAACAACATGTATACCTCCACCGAGGCATAAATCAGGACAACTTTTCGAGTGGCATTTCCTCTATAATAGTAGGTGATGTTGGACCAGCCGACGAACTCTAGCTACTATACATGGGGAGCTGGGGATTAGTCGCATAGAAGAAAACCCGCATGCAGCGACCTAGGGAGATGGACCAGTACAAGAAGTTATACCTTAGGTGGGCGAGATGTCGCTTAGGAGGGTGGGCGGGATCTTCCCACATGACGGCAGTGAACAAGGGCGCGGAGGACCTTCATCCGTGCCAGCGCCGGCTCAGAGAGGACGGTGAGCATCGGCTTCCTCCATCGCCGACGGTGACAACGTCAACGCTGCACTCCCTCACCTCCCACAGCGGACGGGATTCGGTCGGATCTGTGACCACGGGTGAGGAGAGAGATAGAGTGGACACTGTCATCTTGTTTTGATATGGATAGGGTGAGAGAGCGAGACGCAAGAAACCCTATCAAACAAGAGGCTATATATACAATGGAGTAAAAAATCTCTCTATAGCAGTGGTTTTAAATAGAATACGCGCGTTCCCGGAAAAAAGAAACAACAGTTGGCGGACAATTTTTTAACGTATAAGGAAAATACAAGATGGCTCCTCTCCCACCTCACCCACTCTCCTCTCCCACCAACAATGACGATCTCTAATCTTCACCAATGGAGGGGCTTCTACATTGGGATTTCTCCCCTGGTCAATCAGTGGAGTCACAGGTGCGCAAAAGGTTTGGTTCTACCGTTCATTTCTCCCCTTTCGGAGGTACAAGAGAATTCTTCCTAGTGGTGGCTTTTTCCTCTGCCTCCTTTCCTCTCTCAATCGAATCAATGGGTCTTGCCCTTCAATGTTGCATTGGTGGATCCTCCACGGGTTTCAATGTCAAGCATCTTGCTGGTCGGCAATTTCGATTTTCTGTGGCATCAAATAAAGTTGGTCATTTTGTGTATGGTCTTAAGGACCGGGTCTCGCCAGATTTTGTTTGTCATTCCAATCTCTATAGGCACAATGCCTGGTTTAATTCTCATTTAGATCAAAGCTGGCATTCTGACCATGAGCTTCCTGAGTTAGTTTCACGTTCTCCTCTGGCTATCAAGACAAGGTTCAATTTCCAGTCTTCTGAGGATCATCAACATATTCATTCAGCCAAGGAGCTTGCAAAGTTTGGTTTTCTTCCTCTGCAGTCAAACAATGTTGTTGGCCATGAACCAAGCTCTCCATTGGATCAGTCGCTGGTTCATACCGAAAAGGTCTTTTTTGGTAGTTTTCAATCAGATATTTCCTTGCATGACAAAGATAACGATTCTATCCGTTTGGGCAACTTCAAATCAGTCATTATTCCTCACAATCAAGTGCCTCAATCGACATTTATTGGTATTAATTACCGGTCCTCTTATTGGGAGTCTATTCCAAAATTTATTCTCCTACACATTATGGATTTTCGGCAGGCGGGATATGATGATTTGCATATTGCTAAAGTTTGGGCCTTGGACTCGGTTCCATGTGTGGATTTTATCCTCAATAAAATCAACAAGTGCTCAAGTTGCAGCCAACTAGGCCATCTTGGGCCGTCTTGTCCCATCCAGGCCGTTGATAATCAGCCCAACCAGGAAAAACATTTAGAGCCTAACCCGGACCGGCCCTCTGTGACTAGCTCAATTTTGGTACATCAAGGTTTCTCTTGCATAATTTGCTCCTCTAATGGTCATTCCGCGGATTTCTGCCCTTCCAAATTATTTTTCCACCATTGCCACCTCTTAGGACACTTACCTAATAACTGTGGTAAGGCTGGTAGTACCTACCTTTGGTGGCAACCCAAAGGAATCTCCACGACGATTCCCTCTAGCGATGATGCATTTTTGGGCAAAAATATTGGTCAAGATTGTATTCCTAAATGCGCACCACCTGCTCAACAAGCTGACGCACCCCGTGCTATCAACTCGCCGTCACATCAGAAGCAGATATCCACTTGCCAACGATCATTGATTACCTTCCCTGACCGCAATAAAAAAACAGATGAATGTTCAACCATCCGATGCAGCATCTGCGGCCGATTTGGACACCTGGAGCAATCTTGTTGGAGGGGAAGAGAGGCGCAAAGACTAATATGGAAGCCTAAGGCAGTCCCCGCTACCGTTCCGCATTCCACTTCCCCTGCTTTGCCTACCTCGAGAGCTCCTCCAATGGCAATAATGGCGAACTTTCCTGTCAACGTCGTCCCCTACATCCGACGGGGATGACCATCGAGCTCGGGCCGGCCGATCGGATTATTCGTAGCGACATGGTGGTCCTTCCGGTGCCTCCTCTCAACCATGACTTCCTCGCCATTGCCGAGGTGAACCGCCATGTTCCGTTCCACCACAAGGCTGATCTGAGGCAAGTAATCACCGGTCTACTGCATGAATCCAACTTTGTTCCGACTGAAATTGATGATCATCCACTAGGCATTGCTATTTACGGTTTGCCTAGTCCTCTGATGCGTGATAATGTTGTGGGTACTACTTTTGAGCTTGATGTTGAGGAAGAAGGGGATATGAACACGGTAGTTTCTTTTGTTCCGCAGGATGAGGCTCTTAACATGCGGCTCACTACTTATGGTCCTGATGTGTGGCTTCTTTACATTGGCTTTCCTCAAGATTACCAAACCTACCATTATCTGCATAGATCTGTTGATGGTTTTGGTAGTCTGACGCACTGGCACAACCCAAGAGGAGACAAAAAGCTTGTACTTATCTGTGTTAAAGTCATTCATCTCAGGTTGGTGCTAAAGAGCTTAGTTATTCGCCAACTTGGAGGCAGTCGCCATTGCTGGACAGTTTGCGTTACAATGTTGCGCAGCTCAGATTGGAATGCTCATTTTCCCGAAGTTCATCCGGCTGGTGAAGACCCACCACCCACAGATGGGATACCACACCCTCTCTATGGTGAAGGCCTCAATGCTGAGCAACTCTATCAGATGCAGCTTAATAACTGGATGACTCAACAGGGTGCTGGAAACAATGTTGCAGAGGATGTAGGTGAAAATGTTGCAGCTCAGGAAGATATTGAGGTACACCCCCAATGGGGAGAATGGCCTGCACCTCCTCCACCTACTCCACATGTTCTTTATAATTACCAGGAGTGGCTGGCCAATGAGGGTCTGCAAGTTCAGGATGGAGTCCTCCCAGCTAACAATCTGCAGGACAGTCCTTTTGCAGCTTGGAATGACTCAGTTTCTCTCAGCAGTTCCACTACAAACTCTGACTCTGATGCTCTGGTGTTAGTCCCAGCCTCTGTTCTGCAAGTTCTCCAGAGGCATGGATCTCTTTATTCTGCTGGTGTGGCTCCTCCTGTGATGAATAATGAGCTGATGGCCCCTACATATGAGGTTCAGGTACCCAAGGTTCAGATCCATGTCTCTGTCACCAATGCTGGTATGAACATTCAGTTTCAAGCTGACAATGAGTTCTTGAATGGTTTGCTAATTGCTAAGCCCCTGTCATATGTGCCCATCACTAACTTCTTCTCAAGCTCCATCATGCCCTCCCTTGCCACTATTGGCCCTTGGGCCCATGGCTATGGCATGAGACCAACCAAGCTGGAGATCACCCTGTCACTTTCTGAATATAATGGTGCTGTTCAGGTTTCTTCCTGCATTGTTCAGGGTGAGGAAGATGGTTCAGTGACCACTACTGTCAATGTTTGGTCCATGGCTTCTAAGGAGATGCAGACTTTTTCTGAAGACAATCAAGATGTGGGTTTTATTGCTGGCACTCAGGCTGTGGAAATCTCTGAAACTCCTGCAGACCAGGAAGATCTGCAAGTGGCACTCTCTGAATTTCAGGTTGGATCTTCAAGGGTGGGTGCAAACAACAAACGTGGCAAGAATAAAGCTCCTCTCTCGGTGACCAGTGTGCGTAGAAGTGCTCGTTCCAATAAATATGATGGTTTCAAGTTACCTCCTCTTACTGACAGCAGGACCAAGATTTCCAAAGTGAAACCCAGAGTCATCCCCAATGCTGTGTCTGCTATAGTCATCTCTAAGATAACTGACGATCAGCCTGAAGATGGTGAAATCCCACCCCCCATGACAATTGAGCAAATCCAGCATATCGCTGTACAGCAATGTGCTGTCCCACCTGAAGAAGTTACTGATGATCTGCTTATGGCAGATACGGGGGCTGGCTCTTCCTCCACCTCATCCTAATTTCAGCTTTATTTCCTTTCGTTTATGTCTATGTTATCGAACTGGAATGTGTTATGTTGGAACATCCGGGGCATGAACTCAGACCCCAAGCTTTTGGCTTTATCCAATGCTATTGCTACTAGTGGTTGCTCGGTTATTTGTTTACAAGAAACCAAGAAAACTACTTTTGATAACTCCTTTATTAAATCCTGTTGCCCTAAACACTTTGACAAATTTGCTTTCATCCCTTCGAGAGGGGCCTCTGGTGGTATTTTAACCTTATGGAATAGTGCTATCTTTACTGGCACGGTACTAATTGAGGAGGAATTTGCTCTTGTCACTAAATTTCAATCCACCCAATCTACCCAAATGTGGACCCTGGTAAATATATATGGCCCCTGTCAAGGTGATTCCAGGATTGACTATACTAGCTGGCTACTTAATCTTAATATTCCCTCTAATGAAGATTGGCTCCTTGTTGGGGATTTCAACTACATCCGTAGCCCAGCTAACCGAAATAAACCTGGTGGAAACATTAATGATATGATTACTTTCAACGATTTCATTCGAACACAAGGTCTGATTGAACTCCCACTCAAAGGCAGAACATTTATCTGGAGTAACATGCAGGAAGATCCATTGCTTGAACAATTGGATTGGTTCTTCACCTCAACTAACTGGACTAATACATACCCAAACACCATTGTAAAACCTCTCTCTAAACCAGTTTCAGACCACATACCATGTGTCATATCCCATTGAAACAAACATACCTAGAAGCAACCTTTTTAGGTTTGAGTCTTATTGGATCCAACATCCTGGTTTTATGGACTTAGTAGCTGCCTCCTGGAACAAACATGTACCTTCAGATAACTATGCCACAATAATTTCAAGGAAACTGAAAACACTTAGATATGCGCTCAAAAATTGGAGTAAAAAAATTTCATAGCTAGCTTCGGCTATTGCTAACTCTAATTCTGCACTGACTGACCTAGACTCTCTGGAAAACAAAAGAAATCTCACAATCCAAGAGAGAAACTTCAGAAGGATTCTCAAAAATCATTTACTCAGGTTATTGGAGTATCAAAAACAATATTGGAGAAAGGTATGTACTATCAGATGGGCAAAATTTGGTGATGAGGACCCAAAATTTTTCAAGGCCATGGCTTTTGAGAGGTATAGAAGGAACAATATTGCCTCTCTTCAACTAGACAATGGCACAACAATTGAAGATCATATTGGGAAAGAAGCTTTAATTTACCAGAGTTTCAAACAGAGATTGGGAACCTCAGGAAAATATCAAATGAAGTTTAACCTTGCAAACATTATAAAAAAGAGGAATGACCTAGATCAATTAACAGTTCCTTTTTCCAGAGAGGAAATTGACAATGTCATTAAAGAAATGCCAACATACAGAGCTCCAGGCCCAGATGGCTTCACAGGAATATTTCTTAAGTCGTGTTGGCATATCATTAAGGAAGACTTCTACAATTTATGTTATCAATTCCATGCTGGAACCTTAAACCTTGAAAGCATTAATGAAGGATACATCACCTTGATCCCTAAAATTGCTTCCCCAACTACAGTTAATGATTTTAGACCTATTACACTACTTAACTGCTGCCTCAAAGTGATCACAGAGCTACTTGCTAATCGTCTGCAAAAACTCATTCTGAAAATTATACATAGGAATCAATATGGATTCATCAAAGGAAGAGCAATCCAGGATTGTCTTGCTTGGGCATTTGAGTACATTCACCAGTGCCAAAACTCCAAAAAGAAGATTGTGCTCCTTAAACTGGATTTCGCTAAAGCATTTGACACCATTGAGCATGATGCAATGCTGAAAATAATGAAACATATGGGATTCAATGACAAATGGCTTTTATGGATCAAGTCATTGTTCTCTTCTGGCAAATCTTCTGTCCTACTGAATGGAATTCCGGGCAGACAATTTATTTGCAATACTGGAGTTCGACAGGGGGATCCACTTTCTCCCCTTATTTTTGTTCTTGCGGCTGATCTACTGCAAGCAGCCATTAATGATGCATTCAAACATGGTCTACTTCATTTACCTTTCCCTAGGCAAAACCAAATTGATTACCCTGTCATCCAATACGTGGATGACACTATTATCATCATGCCTGCCTGCCATGATCAAGCTCATACAATGAAAAACATTCTCACTGACTATGCAACATCCATTGGACTCAAAATTAACTTTCATAAATCAACTTTGATTCCAATCAACTGCGATGATACCCTAAGTAAAGATCTTGCTGCAATCTTTGGATGCTCAATTGGCAAGATGCCATTCACATACCTTGGATTACCACTTGGTACTTCAAAACCTTCGGTACATGACCTAATGCCCATTGTCTGCAATATGGAAAGAAGACTCACTTCTACATTATCTCTGATGTCATATGGATGAAAACTCTCCCTACTAAACACGGTCATCACTTCACTGGTTATTTTTGCACTATGCACTCTAAGATTCCCTCTAAAAATCCTTGAGCTCCTAGACAAACTAAGAAGGAGATGTCTATGGACAAAGAAGACAGAACAGGGTGAAAAATGCAACTCTTTGGCGGCCTGGGACAGAGTTTGTAGACCAAAGCAGAGTGGAGGGCTGGGAATCATTAACCTTAAAATGCAAAGTGATGCTCTACTTCTAAAGTATTTACATAAGTTTTACAACCGTCTGGACCTACCTTGGGTAGAACTGATCTGGTCCACATACTATACCAACAAAATATCACACGCCTCATATCCATGTGGCTCATTTTGGTGGATGGACATTCTTAAGCTTACTCCTATTTTTAGAGGTATCTCCAAAGTTACAGTGAACTGTGGAAGCAATGTTCTCATGTGGAATGATCTGTGGTTGGATGAAGTTCTTTCTGATACACATCCTAGAGCATTTTCCTATGCCAGAAATGAAGATTGCTCAGTCCAAGAATTCTTAACCATAACATCTTTGGAACAGGCATTCTTTCTACCGCTATCCTCACAAGCTTTACAGGAAGTACAAGATATGCAAGGGTTAGTAGCCCACATTACTTTGGATAATAACCAAAATGCAAAGGATATCTGGTCTTACCCTTGGAAAGGATCTGATTTCTCTGCAAGCAAATACTACAAATTATTCTTCGGGGATATGAAGGCCCATAAAACTTACCACTGGCTATGGAAATCAAAGGTCTCTGCTAAACTCAAAGTCTTTGGATGGCTTATGTTATCTGACAGATTAAACACCAGAAACATGTTGAAGAGAAGACACTATAACATTGGTACAAACCTGAACTGTTTACTATGTGGCCAAAAAGAAGAAGACATTGATCACTTGATCCTAACATGCCCATTTAGTAGAAACTGTTGGTCAACCTTTGGGATAGACCCTGGAGATCAGGCCACTAGATTGTCCTGGCTAGAGCAAGCTAAAATTGTTTGGGGCAGGCCTTTGTTCATGGAAATCATCCTTCAAGCATCCTGGAGCATTTGGAAGGAAAGAACAACAAACTTTTCAGGAATATTACCCCTTCTTACCACTCCTGGCTTGCCAGATTCAGGGAAGAGTTTAGTCCTCTCCAATATAGGGTTAAAGACAACAAGAAGGAATTCATCTTCTTGCTTTTAGACTCCCTACCCTCTGATTAATTGTACTCCTTAGACCTTTTCTACCCTCACTCCAAAGTGAGATGGGGGGAGACATGTACATGATGTAACTACTCCTTGTAATTTACTATAATTATTAATATATATGACAGTGGGAGCCTCTCCCACTGTCCTGGTTCCTCAATTTTTTTTAACGTACCAAGAAAGAAAACTCGATCAAAAACACGCCACCGCTTCTAGGTCATGAGAGTCGTCGCGCACACACACATAGACATAGACATGCATATCTGTATTTACATAAAATTCCATCTCCATCTCCATCTCCAATCATATTTGTCCAACTGGCACATTATTTACATTGTTAATTATATACACAGCAATATTAACGTACAACATCTCTTGTTTGCGGGCGTCCGGACCGCTGCCACGCCCGCTCTTGACCAACCCGAACCCTCTTCATCACCCGCGCGTGCTTCCCGCCCGAAATGGTCAGTGCCGCATTCATGTCCGGCTAGAGTGGACATGACCTCTCACTGGCGTCGGCATTGAAGCGGCGCGTCGGCCGAGAGAGCATCACCCGTGCCGCCTCCCGGTGCATGCGACTGCTCCGCGTTTAAAGGTCGCAATAGCCGGCCACAACATGCATGTAAAGAGTTCTTGGGAGTTCGTGCTACAGCTAGCTGTCCTCCCCCAACTCGTCATTCTCTTCCAGTAGTGCTAGTACTCCATGGTGTGATCCATCGACAAGCAGGTGGGAAAGTTATCGTATACTCGGTTTGCGGTGAGTGGCACGCCGAGCGACTGTGTGGGGTCGAGCCGTGGAGGAGGGTGAGACACGAACGTGACAGACATGATTTATACGTTGGTTTTGCTCGATGGCGCGATCCAATGAGAAGAAACGTTGGTTTCTCTCCGTTTCCATTTTTTCTCCGGAAAAATGTAAACCTTCCACTCCATTTTCATTCCTACTCCAAGGTTGCCCCGTTACAACATTTGATCAAATACAAAGGAAAACTAACACGCATGCTAATGCATCTCAATGATTCACAGATCATAGCCAATATTTACTTCACAACTAAAGACAAAAGTTGTGAGAGCGTGTACAAAAAAAACTACTGATGGGGTCACTAGGACTTAAACCCTAAACCCTAAACCAGATTTAATTTCCTGGCTAGGTAGAACCTGTCGAAGGAAAGACGGCCGGCACCCTCGGATCATACGATGCTTTTGTGCAGTTCCACTAAAATCGAGCTGAGCATCCCTGATGGCAAAGATATTGAAGAAGTGTGATTAGAATAATACTACTGGCACTAGTTCATGAGACATATACTCATCACAAATAGAAGCCGGTAGAAGTAGGGAAAGATCGACATGGAGATGGAGCTACGTGGGGAGCTGCGGCAGTGGAGCAAGCCGGCTCCAAAAGGAAGATGTACTACCTGGGACGTCAGGCTGTAGCTAGAAGGGCGGCTGGGACGCGGCATCAGCCCATACCACGGGGATCCCCAATTGGGATGCACCGACTGTGGGTTTTCTCCCTCGCTGATGTCGATCGCGTCTACGCAGAACATTGTTCCCTTCCCCCAGCGACGGGATCAGGCCGCATATGTGACTGATACGTCTACAACGTATCTATAATTTTTGATTGCTCCAAGCCACTTTATCTACTATTTTAGGCAATATTGGGCTTTATTATCCACTTTTATATTATTTTTGGGACTAACCTATTAACCGGAGGCCCAGCCCAGATTTGCTGTTTTATGCCTATTTGGTGTTTGAGGAAAAGAAATATCAGACGGAGTCAAAACGGAACGAAATCAACTGGAGAAGTTATTTTTGGAAGGAAAGCAACCTGATAGACTTGGAGTGCACGTCAGGGGAGTCCCGGGTTGCCCATGAGGGTGGGGGGCGCGCCCACCCCCCAGGACGCGCCCCCTGCCTCGTGAGCACCCCGGAGGTCCACCGACGTACCCCTTGCACCCATATATACCTATGTACCCTAAAACTTCCAGAACAGAAGATAGATCGGGAGTTCCGCCGCTGCAAGCCTCTGTAGCCACCAAAACCTTTGGGAGCCCGTTAGGCACTGCCGAGGGGGATCCCATCACCGTGGCCATCTTCATCATCCGGCGCTATCCATGATGAGGAGGAGTAGTTCACCCTTGGGGTGAGGGTGCGTGTCGGTAGCTATGTGTTTGATCTCTCTCTCGTGTTCTCTCTCGTGTTCCCTCTATGGCACGATCTTGATGTATCCCGAGCTTTGCTACTGTAGTTGGATCTTATGATGTTTCTCCCCCTCTACTCTCTTGTGATGAATTGAGTTTCCCCTTTGAAGTTATCTTATCGGATTGAGTCTTTTATGAGAACACTTGATGTATGTCTTGCCGTGATTATCTGTGGTGACAATGGGATATCATGTGCCACTTGATGTATGTTTTGGTGATCAACTTGCGAGTTTTGTGACATTGGGAACCTATGCATAGGGGTTGGCACACGTTCTTGACTCTCCGGTAGAAACATTGGGGCACTCTTTGAAGTACTTTGTGTTGGTTGGATGAATCTGAGATTGTGTGATGCATATCGTATAATCATGCCCACGGATATTTGAGGTGACAATGGAGTATCTAGGTGACATTAGGGTTTTGGTTGATTTGTGTCTTAAGGTGTTATTCTAGTACGAACTCCTTTATAGATTGATCCGAAAGAATAACTTTGAGGTGGTTTCGTATCCTACCATAATCTCTACGTTTGTTCTTCGCTATTAGTGGCTTTGGAGTGACTCTTTGTTGCATGTTGAGGGCTTGTTATATGATCTATCTATGTTATTATTGTTGAGAGAACTTGCACTAGTGAAAGTATGAACCCTAGGCCTTGTTTCCTATCATTTCAATACCCTTTACGCTCACTTTTATCTTTCGTTACCTTACTGTTTTTATATTTTCAGATTACAAAAACCTATATCTACTATCTATTTTGCACTTGTATCACCATCTCTTCGCCGAACTAGTGCACCTGTACAATTTTCCATTGTATTGGGTGTGTTGGGACACAAGAGACTCTTTGTTATTTGGTTGCAGGGTTGCTTGAGAGAGACCATCTTTATCCTACGCCTCCCAGGGATTGATAAACCTTAGGTCATCCACTTGAGGGAAATTTGCTACTGTCCTACAAACCTGTGCACTTGCAGGCCCAACAACGTCTACAAGAAGAAGGTTGTGTAGTAGACATCAAGCTCTTTTCTGGCGCCGTTGCCGGGGAGGCTAGGTAAAAGGCACTCACTCACACCCCGTCAACTAAGCTCTTTTCTGGCGCCGTTGCCAGGAAGGTTAGTGCTTGAAGGTATATCTTTAGATCTTGCAATCGAATCTTTTTGTTTGTTGTTTTAGCACTAGTCTAGTTTATAAAAGAAAACTACAAAAAATGGAATTGAGGATGCCTCATATGCTTCATCTTTTTAATATCTTTCATGAGAATGATGGAAAGGAAAATTGTGCTCAAGTGCTAGAAGAAGAATTACATAGAATGCTTGGCATGAAATATGTGAATGATGAGCATGATTGCAATGTTGTTAGTATGAATTCCTTGAATATCCATGATGCTAATGATATGCAAAGCCACAAGCTTCGGGAAGCTATGTCTGATGAAGATGATATTTTTTGTCCCCCAAGCTTTGATGAGCAAATTTACTATGATGAAAGCGTGCCTCCTATCTATGATGATTATTGTGATGATACGTATGCCATAAAGAAGAAGTTTGCTTATGTGGAGAGTAGTAAATTTTCTATGCTTGTAGGTCATGAAAAGAATGCTTTAGGTTCTGGTTATATTGTTGAATTCATTCATGATGCTACTGAAAATTATTATGAGGGAGGAACATATGCTTGTAGGAGTTGCAATAATGTCAAGTTTCCTCTCTATGTGCTTAAAATCTTGAAGTTATGCTTGTTTTACCTTCCTATGCAAGTTGATTATTGTTCCCATAAGTTGGTTGCTCACAAAATCCCTATGCATAGGAAGTGGGTTAGACTTAAATGTTCTAGTCATATGCTTCATGATGCTCCTATGTTTCAATTCTTATCTTTTATGTGAGCATCATTGTCATCATCATGCCTAGCTGAAAAGGCATTAAAGAAAAGCGCTTGTTGGGAGACAACCCAATATTTATTCTTACTGTTTTTGTGTGTTCACATGATTATGATACTGTAGTAATCATGTTTTATAGCTTTTGTTTCAATAAAGTGCCAAGTAAGACCTTTAGGATGGCTTACGGTGATGGTTGTGTTGATCCTGCTGAAAATCAGAAACTTTTGCACCTAGTAAATTAGTTTTTTTTAATTTACAGAAACGTGATTCTGATCGGATTCTTTTTGCTCTGGATTGGTATACAAATTTCTTAGGACTTCCTAATTTGGTAGGATTTTTGGAGTTCCAGAAGTATACGTTTGATACGGATTACTACAGACTGTTCTGTTTTTGACAGATTCTGTTTTCCATGTGTTGTTTACTTATTTTGATGAATCTATGAGTAGTATCTGAGGATATGAACCATAGATAAGTTGGAATACAGTAGATATTACACCAATATGAATGTAGAATGAGTTCATTACAGTACCTAAGTGGTTGTTTTATTTTCTTATACTAATGGAGCTTACGAGTTTTCTGTTGAGTTTTGTGTTGTGGAGTTTTCAAGTTTTGGGTAAAGACTCGATGGACTATGGAATAAGGAGTGGCAAGAGCCTAAGCTTGGGGATGCCCCGGATGGCATCCCCTCTTTCGTCTTCGTTCATCGGTAAATTTACTTGGAGCTATATTTTTATTCACCACATGATATGTGTTTTGCCTGGAGTGTCATTTTCTTTTGTTAGTTTTTGCTTGCTGTTAGTTAGAATAATATTTTGCATCTTTAGTTTCAATAAAGAAGTCAAGGATAGCCTTTACCATGCTTATTTTGCTAGTATACATGTTGCTGTTTGAAAACAGAAAGTTTATCGCTGTTGCAAAAATTCCCTAGAAAAGTCAGAGAGTGGTATAATGTTGAATCTTTTTGCATGATGAGCTATGATAAATTTATTACAGTGGGAATTTTAGTTCATAATTTTTGGAGTTAGGGAAGTATTGATACTCCTGCATTCTTTACAGACTGTACTGTTTTGGCAGATTGCTGTTATGGTTGCATTGTTTGCATATGTTTGCTTAATTAATGATTCTATTTGAGGATATGAGTATTAAATATGTAGAGGCATTTAGTATGCAATGCTGAATAATTATTTAAGTTATTTGTTACAGTAGAAAATGATAAGGTTTTGCATTGGTTTATACTAACCTATCTCACGAGTTCTTGTTGAGTTTGGTGTGGATGAAGCTTTTGATAAAAAGAGAAACCATGGTATGAGAGGAATTAAGGAGACCCAAAAGCTCAAGCTTGGGGATGCCCAAGGCACTCCAAGATAATATTTCAAGAAGTCTCAAGCATCTAAACTTGGGGATGCCCCGGTAGGCATCCTACCTTTCTTCTTCAACAACTATCGGTTAGTATCAGTTGAGCCTAAGTTTTTGCTTCTTCACATGAGTTGTGCTATCCTTGCAATGTTTTCTTTAGCTTTGCTTGCTGTTTGAATAAAGTATCAAGATCTGAAATTCTTTAATAAGAGAGAGTCTTCGCATAGTTTCATAATTATTTAGCTACTCATTGATGTTCACTTATATCTTTTGGAGTAGTTTTTGTTATTGCTCATAGTGCTTCACTTATATCTTTTGAGCGTGATAATTTTTGCTCTAATACTTCACTTAGATCTTTTAGAGCACGGTGGTGGATTTGTTTTAAAGAAACTATTGATCTCTCATGCTTCACTTAGATTATTTTGAGAGTCGTTAATAGCATGGTAATTTGCTTAATGATAATATACTTGGTAGTCAAGATATGTGAAACTTTATTTTGAGTGCGTTGAATACTAAGATAAGTTTGATGCTTGATAATTGTTTTGAGATATGAAGATGGTGATATTAGAGTCATGCTAGTTAAGTAGTTGTGAATTTAAAGAATACTTGTGTTGAAGTTTGTGATTCCCGTAGCATGCACGTATGGTGAACCGTTATGTGATGAACTCAGAGCATGATTTATTTATTGATTGTCTTCCTTATGAGTGGCGGTCGGGGACGAGCGATGGTCTTTTCTTACCAATCTATCCCCCTAGGAGCATGCGCGTAATACTTTGCTTTGATAACTTCTAGATTTTTGCAATAGGTATATGAGTTCTTTATGACTAATGTTGAGTCCATGGATTATACACACTTTTTCCCATCCTTCCACCATTTCTAGCCTCTCTAATACCGCACACTTTTCGACGGTATCATACACCCACCATATACCTTCCTCAAAACAGCCACCATACCTACCTATCATGGCATTTCCATAGCCATTCCGAGATATATTGCCATGCAACTTTCCACCGTTCCGTTTATTATGACACGCTCCATCATTGTCACACTGCTAGCATGATCATGTAGTTGACATCGTATTTGTGGCAAAGCCACCGTTCATAATTCTTTCATACATGTCACTCATGCATTGCATATCCTGGTACACCGCTGGAGGCATTCATATAGAGTCATACTTTGTTCTAAGTATAGAGTTGTAATTATTGAGTTGTAAGAAAAATAAAAGTGTGAAGATCATCATTATTAGAGCACTGTCCCAAGTGAGGAAAGGATGATGGAGACTATGATTCCCCCATAAGTCGGGATGAGACTCCGGACAAAAAAAATAAAAAAAAGAGGCAAAAACAAGAAAGAAAGGCCCAAATAAAAAAATGATGAGAGAAAAAGAGAGAAGGGACAATGCTACTATCCTTTTACCACACTTGTGCTTCAAAGTAGCACCAAGATTTTCATGATATAGAGTCTCTCATTTTGTCACTGCCGGGGGAAATCTGCCCGCCGCGGACACCTATGGGGCCGGGGGGCCCCTTGCCTGTGCGGTACGAGGGCGGAGGAGGCGCAGAGAGCAGATCGAGGCGAGCACGCGGGCGGATTTTACCCAGCCGGAGCTCTCCGAGAGATAAAACCCCTCTGCTGCTTTGTGTTTGTATTTGATCTTGCTCGAGGCCTTGGCGTATGAGCGGGTTGTAGTGTCGAATGAGTCGAACTAGCCCAACCTCCCCTACGTTGTGCATGGGCCTCCTTTTATAGTGCAAGGGGTCACCGACAGGTGTCAACGTAGGAGGAAGGGTAAAAATGTAAAAGAGGTGGTAGTTGGAATAGTGCGGGAACAGTGAAGCTACAAAGCGTGAGCAAAGTGGTTTCTACCTACTTTTTGAGAGGGGACAAGGGCATTTAATGCCCGTCGCCGTCGACCCCAAAAGCTCCCGCTCTTGCGTCTCCGTCTGCCACGGCGATGGATTCACCACCGTGAAGTGCCACCGTGTCCCCCAGGCTGCGCAGCCATCCGCCACGCTGCGTCCTCGAAAGGCCCAGGCACGCGTGGGCTGATGAGCTGGGCTTGAGCACCTGGCCTTCTCTTCCGGCAAGCACCTTGCCGGGGCCTTGACCTTGCCGGGCCCGGGAGCTTGCCGGGCTCTGTAACTTGCCGCTCCCCGGGCCCTCGCCGGGGCGCACGTAGCACCGAGGCGTGTCTTCTGTGATGTGATCTTCTAGTCTTCCCGACGAGCTCCTCTCGCCGGGACCTTGCGTGGGTGATATAATCTTGAGCCTGGAACGGCCCTTCCCGGCAAGCTCCGCCTGCCGGGGCCTCAATTTTCTGTCTTGTATACTTTTGTCTTGAATGGCTTGATATGGAGCAGGAAGGTCTCCGGCAAGCACGTGGTAAACCCTGCCGCGGGGAGCTGCAACTGCCCGTGCACAAGTTGGGGTCCGAGGTACCCCTACCTTAGTACACCGACAGAGCCCCGGGACTGGGCCATACACGGTGCCGAAGCGCTGTTGGGCCAGGCCCAAAACATCTGCGGGCACACGCGCCCACGGCGCGTCGAATCCACTCCGCATCGGCAGCATCCCTCCCCATAGCGGCACGCGTCGATTGCGGCGTCATGGGGAGGCGGGCGGCGCATGCGATCTTTAAGGCATCCACCCCGTGATCGTGGTGCGGGTGAGGTTACTTCACCCGTCGCCCGCCCCGCCGCCACGCAGCCCTCATGCACGGGGTCGTGGGCGGCGAAGGTGGGAGACCGAGCCGTCCACAGGCGGAGATGGCGAGTCGACCCGCTCCCCTGCCCTCCTCGCTTCTGATTGGCGGGCAGGCGGTTGAGCCCCACCTCGCCCTTTAAAAGGGCGGAAGGGGAGCACAATGGTCTCACACTCCTTCTTCTCCCTTCGTCTTCACCATTCTTCTTTACGCCATGGAAGGAGGAAATCCTAGTTCCTCAGCGGTGGCAGCGAGGGTCGCCCAGCAGCGCATTTCTCCTATCCGCTCCGTGGCGGCGGAGCCGCCACGAGGGGAGAGGGAGGGGCGAGGCGGGACGAGGCCGAGGGCGTGGTCGAGGCGGCCGGGAGAGGCGGTCGTGGCGATGTGCCTCCCGTCTCCTCCGGCGGCTCTGTCCTCGGCGGTCCATACCGAGACGATCCAGGAGTTCTTCATCAAGCTGCGCCGGCGCCTCGACGCCGCCTCCGGCTGCGGCCCGTTCATGAGCGCGATGGAACCGGATCCGCCCGAGGTGATGGAGTTGCGCATGAGGGGCTGCGGGATCAGCGGCACTCGAGTGAGTGTCGTGTCCCCAGCCCGGCGTAATGTACCGACCGAGGGTGGAAGGCGTTCGCCGCATCCACAGCTTGACGGCAGGGTTTACCCTCCATTTCAAGTTAATGGAGGCGACCTTCTCGCCGTCAAGGTCTTCGGGACTCCGGGACCGGGCGAGATCTGTGTGGACAGCTCCTCCGATAGCGAAGGTCCCTCCTCGGCGAGAGTGACGAGGAGGGAGCGGCAGCGGCGGCGCGGGATGGCGGGTCCGACTAGGCGTCGGATGCGCCCGTCGCCACCGGCGACCCCATCATCCGGTCGCCGCCTTGAACTCCCGGGCCGTCTCCTCGGGCGGTGGCTGAGGAGGCTGCTTGAAGAGGAAGAGGGGTGGCGGCAAGGCCGTCAAATCGAGTCGAGGGCGAGGCCCTCGTCAGGCTTGACGCCCCACCTCCCGTCTTCAACCTCTGCCTCCGGCGCCTCCGTCTCCGCCAAGCTCTGGCGGCCCCGGAAGTTCTCTTGGTGTCTTCGCGCCCGTAGCTCTCCTAGGCGCCCTTTGCCCTTCCGGCAAGCTTCTCTTGCCGGGACTCCTTGACCTACCTCTGAACTCTGAGCAGAGAAAGCAGGAGAAGGATTACGGGCATCTTATCTTTCAATTTGTAAGCCTTCGGGCCTTAGTTGCATTTAAAATATGTAACCCTCTCTATCATGTTTTTCATCCTCTATGGACCTGTACCGAACTAAGATGTTTTTAATGAAAAGAGGGGGAACGCTTGCCGGACTGAGTCCTTAACTTCGTGTCTTGTATGGTCCTACCCTACGCTCTCGGGGAGCTTGCCGGCGCGGACACGCTTGCTGAGTGCGGGACATCAGCAGCCCGCTGGCGGTGTTGCTTCCGGCAAGCAACCTTGCGGGCGATTCTGGCCTTTTCGTGTTTGTTGAGCAGACTCGAAAACGAAACAAGGGCGCGACGCTTGTCGCAGCTCACTTAAATCGTTGAGCGGGCTCGGAAACGAAACAAGGGCGCGACACTTGTCGCAGCTCACTTAAATCGTTGAGCGGACTCGGAAACAAACCAAGGGCGCAACTGGGCCGCGACCTGGCTCCTCTGCGCACGGGTTTTACAAGACACGCTCGTTCAAGGACGCAGCCCCGCTTTCCTCGGTCCGTTAGAGGATGCATGACGAGGGATGAAAAACTTATCTGGCGCAGCAGCCCCCGGCGACTCTAACTTGCCGGGGAAGAACTTTGGCACTCGCAGCCCCCGGCAACTCTGGCTCCACCAAAATCTAGGTGCCGGTGTGCTCTTCTGGCTTCTCCTTGTTGCTGTAATTTCAGCCATGAAAACAGCTGAGATAGATCTGCAACAGCTTCATTATTTACATGTATATGTATATAAATCTTTTCTGTGCAACTATGCAATGCGATGCCGTGCCTCGCCCTTCGTATGTTTATACTCTACGCTTTTAGGGAGCTTGCCGGTGAGAACACGCTTGCTGAGTGCGGGACATCAGCAGCCCGCTGGCGGTGTTGTTTCCGGCAAGCAACCTTGTCGGCCGATTCTGTGGCGCTTGTATTTGTTGAGCGGACTCGGAAACAAACCAAGGGTGCAGCTGGGCCACGACCTGGCTCCTCCGCGCACAAGTTTTCTCATACGAAGGGCATTTTACGGCAGGGCTTGCAACGTTACACCCTCGACTTAACATCCTTTGTGCGCTTTTACCCTACGCTTCTAGGGGAACTTGCCGACAAAGGAGCCCTTGCCGCGAGCGCAGAGTGCTGAACTCGAAGCAGCCTGCTGGCCAAGGTCTTACCGGTAAGCAACCTTGCCGCGGCTAGTCGCAACGCACTTAGCTTACTGAGCGGACTCGAAAACGAAACAAGGGCGCGACACTTGTCGCTGCTCACTTAAATCGTTGAGTGTGCTCGGAAGCAAGATAAGGGTGCGGCTATCCGGGTAGGTTCCTCCGCGCCATGTGTATTGCGTACAAAGAACGACGCGTCGAGGAACGTAACATAAGAAAGCATTGAACTAAAAAGTGCTCTACACAAAAGCTCGAACGACTTAGCTTTTCCGTCTTCTGCGATCTGACAAGGCCGCACTTCTCCCTTGATCCCCCCCCCTTGTACGTTTTCTCCCTCACGCTTTCAGGGAACCTGCCGGTGCAAACACACTTGCTGAGTGCGGAACATCAGCAGCCCGCTGGCGGTGTTGCCTCCGGCAGGGAGAACTTGTCGGGCTAGTTGCAGCAGCGCCTTCATCGTTGAGCGGACTCGAAGCGCATCAGGCGCAACTTAGCCACGATTCATCCCCTATCGCCTGTGTTCTCCATACAAGGTACGAATTCTCAGGGAATACAACTCAGAAGTTTGAAGCTGGCTGCTTTCTTTGCCCTACTGGCAGGTGAAGCTCGATGGCGCGTCCTCGGCGGCGGCGCAGCACTCCGAAGAGGTGCGTTTGCCGGAGCAGGCACCAGAGCTGTTCTTGCCGGGCTTCACTTGCCGGTGGAGCTCGATGGCGCGTCCTCGACGGCAGCGCAGCGCTCCGGGGAGATGCGCTTGCCGGAGCGAGCACCAGAGCTGTCCTTGCCGGGCTTACTCGCCGGTGGAGCTCGATGGCGCGTCCTCGTCGGCAGCGCAGCACTCCGAAGAGGTGCGTTTGCCGGAGCGAGCACCAGAGCATTTGCCGGACTTGGTCTTCACAGGACCTCCGTGGTCTTCTGGAACTCCTGCTCGCTGTCATCCTCATCCTCTATATCTTCGTCGTCGTCTTCTTCATCCTTGTCGCGGCCTCGGGGAGGTCGATCACCTTGCCGCTGCTTGGCCTTGCCGCGGCGTCCTCCCCGGCCATCGAACGGCCGCTTCTTTCTCGGTTCTCCTCCGCCACCTTGGGCCTTCTCCTTGTCGCGCCTCTCGTACTCAGCTTTTTGCTGCTCGACGAGGTACTCGACACGCTTGCAGTTGGTGAGATCGTGGCCCTTGGTGCGGTGGATTTTGCAATATTGCTTGTCGGAGCTGTCCTGCTTGTCGGCTGCCGCTACAGGGGCAGGCTCCTTGCCGGAGAAGCAACCCTGTGTTTGCTTGGCGGGAGCCTCCTTGCCGGACTTCTCGACGGCAAGCACCTCTTTCTTGTTCTTCCTTCGGTTGTTCCGCCGCCGGCTCTTGCTTGCCGGGGCGGTGTCGTCTATCGCTTCCTCTGCGCCAAACATCCTCCCGGGAGTCTCCTCCCCTCTTCAGCAGGCGCACTTGTCGACCAGAGCATAGAGCTCACGACATCCCGAATCTTGGTCATCGCCATCTCTTCACGCATGCGGCGGTTACGCGACGTTCGGTGGAACGCGCCGATAACCGCGGCAGGTGGACATCGAGGATGTTGTCTTTGCACACGGTCAAGCGTTGGATATACTTGCGCAGGATTCTCCTTCCTACGGGCCAAAATGTGGAGATCGCTCTCTGGCGTGGGGTTTGTGGTCGCCGGTGAAGGCGCCAACAAACCGATGGCAAAGATCGCCCAAGAAGAAATGGAGCCTTCCGGCAAGTGCATAAGCCAAGAACGAACGCTCGCTTAAGCACGAGCGGAAATAGTTCGCCGAATCTTCTCGTCGCGCCCGCAGCTCGCACCGCGATGGTGTAGACACCGAGGAACTCCGAGGGTGCGTCTTGCTGTCGTACTTCTCGCACGTCGGGCTTGAAATTCTTCATCTGGGCCACTAGACGCGCCAGAGCTCGCGGGTGAACGCAGGGCAGCTCGCCGCGACGGCAAGTCGCTGGTTCACCGGCGCGTCTGCGTCGGCAGCGTTCCCAGCTCTTTGGTCGATTGTCGCCGAAGCTCGGGCGGCGCCGATCGTGGTCCGAAGTCTTCTTGTCGCCCGGTCGTCGAGGACTGGCGTTGATCCCGACGAGCCCGCGGATCCGACGACGCCGTGGAGCCGTCGTCGGTGTTGTTCGGCGGGACGGCGTTTTTGCTTCGCGGCGGGAGTGCTCGTGGTTGCACCCGGCGGCTTTGTCGCCGTTAGCCTTCGTCTTCTCGGCTTGCGCGCGCCGCGAGGTCGCCGGCTGCTGTGAAGGGTCGTTGTTAGCGGCGACCAGGCTCTTGATGGTAGCCCTCCATTCTTCGCCTTGTCCGCTGGAGGGAAGTCGAGCGATTGCGCTCTTCTGGCGCTTCTGCCGGAGTGGAGGGGAGCGGGAGCGGCGGTGCGAGGAACGGGTATGCTCGGACTCTAACGGTGTTAGAAGGAGCAGGTCCTACCCAGCGCTTTTTGCTTTCGTGTCCGGACGTTGGTCCGGCATCCCGCGAGCCTCCGGCGTGTCCTTGCCTCAAAGAAAGCGGATACCACCTCCCGTGGTATGGCGCTGCTGGGTTGTCGTGGCGCTGAGATGGGCGTGGATCCACGGAGACCGAGGCGCGGTCATCCGTCTGTCCTTGGATCCGTGGGCGCGCGAGTGTCTCGCCGGCGACCACCCCTCCGACGGCGTCTCCTCCGCCCACCGTTGGCTCCGGTGGCGGCGGATAAGACGCAGACGGGCCTCCAACCTCCGAAGGCTTCTTCTTCGGGGCCATGGCGCGATTGTTGACGAAGTTGCTGATGAAACCAGAGAGGTTGATGAAGAGCGTGCCCGCGCGAACGCCGGATCAGGTCCGCACAACCTCGACGCCCCCTACCTGGCGCGCCAAAGATGCCGGGGGAAATCTGCCCGCCGCGGACACCTATGGGGCAGGGGCCCCTTACTGTCTTGGTACGAGGCGGAGGAGGCGCAGAGAGCAGATCGAGGCGAGCACGCGGGCGGATTTTACCCAGCTTCGGAGCTCTCCGGAGAGATAAAACCCCTACTGCTGCTTTGTGTTTGTATTTGATCTTGCTCGAGAGCGCGAGCGTATGAGCGGGTTGTAGTGTCGAATGAGTCGAACTAGCCCAACCTCCCCTACGTTGTGCATGGGCCTCCTTTTATAGTGCAAGGGGTCACCGACAGGTGTCAACGTAGGAGGAAGGGTAAAAATGTAAAAGAGGTGGTAGTTGGAATAGTGCGGGAACAGTGAAGCTACAGTGCGTGAACAGTGGTTTCTACCTACTTTTGACAAAGGGGGACAAGGGCATTTAATGCCCGTCACCGTCGACCCCAAAAGCTCCCGCTCTTGCGTCTCCGTCTGCCACGGCGATGGATTCACCACCGTGAAGTGCCACCGTGTCCCCCAGCTGCGCAGCCATCCGCCACGCGTCCTCGAAAGGCCCTGGCGGCACGCGTGGGCTGATGAGCTGGGCGCTGGCACACTGGCCTTCTCTTCCGGCAAGCACCTTGCCGGGCCTTGACCTGCCGGCCCGGAGCTTGCCGGGCTCAGAACTGCCGCTCCCGGGCCTCGCCGGGCGCACGAGCACCGAGGCGTGTCTTCGTGATGTGATCTTCTAGTCTTCCCGACGAGCTCCTCTCGCCGGGACCTTGCGTGGGTGATATAATCTTGAGCCTGGAACGGCCCTTCCCGGCAAGCTCCGCCTGCCGGGGCCTCAATTTTCTGTCTTGTATACTTTTGTCTTTGAATGGCTTGATATGGAGCAGGAAGGTCTCCGGCAAGCACGTGGTAAACCCTGCCGCGGGGAGCTGCAACTGCCCGTGCACAAGTTGGGGTACTGAGGTACCCCTACCTTAGTACACCGACAGTCACTTTCATATACTAGTGGGAATTTTTCATTATAGAACTTGGCTTGTATATTCCAATGATGGGCTTCCTCAAAATGCCCTAGGTCTTCATGAGCAAGCAAGTTGGATGCACACTCACTTAATTTCTTTTGTAGAGCTTTCATATACTTATAGCTCTAGTGCATCCGTTGCATGGCAATCCCTACTCGCTCACATTCATATCTACTGATGGGCATCTCCATAGCCCGTTGATACGTCTAGTTGATGTGAGACTATCTTCCCTCTTTTTGTCTTCTCCACAACCACCATTCTATTCCACATATAGTGATATATCCATGGCTCACGCTCATGTATTGCGTGAAGATTGAAAAAGTTTTGAGAATGTCATAAGTATGAAACAATTGCTTGGCTTGTCATCGGGGTTGTGCATGATTTACATATTTTATGTGGGGAAGATGGAGCATAGCCAGACTATATGATTTTGTAGGGATAACTTTCTTTGGCCATGTTATTTTGAGAAGACATGATTGCTTTGATTAGTATGCTTGAAGTATTATTATTTTTGTGTGAATATGAACTTTTGTCTTGAATCTTTCGGATCTGAATATTCATATCACAATTAAGAAGATTTACATTGAAATTACACCAAGTAGCACTCCGCATCAAAAATTATTTTTTATCATTTACCTACTCGAGGACGAGCACGATTTAAGCTTGGGGATGCTTGATACGTCTCCAACGTATCTATAATTTTTGATTTCTCCATGCTACTTTATCTACTGTTTTAGGAAATACTGGGCTTTATTATCCACTTTTATATTATTTTTGGGACTAACCTATTAACCGGAGGCCCAACCCAGATTTGCTGTTTTATGCCTATTTCAGTGTTTTGAGGAAAAGGAATATCAGACGGAGTCAAAACGGAACGAAATCAACTGGAGAAGTTTTTTTGGAAGAAAAGCAACCTGATAGAATTGGAGTGCACATCAGGGGAGTCCCGGGCTGCCCACGAGGGTGGGGGGCGCGCCCACCCCCCTGGGCGCGCCCCCTGCCTCGTGAGCGCCCCGGAGGTCCACCGACGTACCCCTTGCATCCATATATACCTACGTACCCTAAAACTTCCAAAACAGAAGATAGATCGGTAGTTCCGCCACCGCAAGCCTCTGTAGCCACCAAAAACCTTTCGGGAGCTCGTTCTGGCACCCTGCCGGAGGGGGATCCCATCACCGGTGGCCATCTTCATCATCCCGACGCTATCCATGACGAGGAGGGAGTAGTTCACCCTCGGGGCCGAGGGTATGTACCAGTAGCTATGTGTTTGATCTCTCTCTCTCCCTCTCTCTCTCTCTCTCGTGTTCTCTCTCGTGTTCCCTCTATGGCACGATCTTGACGTATCCCGAACTTTGCTATTGTAGTTGGATCTTATGATGTTTCTCCCCCTCTAATCTCTTGTGATGAATTGAGTTTCCCCTTTGAAGTTATCTTATCAGATTGAGTCTATTATGATAACACTTGATGTATGTCTTGCCGTGATTATCTGTGGTGACAATGGAATATCATGTGCCACTTGATGTATGTTTTGGTGATCAACTTGCGGGTTTCGTGACATTGGGAACCTATGCATAGGGGTTGGCACACGTTCTTGACTCTCCGGTAGAAACTTTGGGGCACTCTTTGAAGTACTTTGTGTTGGTTGGATGAATCTGAGATTGTGTGAGGCATATCGTATAATCATGCCCATGGATACTTGAGGTGACAATGGAGTATCTAGGTGACATTAGGGTTTTTGTTGATTTGTGTCTTAAGGTGTTATTCTAGTACGAACTCTTTTATATATTGATCCGAAAGAATAACTTTGAGGTGGTTTCGTACCCTACCATAATCTCTACGTTTGTTCTCCGCTATTAGTGGCTTTGGAGTGACTCTTTGTTGCATGTTGACGGCTTGTATATGATCTATCTATGTTATTATTGTTGAGAGAACTTGCACTAGTGAAAGTATGAACCCTAGGCCTTGTTCCCTATCATTGCAATACCGTTTACGCTCACTTTTATCTTTCGTTACCTTGCTGTTTTTATATTTTCAGATTACAAAAACCTATATCTACTATCTATTTTGCACTTGTATCACCATCTCTTCGCCGAACTAGTGCACCTGTACAATTTGCCATTGTATTGGGTGTGTTGGGGACACAAGAGACTCTTTGTTATTTGGTTGCAGGGTTGCTTGAGAGAGACCATCTTCATCCTATGCCTGCGACGGATTGATAAACCTTAGGTCATCCACTTGAGGGAAATTTGCTACTGTCCTACAAATCTGTGCACTTGCAGGCCCAACAACGTCTACAAGAAAAAGGTTGTGTAGTAGACATCAGTGACCAGCGGTGTGGCCATCGTTGTTCTATGATTGTGAAGAGAGCAACCCAAGCAAGCAGGCTTGTAGCTTTGGCTCCTGCTAGTTTATATATAGTGGTTTTCTTTTTCTCTCCATATCAACCATTTTATATTGCGTACGTGTCATTGAAGAGTGAAATGATGGTTGCTTCTTCCGACTAACTTACTGTGTGACTTGACTGCTCCTTAGTGGCCCCTACACATACTCCCCCTATGTGTATGACCGTCCTGAGTTTTACTTGTACTTATCTCTATTTTCTTGCATGACACGTAGACAGGATGTGCATAGAGGAATTTTGTTACTGCATGTTGTTACGTAGTACTGTACTACTAGTACGTAGTCCCTCCTTCTGGTTCACTACTGGTACTCCCTCCGTCCTGGCTTATTGGTCCCCGTTGTACTCAATTCATGGCTTGTTTCCTCAAGAAAATTGTCTTTACCAACGTATTAATATCAGGAATGCAAGTGTGAACAATGAATGATTAAACCTTGCATGCAACATTTTGACAAAGCATTGACTTATGAACATGTGAATGCAAGGGACAACAACCTCGTGCATGCATGCAACAGTCACACGTACACATGGACGCAAAAACACGCGCGACGCCCTAATGCATGCATGTCCGAGCACACAACGGAACACACACGGTCACGCTCAAGTGCTCAACCTACACGTGCATGCACACTCATACTCAGCCAGGGTGAGCTAGTGATCATATAAACACTAGAAAATGTATATATTAAGCACAATGAGCGTATTATGAAGTCCACTGACCGTATTTTTATAACTATACAGTAACAGACGGTGTATTTATGTCGTTTGAAATTAAGCCATATTAACCTGAAAGGAGGCAATATGGACTAGCATTACTTTGTTGTGTGCCTTCCACTTGCTGAACAAGGAGAAGCTTGCGCGTGGTGGCTCGCAGGATAGGGATAAACTTTGGACTAATGCAAGCTCTCCCTCGCTCAGGCGGTGGACGTGCAACAGTTAATTCGGTGTCAGACTGCCAGAAGCATACACTATACTAGTACTATTATTGTTCGACTTCCCAAAGAGGCGAACAACCAAGCGCAAAGTTTCCTAGTACTAGTACTACTACTATAGAGGTATGTACTATACTACTAGGACCCGGATGGAGGAGCGTATGCACTCTTATTATATTTTAAAAATGTGATAAAGCAATCTTCAACACACTTGGTTCTCTTTGAGGGTTCTCGGAAGTGATAATGGAAGTTGATTGCATGGAACACTCGCCACAATTCTCGCTTAATTCTGGCTCATATCCTGTTACAAATAGGAGCGCTCGGTAATATTTCCTCTTTTTTGTTATTCAACATGTAAATAGGTCAGCAAACCTTGCGGCGCATATTTGTGCGAACCGTGCTTGCTGCACTTTGAATTTGGCCGAGAGCTGGCTTGATGAAACACCTCGCTTCCTTCTTCTTTTTTTGCGGGGTACCTCACTTCCTAGTGACCAGTCTCTTGGCTGATCGTCCTAAGAATGCTTATATATTAATAAAGCTCTCTCATTTACCCGCAAAAAAGATTAAGACATATTAACCTGAAAGGAGGGAGTATGGACTAGCACTACTTTTTGGTGTGTCCCGTCAATTCGCAGAACGAGGAGAAGCTTGCAGGACAAGGTGAAGCTCGCTTACGCCTTTTGACTAATGCAACCTACCCTCGCCCATGTGGTGGACATGCATCAGTTCATTCGGTGTTAGATTGCCAGATGCATACACTGTAGTACCCAACATGCGGAGTACCATCATTGTTCGACTTCACGAAGAGGTGAAGAGCCAAGCGCACGGTTTAGTAATACGAGTAGTACTACTACTAGAACCGCATGGTGGAGCATATGTACTCTTATTTTATTTTAATCTCTGATAAAGTACACATTTATTCGGGAAAAGGGCAGAAATGGCAGACCAATAGTATAGTATTAAAAAACATTCAACATGTAATGAGATATCGATCAACCATGCTCGAATATATATTGGCTTCCGTGTGAGCCCGTCTGTGTGTTCTCGCTCCTCGTCTCTCTCAAGGAACGGTGGGTTGGCCATTTTGCCATCAATTGAGATCGCTTTGCTCACACTCCGGTCCCACATGTCAGTGATATGCCAAGAGGAGGTGCGTTGATCGACTAGCCATACACGTACTTGATTTGCACCTTCATACTACTCCTCCCTCCGTAATAATTTACAGAGCACACTTCATTCTGATGCTTTTCTCTCAATGCATTTCCACCACTAGAGAGACTTTAGACGCGTTTGGTTTAATGCTCAATTAATTAGGGCGTGGTAACCGCAATCAAGTCCACAATTTTATCTCGATGTACTACGGAGTGGAGTAAGTGCATGCATATGTGTACCCGGGGTGGAAGCACTGCATGCATGTGTGTACGCATTATTTCCTCTAGTAATAGACGCAGTGCTATAACTAGCAATGCTATTTTTCAGGCCAATCGCTAGTCGCCTTGGTCCCAGAGATTTTTTCTGAAGCGTGCTCTATAAACAGTGACAGATGGAGTAGCATGAGCGGATTCAAAGAAGAGAGTATTGATGGTTGCTTCTTCCGAGCAACTTACAGTGGGAAATGTGGGGCTTATGATTTGACTGCTCATTACTCACTATTAATGCGGCGCAACGACCGGGCTGAGTCTCCCATGCGGTTGTGCGCTTCTCCCTCGGTTCTTAAATATACTCCGGAGTACTTGTCTTTCTAGAGATTTCAACGAGTGACTACATACAAAGAAAAATGAGTGAATCTACACTTTAAAATATGCCCATTTGAAATTTGCAAAAATACAAATATTTAGGAACGAAGGAGTATAATTTTGTGCATTGCACATGGACCCGGATGCTGAAGAGGCTTCTGGCAATGCTATCAAGCTTCCAACATTTGTTTACATAATTGACATGCTATACAAATAATTTTCCAGCGACATGAAATTGTACAATTCTCTAAGCTTTCAACTTTTGTTTCGTATGTCTTGCCATCGATGCTCTTTCAGAAACAATAAAAAAACTAACTTCCTTGCTAATGCATCTCAGTGATTAGTAGATCAGAGCTAATATTTACATCACAACTAAAGACAAAGGTGTGAGAAGGTGTTAAATTAAAATTGATCCATGCTTTCATTGGCAGGAACGTCCCCCCAGATCTGTCTAAATCAACAAGGCATGTTGGGGGAAAAAGTAGCTCTGGAGCATGCAACATTCCGATCATTTTGTGCAGTTCCACTAAAATAGAGTTGAGCGTCCCTGTTCCAAAGATATTAAGTGTGATTACAATAATACAGGACTGCTGATGAAACAATAAACACACAAATAGATGTCGGTCACCTTTGCAGTCTCTCTTAAGACTAACTAGTTGGAGAATATTAGACTTGGAGTTGGATGAGGAGGATAGAGCAAAACCAATCTCCCTTTGTGCAGTCGCACTGAAATGTAGAGACATTGCCCGTGTGACATTTTAGTACAACTGCACAAAACACTCTTAAGAAAAAAGTGATTTGTGTAGTTCACCAAAAGGTTGCAATAGCAACGAGGTGAAATGGATAGCCCTGTTTGCACAAAAGAGGTAGAAAGGAAACAACTACTGGACAATAACAATTGATGACACATGCGGCGACAAAAAAGAAGCATATTCCTTGTCCTAAGGGAAGATAACAACAAGGTTGTCTTTGTCTAAAACAGTATGAGGACGAGATTGCAATTTGGAAAGTACGTCGGACGAGATACGTTTTGGGCAAAGAACTATGGAAGATCCACATGCAAGATTTTCCACATGTAGCGACGTGGGAAGACGGGCAGCGGAGCAAGGCCGAAGGGGATACCTGGGGGTTGTTGGATGTAACTAGGTGTGCGGCGGCGGGCGGGATCTGCCCATACTGCAGCAGCGAGCAGGTGGTGTAGGCCCTACCGCGTCGGAACTTGGTCAGAGAGAACCGCGGGTACCGCAGATCGGGACATGCTTCCTCGGTGCCATCGAATGGAGAAACGATGCACATCCTCCCTTTCCGCCGGTGGACGAGATGCGGCCGGATCAGTGACAATGGTGAGAGAGAGAGAGGCTACTGCAGCCTTGTGTGAGATACTCTGAAGAGAGACAAACCCAGGCAGGCAGGCTCCATTGTATATAGTGGAGCGGACTACCATTTTCTCCATAAAAATCGTTTTATATTTTGTGCACATGCCATTGAGCGATATAACTTTATTTAAAAATAATGCTCCAATGCATCAAGTCGAACTTTGTTTCATGCATGCATGGTACATGACCTCCGTAGGTAAACAACCGCTACACGGGTTCAAATTAGCACGTCGGCTGCCATTTCATACAGAAATGAGCTCAACCGTATACCCGCACGGGTGTGGCTGGGCACGAAGCATGAGTACGTGCACCTATTCTCTTCGTGTACGTACACCACCTACGTGGGGTTGTGTGAGAGAGATACAAACATAGAGAGATATAGTGTGTGGGTTCATGAGTGTTTTTTGGGGGGGCGGGTCAATCAAAAAATGTAACTTATGCAATGTGTGTGAAATAGAGTCCTGGATATATCATATATATAGAGGGGGCGATCCACGGGAAGAGAGTGGAGGTATCATCGGCTTGAGGTATCCATAGAATCAAAGAGAGGGATGATGTGTGTGTGCGCGCGCGATCGATAAAGAGTGCCATCAAATTTTTGTGTGCCCATGTTAAAGATATAGAGTGGCTGGCCTACTGGAACGTGAGAGGGGACATGTGCAGTTTGTGTCTGTGGCATGGATACCTACCTACAGCCTCGACTATTGATGTGTGGTGGGGGGAGGCCTAATTAACTATAGAGGTACAATGGCTGGTATATGTGTGGAGGAGGAGAGAGGCCTACTTTATGTATTAAGGGAGATCAATCGACATCCATGCATATGTGTAGGAGAGGAATAAGGTTGGGAGAGAGACAGAGCTAGAGTGTTGGAGGGGTGGTAGTAGAATTACTTCTAACAAATGGTGGGAGAGGCTTGCTATACAAACGGAGGGCACGCCTGCAATATCAATAAGAGAGGGGATGGCTGCCTGTCTGTGCATGTGCGTGTGAGAGACGGGTCAGGAGGCATGCACGAATGATAAGGGGGACGATATAGCTGTGGTAAGGAGACGTAACTATATAGGAAGATCAATCGTCAGGAGAGACATAATTTGTGAGGTACGTCGATCGATGGGTGGGGGGGAATAGTGTCGACCTAGGTATATGTAGGGAGATCGATCAGTATACATGCATGTATGTGTTAGAAGAAAATAAGGCCTGGGGAGAAGGATAGAGAGAGAGAGGGAGGCATCTAGGAGGTGGTGCGAGAGGCATACTATATCGAGGGGGAGGAGTGTGCGAGTACGAGATCGATGAAAAGAGTGGTGGAAGTGAGGCATGGATGGTGATAAGAGAAGAGGGGAAGCTTGTGTTTGTGGTAGGCACACCTGGCTAGAGAGGCATATCGATCGATGTGTGCTGTAAAGAAGGAGCTAGGGGGCCTACACACACCGTGGGTCAACGACCTAAAGTGAAAAGACGAATTTGCGCGATGGAGCTAGAGAATGCTGAGGGAGGGTGAGAGGGATGCTGGTGTGTGCATGCACGAGAGAAGTTACCGCTAGCTACAAAGATAAGAGGATTGTGTGGGTGTAAAAGACGAATAGAGATCATAATTCATTATAAAAAGCGAATTCGGATATTTGAAGAATTTATCATAGTGTTTTAAACCGATGCATGTGTGAATATATATAACGGTGATACACATGGTGCGGTTATGAACATGTTATACGACATATAATATATTTTATCTCTACTCTTATAAAAACAGAGTTGTTGATGATGGTGTGCCTGCCATCCTCCAATATAGGCCGTCTGATTTATATCTGACAATAGGAAGGAAACTATGGCAATTTTGAAAAAAGATACCCACACCCCTCTCCATATTTGAAAATAAGGCCTCCCCTTGATCATGTTGATGTTCCGTGGAATGCATGGGCATCTTGCTAGTACTACATATAATATATAGACCATTGATTATAATTTGGGCTAATGTGTGGCTTTTGTAGCTCAAGGCTAAATACTTGTCATAATGTAGGGGGCGGGCCACTATACTTTGTGTGATAAACATGGTGTACGTATGGAACATGGTTTAGATTATGAATATATAGTTAGTACATCAAATGTACTATTATTTGGAATCAGCATCAAGTGTATTCAAAAAATTGATTCGATTATCTATCTCTATAGTGATCATGTGGTGTGTTGTTAAGGTAATACATGAATGATGGTTGAAGTTGGCAACAATCATGATTGTAGATTCTTATTGAAATAGAGAAATAAATTCAAATTCAGTTCGAATTGCAGCGGTAGTATAAACATTTGGAATGCACTAAAATGTTGGTATGAGTAGGTTACATGCATTATACAGCCAGCGAAAAAAATTAATTGGACATAACATGGATTCATACTCCCTCCTTCCATCTAGATATGGCCTAATGCGTTTTTAAGACCGCCTTTGACTATTGACAAGATTCATAGTACATGACATGCACAATGTGAAAATTATATCATTGAAAGCTCCTTTCACACACGAATTTAACGGCGTGCATTGTATAAGTTGCATGTCATATATTATTGCTCTAATATTTTGTCAAAGTTAGCCTCGAAGAATGCATTAGGCCCTATATAGATGGAAGGAGGGAGTAGCTTTGAATAGCATTTGTAAAGTAAAACGGGACAAGACTCTCTCTATGTGTGGTGTGAGTAGTTTTAATTTTTTCGTTTTTTTCGATGAGGGAAGTGTGAATTGATTTGGTACGTACAAGTACAATATTACACGTTAGGCTTGTCCCTAAAATTCAATCCGCGCCTTGTTATATCCCAAAAATTCAGATATTGTGCTCCCAAAACTGGCGCCTTCACAACCAGCGCCTTGCTATCCCGAAATTACAAGGCGCGCAAAAACTCCCTCCAACTGCCAAATCACGACACGCAAAATCCCCCTTCTAACCCTGAGCTGAAACGGCCGCTAGTTCAAATCGGTGGGGCTACTTTTGTAACACAGCCTACATTTTGGACAAGCGCGTCCCTAAGTCATGGTTCCCCCCTCCCATCGCCTCCTTTTCGCCATTTGAAATCCCCGGCCGCCATAACCTCTCCGCTCCAGCCGCGAAACCCCACCCTCCTCCGTCCTCCACCTCACCGCTGCCCAGCCGGAGCCTCTTCCCCGACGATGTCGTCCACCACAACAGCTCGACATCCCTCATCCACCTCCCCGGATGAGGATCCGTCGTCCATCTCGTCGTCCCGCCAGTTCAGCCGCCCCGTCCTCCACCTTCGAGGAGCTGCTCCGACGATCTCCTCGTCTATCACGGCGGCTCCATCCCCACAGCACCGCCTTAACCTGCTCCACCGAAACCGCAGCATCCTCACTGACTCCTCGGACGTAGCCGAGGCCTACTTGGCGCCACCAAAGAGGTTGTACACTTATCGCATCGCACCTTCTCCTTAACTCGACCTCTCAGCACTGATGGCGCTCCATCCCGCACCCCCATGGAGCGGCTACCTCAATGCCGGAGCCGTGGGCGACATCTCCACGGCGGCTCTCCCCCAGTGCGAGGCACCTTCGGCGGCAGCGTCCATACCAACCGGATCTATTGCTACTGCTCCAGCTCTCGCTCACTCGCTTGCCCAGCTGCTGCTGCTCTGGCTCTCGCTCGCTCGCTCGCGCTGCTGCTGCTGCTTCGGCTCTTGCTCACGCAGTAGCAGCTGCTGTTGCTCTCCCTCTTGATTGTGCTACTGCTCTGCTCCGATTTAGCTACACTTCAGTCGACTGAATCGACTTTTGGGTCAGTCGATTTTGGGGGGGGGGGGCTCGCCGGAGTTAAGGAAGAACCACCCGCAGCTGGGGAGGGGCTCGCCAGAGAGGCACACCACTATCTATCTTAGGGTTTAGGGTGGGGGCGGTTGTCGCTGGCAGTGGGGGCGCGGTGCTAGGGTGGTGGCGTGGGGATCGCCGGAGAAAAAGCTCAAAGCGGGGGGGGGGGGGGTAGAGGGTTGGCCAGGGCAGCAGCGGATCGGCGATGGGGAGTTGTTTCGGGGCGGCGAGGCGGCGCTGGGCCGGCAGTTCGGCCGGTGGTGGCTGGCGGCTCATGGGGGTGCAGGTTGAAGATGAACTTCAGGCCCTCCCTAAACTAGTACATGTCAAGTGCCTCGCTGCTACCATTGCGTTCGGTTTCGACAGTAACATTCAGGTTCCAAAGTAAATTTTAGTTTCGACAGTTAATTTCAGAGTCAATAGGTTTTATCTCATTTGTTGTAGTCAGGTGGTTTTGGTGATGTAAATTTTACATCTATTTTACATCATCTACTAGAGATGTTATTAGAGTCCCACTTGAGATTAACGGTGTCTGTCTTGTGCTGCTTCAGCCTTGACATCTTCTGGCTCACCGGAGCTACTCCAACGACAGAATGATCCATCACAACAGTGCAGTGCCCTGGACGCCATCTACAGATTCCTCGGATCTTCCTCCACACCTCCGACATCCACCTCTGCCTCAACTTCTTCAGTGACTAACCCAATGGTGCTGAGGTCGACACGGCTATGGCAAAGAGGTTGTACACTTGTTGCATCACTTATTACTCTACATTCATGTCGATTCATTAGGGCTATTTTGGTTCAACGGAAAAACATAGCAGTAGGAAATTTTCCTATGGCACTCTACTATTCAATTATTAATGTATTTTGTTGAAAGGAATGGAGCAAAACATCCACCTGGACCTACTTTTCAAAATCCTATGCATGAAAACAAGACCAAGTGCATTAGTGGCACAATAACATTCTAACTGTACACGCTTTCATATGGTTTCACTTTATTTTGGCCATGTTTCTTTGCATTCCTCTGCTCTTCCAATTCCTGTGAACCAAACACCCAAGTTGACAGAAATCCTGTGTTTACAAATGCTCTGTTTACCATATGCATTCCTATCCTATTCCAGTGTTTTTCCTATCCCTGCATTTTTAGAATCATGTAAGCCAAATGAGCCCTTACAGAATTACTTCAGTTACAGGTAGGTGTCGAAGAAAACTTTGTGTGGTTTGTCCTACTCCTGCCGTGACGTCGTCCACCTCACCTGAGCTGCTCCATCGACAGAAGAATCCACCAAACCAGACATCACGACTCCTGACCATCTTTCGCCGCCTCAGATCTCCTTCCCTGCGCCGGTACCCACCGCAATGGCATCACCATCATCGACTCAGCAGATGAACCTGAGGAGTACACGGGTCCACAAGAGAGGTTGTACTCTTTTGTTTCTGCTTATGTTATGCATTGCTTAATATTACCTGCTAGTTTATTATCCTGTTCACCTCTTAGACGCCAAGTCAGGTCCAAATTAATGTTCAAACTGGAGTTCTAAATTAGTTCTGGGGCACATATCGAGGCAGCAATGAATAGTATCTCTGTCTAATATCTGGTTCACCTACGGTATGCATATGTTGTTCATCTTGGGTGGGAAACAAATAGTAAAGCAATCATCATCTATTTTTATTAAATTAAAGCAATCATCAGCCTACTATCATTATTATTGGATCCATCCACTGGTTGTTACCATTACTCTAGAATTATGCATCCTCTACTTACATAATCTCACTATATTTTTTTTGTATGCATGTGAGATATTGTACACAGTCATGCTGAACATGTAGAGAAAAAGAGAAGAGTTTTGCATGGCAATACAATGTCCTGCAGACATCTCTCCATGGTGGGTTCATTGGCAAACCCTCCCCCTCTCCAGATTGTAATCCAGAGGAAGATATCTGTTCTGAGGCGGATTCGGACACAGCTGGCCACTCCTATTTACCCCCAAGGTGTTTGCTCCAACTTGGCATGATGATGTTAGTCATATCATGAATATGTTGCCTTGCAGTGCCTACTTTCGACATCGTATATGTCATCTACTTAGTTTAGACATGTTCTATAATGCCACCTGTTTAGTTTCAATATCATATATGGTAATTATGCAGTCTCATGTCCTTTAGCCAGCCATAATATATGTGAAATTTGAAATGCCATCCTATTTAACCAGTCATCATATATTTGAATGATATCTAGCCCATCCTTTTCTTCATTAAATTTCCATTTGTCGACAATGTTTGTACATTAAACTACTCTTCCTGTGAATCAGCCATTTGAGTGGGTGATGGAAAAATCTGGAGTGAAAACAAGGCCTTCAGAGCAGACAGTGCTACTTGTCGAAGCAGATCTCTTGCTGGGACCCGATAGCTCCTCAGAGATGGATTCAGAGACAGATGACCAGTCCTATTCCCCCACCAAGGTGTATGCTCTAACTTAACATGGTTCTACTGCTCATATCATGCATATGGTATCTTACATTGCATAGTTTAGACATCATATACACAATATTCAACACCATGTTCTTAGTTCAGACATCATATATGCGAATGCCCTCTGCTTAGCATATAAATCACATATGTGAATTAAATCATGCGATCCTGGTTACTTAGATAACATGTATGTGAATGATGTCATGTGATCCAATTTAGCTAGTCATCATATCTTTGAATTATGTTATGCTATGCTATCCAGTTTAGATAGTCATCATATATGTGAAATTATGTCATGCTATCCGTTTTAGTTAAACAATATACATGTCAACTATTTAATGCCCTCTTTTTTCCAAACTATCTATTGCATCTGCCTCTCATACAATGTATGTACATTCAACTATGTTTCCTGTTTATCAGCCATTTGAATTGGAGCGGGTGATGGCAGTATCTAGCAGAGTAAAAACACGGTCTTCAAATAAAATAGTGCTACCTCTTTGTGGAGATTGCACCCCGGTTGTACATGCATGAGAACCAGCCCTACCACACATAACCCAGACTCTCGCAGATTTTACCCCTACTGCGATGGACAGAGAACCAGCTTCACCCAATCTAACCCCAACCCCAGCAGATAGTAACCCAGTTCCTATTGACACAACACCATCTCCACCACAGAGCTCCCAAACAAGAGCAGTTAGTAAGGTAGCTCCAGTGCCCAAAGCGCCGGTAGTACCCCGGCGAACCCCAACTACACTAGTTAGTACACCTATTCCTGTGGAGGAAGCACAACCAGCCATTCATAGTTTAGCATCTATCGCAATTGATGTTGTTAAATCCTATGTGCGTATCTTCCCATCATGGAAATATTAATACTGAAGATGAAGGAAAATGCCAGTTGCAGGTGTTTGTCCAGGAGTTATGTGTAAGTAATGTTATTCATGGGAATTACTTTGCTTTGTCCCATACATTCTACCTCCATGATGGTTATAATACAACAAATTTTCCCATTTTTCTCTATAGAGAAGGACCGATTTGGAAACTCAGGATGAGGTAAGCTATTCTAATACCTCTGCTATCTTCAAGAATGCTTGGTGGAAGTATCGGAATTACCCAAAGAAAACGTACTTCACTAGCTAAGAAAATCATCAAATTCCCTTACGTTCTCTTGAGACACATTTACTGGACGATGACTGGGAACACCGTGTTCTTTACTGGTCCCAAACCAACAATGTGGTAAGGTCTATGAGCTCATTTTATTTTAAGTACTATATGCTTGCATCTTACTGTACTCTGTTCATGTAGAACAAGTTCTTAAACCTGAAGAACAACTGTTCTCATTTAAGATTCCATTGCTATCATTCATACTGCTTTGCACTTGTATCACTGTATTTACTCATACAAACTTATTTTTAAATTGAACGATCCAATGGAAACTCCAGTGGCACAACAGGTATGTTTACGCATGTTTCCTTAATAGGTTTCCTCTTATAAATAGCTCTGTTGATTTCAATTTCAATTTCAATTGTGTATACAGTTGACTTATCATATCATGCACATTACTAGCATCATAACAGGGCCAATGGTGTTGTTGTACATGTAGACCCGTGGTACCCATCTGAAATCTTGTTGTGCCGTGTAGTTTCCCACACTTTGTTTTCTTTCAGTGTTGCTTTCTCTTGAACTGATATGATTTGAACCGTGTCTCTATTTTGATTTGGCAAGACAATGAAGTGACCATAGGACATAGATATATGTTTGTTTGATGCTTTTATAATGTACTACTTGGCAATAGAAGACTTGGTAGATTAATCTTGTCCACCTTACTAATGAACTGGTTCACCGAAATGAGTTTCATATACTAGTACATGCTAAACCTGTTATGTGTCTGCTTATTTCTTCTTTTAGAATGCTGACAGAATATTGGGCAAGAGTGCCGTATTAAGCAATGATAAAGGAAGGCAGTTAAGGTTCAGGATCATGAGACATCCTTATTGGTCTCCAACCAAGCTGATAAAATAGCTAAGGAAAACTATCTTGAAGACACTGAGGCAACCCCAAAGTCCTGTCTTGGTTTACTGTTCGAGTTACTGGCCACTACCGCTTTCACAAGCTATTCAAACTCACTATCTGAATTTGTTTGGTTTCTTGAGTCTCAACTATAAGCTGAAAGACATCGATCAGCTGTGCTGCGACAAGAAGCGGAAGGACCGCGAAAGTCCGTGGAGCATTTAGATGCATACTTTCTGGTGCAACAGCAAGCGTTGGAGGATTTTAGCGCCAAACAGGACAAAGGTAATAATCTTGCTAAGCTTATTGCCAGCATGGTGGATACCCAGGATACCATTTCTTGAGCTCTTCTGAAGTTGTTTTAGTTATGGACTTGTTTTGCTGTCTCGTTTATTTGCACTGGCGGCCAATTTTGACGGCCAGTGTATGTAATATGCTACTTTGTTCCCTATATTTGCACTGGTGGCGAACTTTGATGCCTAGTGGATGTAATATGTGTAATAGCGGTAATAGGCTAGCGTTAGTTGCTTGCTTATTTATTTCCTTATTGTCTTGTTTAGTTGTTTGCTTGTCGTCACTACAGTTCTTTTTCCGCGTTTTTCTAGTGGCCACAATAATCTATTCTTGGTAACTAGGCCACAATAATCATGGCAACACATGAACTGTTGTAACCATGGGCCTCCTGTGGGCCGTAGGATCCGTGGGCCTTCTACGGGCCATAGGATCCATGGACCTTCTACAAGCCGTAGGATCCATGGAGTTTCTATGGGCCGTAGGATCCATTGGTCTTCTACGGGCCGTATGATCCCTGGGCCTTCTATGGGGCATATAATCATTTCGCAAAACATGGGCCGTACTATTCATGGACCATAACGGTCCATTAATAGGCCATATTTGATAATGCTATGAAAAATAGCCCAATGGGTTAATGGGCCACAAACGGGCCGAATGTAATCGCAGGCTGAATTTGGCCCACAAACGGAATAGGCCAGTAACGGACCATAACTAACCGAATTCTAGAAATGAGCCCAATAATAAATGGTCCCTTAGAAGGCCGAAAGTTAACACGGGCTGGAAATGGCCGACGGAATAATGGGACGTTAATGGGTATAAAGCGATACACTGTTCATTATGGGCTAGTTTCATCTCGGGCCTTTAGTGGGCCGAGAGTTACAGAGGGCCTCATCTGGGCCGAAAGACATCATGGGCCCTACATGGGCCGGAAGTTACAACGGGCTAGAATCATATTGGACGACCCAGATGAAGCTACTGGGCTTAATTCCAATAGGCCATAATGGATTTAGCGGGCCGTAAATGGGCTATATACGAACAAGCTGTTAACAGGCTTTCCCTGGGCCGGCCCGTGACCTTTCGAATGAGTCAAATGGGCCGGCCTTTTCACCGGAATGGGCTTCTATTGGGCCGTGCCACATGTCGACGTATCATAGGCGCCTCCTTTCCAATGAGTGGATGACATATGTCCCAACGGTGAGCCAACACGTGTTTCCTCTAGCCAACGAGAATTTTACACGTGGAAAATCTCCATTGGCCCGGGCTGTTAACGGGTTATCGGATCCAAAACCGGACCCGATAGCTTAACGGCGACCTGTTATGGTAGATGCCACATGTCGGTCACCCTTGACGAAAACAATTCTATGACGCACGATTTATCGTCAGGGAAGTGGAAACTTCCGTGATGATAATTTTGGTAATGTCATGGAACACTTCTACGACAGCACAGGTATGACTATCTTGATTCTGTCATAAAAACGTCATGGATGTACATGCATGACAGGAAACGTGACCTACTGTGACAAACACGTATCATCATAGAAGTGTATTTTTTTTGTAGTGCAAGCAATGGTACCACATAAGTTCAACAACACTGCTATAAGAAAAAGTTGCATGACACTAGTAGGTAGTCCTACTACTACATGTGAAGTTCAAGTACTTGTACCACATAAGATCACCATTAGTGCAAGAAGCTAGTTTAATTTATTTAATTCATGCAGACCAGTGCCCATCAATGGAGAAAGCTATACCACAATCATTCCCAAATACCGTCAGCTATGCCGTTGGCACATCCTGAAGAAGTTCAAGGAATACCATGCGTTGCTGTACAGAAAGTATAAAACATTCAAAGAGGAGTTCACAACTATCTTAAACTGGCCGCAAATTCCTATAGAGTTTGAAACTGCCTAGGCTACATTCGTTCAGACGTACAACCTGCAGAATGACCAGATGATGATGCAACTGTGGAGTGATAGGAAACTGTGGATTTCAGCATATTACAAGAACATTTTCTATGCTAGAATGACTTCTACACAACGAAGCGAGAGCATGAATCACATGCTCAAGAAAGGGTTTGTCAAGGGGACCCAGAACCTACACAAGTTTGCTAGGCGGGTAAATGCTTGCATACAAACTCGGATGTAGAAGGAGAACGAGCAAACAATAACCAGCATGGTATTAAGACAAAAAACACCCCCATATTGTGACATCCTTGAACGTGTGCACTTGGTATTCAAAAAATGAAACCCATGACTCTGCTCGACTAATATTTTATTTTTTGACATGTGCAGAGCAATCCTGTGACAAAAACAACTTATGGCTATCAGGAAGACATGGCTATCAAGTACATGAGAGCCGTGTACAGTGAGATGAGAACTAGGATGAGAAAAGCGACACTATTTCGCGCAAAGCCAATAGCAGAGCCCACTAAGTACTTTGTGTACTACCACAACAAGGCTGGCCATGATGATGAAGAAAGATTTGCATGGTAAAAGCATGAATTCCAGGTTGTAGCTGACCCAGATAATGAAATATATGAGTGCGAATGCAAGCTTTGGACACACACAGGTGAGCAGTAAAACAAGCTCATTAAATAGCTAAACTAGTAGTATATCATTATATCAAAACTCATTGCTGGCTCACAAACTGTGTATTCTGCATTCATCACAAAAATGCAGGTCTGTTCTGCCTTCACATAATGAACATACTGGACTACCTGAAGCCTGGCAAATTTCCAGCCAAGTATATCCTCAAACGGTACACAAAGACTGCAAAATCACAACCAACATTTGATACAAGGGACTACAACACAATTGCATCAGATGACAGCTCAAGATTATCCAAGCAAGACATCCTACTACAGCTAAATTTGATGGTTAAAAAGAAAGCAATGAGATGTGACCAGCAATATGACAGAGCCTTCTATGTTCTCAAGAGGCTCATCGAAGAGCTTGATACAATACATTCAGCAAATCAAGCAGATGCTGGCCAAACGATGGCTGAAGAGGATGCTGAAATTGAAGATGACCTTCATTATTATGCAGCTGAAATGCTCCAGGCCACTGCTCAAGCCAACCGATGCAAGCAGGATGTTGACCATTTAATGCAGCAGCAGCAGCAAAAAGAGACAATAAAACTACCGCTTTACTCTAAAACAAAGGGTAGGAAGAAACTTTCTGCAGCAATGAAAAGGGAGCAGATAGCTCAAGTAAAGGCACCATCTACAGATAGAGTCGTCGTCCTGGATGAGAATGGAATGCCACTTGGACACAGGCAGTGTAGTGTGTGCAAAAAGGTTGCAGGCCAAAACAAACTCACTTGTCCAACACTCTTAGAAAGAAACAATGCCGAGGAGGTCAAGCAACCCAAATTTCAAAAACAGCAGCCCAAAGTTCTAAAACAAAACAAGGGACCACACCCAGACAAAGCTAGCAGCAGGCTTTGCAGCATATGCAAGGGATATGCTCCACACAAAGCACGAACATGTCTGAAGCGCACAGAAGTTGAAAAGACAAGCCAAAAGCCAGAAAAGAAACATAAAGCAAAACCTAGAGCCAACAACAAGAAAGTGGTGGAAGATGAAGAGGAGGATGAGGAAGACGAAGACGAAGACATCATCGAAGAAGGTGAAGATGAAGAGGAAGAGGAAGATGAAGATGAAGACGAAGAGGAAGAGGATGATGAAGAAAAAGAGGAAGAGTAAGAGGTACATGTCAAACAAAAACCACTACAAGCAAAGCCTAGGGGGAGCGCAAGGCTGAAGAATAGTTAGTCTAGGTCGATTAAACAAAAGCAAACTTATGGCATGTCAGTGTACATAATGTTATTCCACTTTTGAACAATATTTTAGGAGAAGCTTACTTGAACTTCTATTGTAGAAGTTTCAAAGAAATTATACAGTAGAAGTTTAAGTAATCTTACAGTAGAAATTCTGGTACATGATGAGAGGAGGTGCTGGTGATGTGTTCCATAAAAGAGCAAGCAGAACATAATGAAAAATATCCATTGTGAAGTTCAGGTCAACTTACTAAATAAGTTCTAGTACATTACAAGAGGAGGTGTTGGTGATGTGTTCCATGAAAGAGCAAGCAGGAACATAATGAAAAATATCCATTGTGAAGTTCAGGTAATCTTACTATAGAAGTTCTGGTACATTATGAGAGGATGTGCTGCTATTGTATTCCATAAAAGAGCAAGCAGGAACATAATGAAAAATATCCATTGTGAAGTTCAGGTTAGCTTATAGAAGAAGTTCTAGTTCGTTAATCGATATAGGAAAAAATATGCTTGGAAAAATAAGTATTGCCGAATAAACTAAGGTTAGTAAGCCTAAGACGACGCTTTCAGATATGAAGTTATGTTTGGATACATGGAGAAGTTCACGTAGAATATCGACAAAAGATAATGAAACATAAAGGAGTGTATGAGAATTTTTTTACACGAAGTTAGAGTTGAAAACTATTCGCATTTGAAAATCACAAAAAGCACATATAGATGCTATGCAAAAAGGCTACATCTTGGTTGAGTTGAAATTAATAATACATTATACATCACAAAAATTATCTCCATCTCAAACCGGCAGCCCAGCCATATCTCAAGTAAATTAGACAACACTGGATTTGTGGGCAACATAGAAAAAATAGCAGTTCAACCTTAACCCAGACAGAAGTTCAGGTACATATGCTGGGGAAAAAACATGCAACACTGGAATACTAAAAACGATGCAATACATTGAAACTCACAAGCCAATCATTCTTCAAACTAGATACACTTGTCCTCAATAACATAAATAACTGTGCTGCAGCTATACATACACAAATTACTAAACCATTCTTACAACCAAATCTTCACGAAATCGTTCCAATCATTATCAATCCTAAATCTATACAAAATCAAATCTACACTAGAACCAATGCTTCTAAAAGCAGAATTCACGGGCCCAAGGACTGGATCTCGGCAGGAAGCTCTCCATGCACAATTTCATTCTTCTCGCTAAAGACTAGAGTGTGCATGAACTCGGCCTTCCATTCATCTGCAGCAGCCTGCAAACAAACAAAAATGAAGAATAAAAAAACAGCAATGGATAACTAAAACCACAGCAGGAACATGTTGGCAAAAACACAAGAGAAATGAAAGGATGATGAGACAAGAATCTTCAACTAGATCATCACCATCATATGTAGAGCAGAACTTCACAGTGAAGAAACCACAATCATTATTCACTTGCTTTGGAACATCAATGAATGTAGGCCTCTTTGCAATATTCACCCAGTTTGGCTGCTTGCTCGCTTTGTACGCAGCCTTGCCATACTTCTCCTCCAGTAACCCAACAAATCTTTTGATCTGCCAGAAATGACAAATAAGATGAAATCAAAAACATCTTAACCAAAATAGTTAAGTTCACATACATAAAGCGACACTTGAATAAAATCCAGCTAAGCGATACCAGAAGTTAAACTGTCAAATGATAGTCAGTTCAAGCACACAACTTTCAACCAGTATTACCAAACAGAGGTAGAAAAATATTTTGGTTAAAGGAAGGCAGAATAAACTTCCATGTCAAAAAATAGAATATCATAGGATGTTCATGCTAAGAAACACTCACGATATTTTGGCAGTCTCCATGAAAACTTGTTCGTGAAATTTCCTTATTAGAGTAAGGAAGTGAATCAAGGATGTCAATGCTCCCACGTTATCTATTCACCACATACACACTGTAGTGTGCTATTTTTTCAATTGGCTTGAAAAGTATCAAAAAAGCTTTCAAGATTGATAAAAAATTGTGAACACAAACTATAATGCATAAGCATTGAACAACCGAGATGAACAAAAACTTCTAGACAAACTCAGCAAATGGATGTTAATAAAATAAAATAAAGCAAGAGTTATGAAAACCTATCCAGCTTTCGTTAAGAAGGTCTTCTTCCTCGCGAACAAACGTTGGGAGGAGTTCAGTTGATTTTTTTGCATCGAATTTTGGAACTATTGCACCGAAAAAATCATGCTCCAGGCAGTACTACATTCGCAAAACATACCATAAACAAATAAGATTAAGAGCACGAAATTAGCACGACAAAATTAAAACACCTCCCAATGCCACTACACCTAAACTAGCACAAAAAAGGGAGATAGATTTACAAGAAAAAAAACTGTGTAAAGTAGGGACTCAGTACAACCCTCTCAGCACTAGAGAAGATCTCAGAGGTCGCCCTCTTATCCTTCCACAAGTTTATGAGAAAGTCCATTACGTCTCCTTCCATCTACTGCCCTTGATCGAGAAGAGTATAAAGGACACGTCATGTGAGGTCAATCACATTCTCAGGAGGGATGGTAAACAATAAGTAGCTTTGCCTAGTACAATCAATAGAAGTTCAGATACTATAACAACAGAAGTTCACAAAAAGTAGCATGTCTGGTAGAAAAAACAAAAGAAGAAAATACTCAATGATAATACTTCTTTAGACCCTCTTCACTAATTACATACTGCTTCAACCTCCGGGCCTCAGATAGATGAGGGTAACTGTATTATTTTACGAGAGCAACAGGAGAACGCCACTTCATAGGCAATCTTGCTGCTCTCTTCGATGAAGTTATTTTGCCACACTCAACTGCCAGATTCCTCCTGGTGATGACATGATTCTTCCCACCTCTCCCAACAACAGTACCAGCAGCAGGTTTACAATTCTTCGAGTAAGCAATCTTCTCAAAATCATCATCCGACGAAATCACCTCTACTTTGACTGCACCACCCTTTTTGGAGCAAGGGGTTCTTGGAGCAGCAGAAATATCTGGAGCCTTCTTCCCCAACTTGGAAGGAATAAGGGTTCGAGAGCTATCATCTTCCCTCGGAGTTGTACTCATCGATTCCTCCCTAGGCTGGTATTCCTGTGACCCGAGGAATGAGTAGTGGTAATCGGTCAAGTCCAACGGCTACACTGTCCAAAAAAAGGGGAAAAAGACCATTAAATATAACTGAAGTTTAGGTACAACACAATGTACAGTCCAACAAATATAGAAGACATGGTAACTACTCAAGTTGACCTAAAAAATGAGTTGCATTCAAAAACTAATGAAGTTCAGGCACAACCCAAGGCACAGTTCAAGATAAACTGAGGAAATGGAAAACATTCAACTACAGCTAACAAAATCATACAAGGGTATCATCTCTGAAGTTCAAGTAGTAAAAATGTTGTTATCCAAGTAAGCAATGAAAGGAAAAAAAATACTGAAACAAAAAACACAAGCAAAAATAAAATAAAAAAAGAGAATGAAGTTCATGTAGAATAAAAGATGCAGTCCAAGTTTCAAGACTTACAGGTATAGTAGCCAAACAGATCATGGAAGTACATCTCAAACAAGTTAGATGATGCAATTTAGTACAACCATGTCTTCCTGATATCCGAGATATTTTCATGGGAATAGTGTGCAAGAACCCCTTCATGAAATGAATTAACATTCGTAAGCATGAAGAATCCGCAGTCGATATTGTCACCAGACAAAAAAATAACAGTGTTAAACAAAAGAAAGCCAAAGAATAAAAGATGTTGCAGCTTACATGCAACTACAATTAAGTAGAAGTGATGGAGAGAAAAGTGGAACACATACTTGTTATTCTGCTGGGGCACATCAATCCAATCCAAAGGGAAATGGTCAATAGAAAGTGGACTGAAGGCTGTCTCCCAGTCATTGCTGGCATCGGTCCAAAGCTTCTTGATGTTATCAGTCATCTCACAAAACAGGCGTACCGCACATTCATCATTTGGTCCATAGTAGGAGTCGATAAGCTGGAACCTTGAATTCTTCAGGTCAAGAAAGATGGAAACCCAATGACTAGCACCACCCATGTGAACAGGAACTTCAGGTGGGTCAAAATTGGGGAAGACAACCTGAGGCAAGCTAAACACACAAATCATTAAAAACTTGTAATTAAATATTAATGATGCAAGAAAATTAAACAATGCAAACAGATTGGATCATAGAAAACACAATATAGAGACAAAGAACAAGACATTGCTTACAAAATCATGTGCATCCATGCTATCTGGACCAGTCGCCAAGAAGAACTTCCTCACACGGGAATCAAACTGCCCTCTTAAAATCTTGTCCTAATATAATGCAGAAAATAGCAACATATGAAATACAATGAGACCAATAAGTTTGAACTAACATGGTAAACAACAAAACAAAAAAGATATTACTATAGGGTTGACTTACACAAACATAATACGGCAGGATGAGTTTGTCTGATCCCTGGTATTTGGCACGTAGACAATACAATGCAACCTCAGCTACATTAGATCGAAGCATTCCGCGACGAGAAAAAGACTTTGTGACAACGAGAAAAAGACATTGTGACATCTTCAACAGTAGCTTCACACTCGTTGTTTTCAAACATAACCTTTGATCTAAAACAAGCAATAGAAAGTAAAAGGAACTTCAGCATCAGGAACTCTAGAAGTTCAGGAACTATAGAAGTAGGATGCTCAGCAACAAGAAGGCAAAGAAGCTCAGCAACAGAAAGTAAAGAAGTCCAGGTATAATACAGCAGGCAGTTCAAGAATTAGATGGATATAAATTCTGAGCAGCAGCACTCACCTTTTAGAATGGTCAGTCTTAAGCCTAGTTACACTAAAATAAAAGTCATCAACCTTCTTTCGGACGATAGCAAGTTGACTATCTGCTCAGCAAAAAGAATATAAATTAAGAGCAACATACAAACACACAGATCATGACAGGAGCAACAAACAAACACAAGCACATCTTCAGCTGCTACACCAAAAGATAAAACTAGAGGTTTATAAACATCAAAACCCATGTATTACAAACCATCCCCCACATAATAACAGCTCCACTTCACTTTATTTACAATCCACACACACGACAATGCACAAACAGGAAGTTTAACTTGGACCACACATGCAATACATAGAGATATCATGCACTAAGACCAACAAAATAAAAGGATGAGGATGGGGAAAGAAGAGAGAAGCATGCTCCTCTCTTTTGTGCATTCTTGCCTAGACCAGTAGCACCAATGGGAATCATCATTCTCCTCTCCCAAGCTATCGCTTTAAGTGGCTTCATCCTCGTCTCCAGTAGACATTGCAGTGTCTTCTGCAAGGACACCAGTAGCAGCTGGAGCAGCTGGAGAATCTGAAACAACAAAAACTGCCGGCTATGCTGTAGTAGGAAGAGCCGGAGAACCAGCATCAACAGCAACCAATGGCTCTGCTGCAGGAGACTTCTTCGGGCCTGCAGTAGCACTACCAGTCTCAACAGCAGCCTCGGTAGGATCTTTCTCTGAAATGATATCTCCAGCTGTCTTTCCTTGCTCAGCATCAGAAACCCCAGCACCAATGAACGACTAAGGTCCAGTTCGGTCCAGCACATCGGAGCAGCCGGTGCCTGATACAGCCTTGTCTGCAACCTTCTCCGAAGGAACACTAGCATTGTCATTCTACAACAAGAACAAAAAAACATTAAAAAATGGGCACATAGTGATAAAATGTACAAGAAGTAGAATAACAAATGAAACAAATAGACAAGAAAAATGGTACTTTATGATCACTGCCATGAACCTCATCAACAATTAAATCAGTTGCGGGGGCAGATTCATGCACAGGGACAGATGCACTTTCAGGCAAGACATCCTCCTCAACCCTAGCACCATCATCAACAGCCTACAAATAATCATATACAACACAATGTCTTATCAGGAGAAGTTCACATTACATAATCAAAGAAGGTTCAGCTATAACCACTAACACATGGAGGAAGTCCAAAGACAGTAAAACAAGAAGGTCACATAACAAACTACTATCATACAAGAGGGAACAAAAAGTGCCAGTTAAGATGGTACAAATGGACAAGAAAAATGGCACTATATGATCAATCCCATGAACCTCATCAACAATAAAATCACTTACGAGAGAAGATTCATGCATAGGGACAATTGCACTTTCAGGCAAGACATCCTCCTCAACCCTAGCACCAACATCAATAACCTACAAAAAAATCATGTAGAACAAAATATCTAATCAGGAGAAGTTCACATTACATAATTAAAGAAGGTCAGCTATAACCACTGACATATGGAGGAGTCCAAAGACAGTAAACATAGAAGGTCAACCATTCAAACTACTATCATACAAAAAGGGAACAAAAGGGCCAGTTATCGGAAGATTAGAAGTTCAGATACTATAGACCCTGAAGTTCGGACATTGTAAACAGAGAAGGACATCTATGAAAGACAAAAACTAATAATAAGAAGTTTAGAACACATGAAATCAAGAAGGGTAACCTATGACAAAAACAGTAATAGCTAAAAGCTAACAATGAACAATAATGCAAAGAACTATCAAAAGCCAACATAAAAACAAACCTCTTCGGTATCCTCCTTGTAGCCTCCTTCACGAACCAAACAAACATGAACTTGCCTCTCAATCTATCTGACAACAACATTAGCCTCATCTTCAAAAGGCTTGCACCGAGCATCCTGCATTTGTTTGAACAGCCCAAAGCTAGCATAGAGGTGGGAAGTGCTCTCACGAAGCTCAGCAAGAAATCTAGCTTCAATAGACAAAACCTTTGATCCTTCGAAGACTCAGCGTCAAAACCATGGCTGGGAGGTCCCATTGAGGTGACTAAGACGCTCAATAGTTGTCGGAACACGTGCCATCTCCCCACAAACAGCTTCTAGAAGTCCATCAATCCTAGCAAGGGAAAGATTAGCAACATCAAACAAACCCTCATAAGACACGCCACCTGCAGCACTCACACGGGAAGAAGAACCTCCTGGGTCTACAGGAGGAGCACCAGTATTGACATCCCGGGAGAACTCAAATCCTGGGGAAGTTCCACTCCCTAGGCAGGTGGAATGAGGCATAGTAAGAACATGACGTTCGATATGCCTGAAGACCACAACCTCAGCCTGTGTCTTCCACTGAACGCAAAACAAAAGACAATGCGTCAAAAAAGGAAGGAACATGGAAGAAACTATTGAAGACGGTATCCGAAGTTCAAGTTAAACTACACAGGAAAGAAAGATGCATAGAAACACTCACAGGCAGTTTCCCAAACACCCAGTTGGCTGGGTCATCATCACCCTACTTAACCAAGTCGGCAACAGCAAGCTCATATAGCTGTGCCTAATCCATGAAATTGATGCGAGGAGTTCTCAAGTCAACACTAGGCTTGTTGCCATGCAACAACCTGTGATAGCTTTTCCTCTGCTAGTACCTAACCGATACCTAGTCACAGCCCTTCGAATGTCATCAACAACCAACTGGCAATATTCCATTTTAGACATATCTTCAATGACAAGATTCTTAGCCATTGCTGCCTCCCTGGACACTCGTGTTGACTTAGCAGGAATAATAACCTTCATGAAAAGAATAAGGTAAGACACTTCCAGAGCCAGATTATCCTTCTCTCATCCTTCACAAGTTCCCCGAGGATGTTCCACAGATCCTTCGTCTTGATGTCACCACTCCTCTTGTAGCCAAGTTTGGCCTTCAACCTCATAACAACATTATCAAACCTGTCCTTCGAGGGCCTAGGAGGGGTATGATCACCTTGAGGGAATCCAAAAAGATGGTGAATAGCATCACTTGTAATACACAAAACCTTGTTTGCCTCACCCATGTCTAGAATCATAGTTGAAGGATCAATCCTCGTGTAGATGTGGCCCATCAAAACACGAGAAATGTTGGAATCAACCTTCAAGTTAAACACACAACCAAAACCAGCCTTGATAACCCTCGTCTTCTGCCTAAGTTGTCGCAATTTTGCACACAACTTAACCTCTTTCAGTGAGCAGCAAACCATCTAGTTAAAATGTTTCGCATCATCTCCTCCTTCAACACCTTCACTACAAAAAAGGACACATCCGTGACATTTTGGGCCGAACGAAACAAATTTCTGTCATACTTATGACACTTCTATGACGATAATTGTGACAAAACCCGGTATCATTATAGTTGTGGTGGGCTCCTACTTCTATGACAAAAAATCATGACAGAAAATGGGCTTTTCGTCCTGGGCGGGCCGGAGATGCAGCTGCATGACATTCTTTGGGCCGTCCATGATGGAAAAAACCATGGTAGAAGCGAGGGTGAGGAAAATTCCGGGGAGTTCCCGGTTATGGTGGGTGGTCGGGGGCCGAGCGATGCGTGTTTCTCTCATACACGTACACGCGTGTGTGCGAGGCGTTGTCTCTAACTGAACCCGAAGCGAGGCATTGGGCTCTAAGCGAACCCAGTGATTGCACTGCGAGCTCTGGCGTTCTTGAACCCGGCGATCGATCGATGGTGTTAAGCGAACCCGATCGGCGATTCGCCGCTCTCGCTGCTAACTAAAGCCGATCGATGCCTCTCGATGAGCAGTTAGCATTGCGGGGGTTGGATGAATAGTGGCGGCGGGGTGGATGAACAAGACCCCATGGCGTTGCCTCTAGATGAACAGGACCCCGATCGATCGAGCCGGTTGGGGCTGGATGAACAGGACCTTGTGGAGGCTGGATGAGCAGGGCGACCCGTGGAGGGATGAATGAGCGATGAAGCGGTGGAGGGTTCACGTGGAGGGGTGGTTGAACAGTAGCCGGTGGAGAAGCGGCGGTGGAGGCTGGATGAATAGGAGCCCGTGGAGGCTGGAGGAGGTTGACGGTGGAGATGAACAGTATCCTGTGGAGTCCCGTTTTGCGGTACGCCACACCCCTCCTGATGAACAGGACCCCCGTTTCGACCGTAGCGCTCCAACACAAGTCTGTTTCGTCCGTTTTGTGCTACGCCACACCCCTCCCGATCAGCAGGACCCCCGTTTCGACCGTAGGAGGTCCATTTCCTCCGTTTTGCGGTACGCCAGACCCCTCCCGATGAACAGAATCCCATTTAGAACATGGCCGGTCGAACACAAGGCCATTTCCTTCGTTCTGCGGTACACCAGGCCTCATTTCCATCGCCTGTTCCGTCCAAGCCGGTTGGCTCCCACGCGTTCCGTTGCCTCCCGATGAACACGACGCATTCGGTTGCCTCCCCATGAACACGATGACGACACTGTTTCTCCGTTCCGACCCAGCCATGTACACGAGCCCTTGCCATATGTATGCACGAGTAGGCGTTTGAAACCCCGCCCGTATGTACACATACGTGGCCATATTTTATTTCTTCCACACTGGCCATTGTACGTACGTGTACATGCTACGTGCGCATCTCTACTACGACACGTACGCGCCTCTACTATGACACGTGCGCGCCTCTACACCCACCAGTATGTACGTATACGTTCGCGACCAGAATGACAATGCTATATGCGCTTCGACCGGTGGGTCCCGTATCGAGCACTTCCTTGCATGCGAAGATGTAGCTGGTGGGTCCCAGCAGTCAGGGGGGCGAATCGTTTTTTTCGGACGCACTTCCTTGCGTGCGAAGATGTAGGTGGTGGCTCCCAGCAGTCAGGGGGGAAACATTTTTTCGCGAAATACAGTGGCCCGTTCGGTGGGTCCCTGCTGTCAGGTGGAGGTATCATTATTTTCCGCGTAATAAGGAGGCACTTCCTTGCTACGGCCGTGGACCCAGCTGTCAACCTCTCCACGTACAGTCTACGTCCGATGGAAGTCGTTCCTTGACCATGCTGACCACGCCGCGCCGAGAGCACCAGTGCGATGGATGACGATGAGGCCTAGGAAGGGGACGACGCGGAGCCGGGGAAGACGCGCAGTGGATGCCCACGCGGAGAGGAGTATGAGGGTACACTGGTCCGGCTGCGGTGTGAGGCTGCCATCGCCGCAGAATAACAGGGGGTGTGGGTGAGTAGAGGTATGGCCTGGCTAGCGGTGGGAGTAGTAGGGGGCGGTGAGGCCTCCGCGGCAGCACAGCCGTCCATGAAAGGCAGGAGCAGGCGGCACGACCGGCGCTGCTTTGGGCGGCTGGAGCAAGACGACCAGAGGTTGAAGAAGCACTACGACCGTTGGATGGACATCGTACGGTCACTGGAGCTAGAATCGTTCATATTGACTAAAGTTGACAAAGGCCCCCATCCCATTCAACTTAGTAGGCCCACAAGTCAGCCTCCCACCATGGTGGGTTCCAGCTAGAAGGGGGAGTATTCATTTTTTTGTGCGTAATAAGGAGGCACTTCCGGTGGAGTGCAGTGGCAAGGGAAACATTTTTCATGAAATCTGATGGTCCGTCTGGTGGGTCCCGATGAGTCGGGGAAGCGTTTTTTCGCGAAATACGGTGGCCCGTCCGGTGGGTCCCAGCAGTTAGGGGGGAAACGTTTTTTTCATGAAATACTGGTGGCCCGTCTGGTGGGTCCCTGCTATCAGGTGGAGGAATAATTATTTTCCACGTAATAAGGTGGCACTTCCTTGCGGCTGCCGTGGACCCAGCTATCAGCCTCTCCACGTATAGTACTCTTCCGATGGAATTCGGTCATTGACCACATTGACCATGCCGCGCCGAGAGCACCACGGCTGTGGACGACGGCGAGGCCTAGGAAGGGGACGACTCGGAGCCGGGAATACGCGGCAGTGGATGCCCACGCGGAGAGGAGTACGAGGGTTCACTGGTTCGGCTGCGCTGCCGTCGCCGCAGAATAACAGGTGTGTGGGTGAGTGGAGTGGAGGGATGGCCTGGCCAATGGTGGGAGTAGTATGGGGACGGTGAGGCCTCCGCAGCAGCATAGCTGGCCATGGAAGGAAGGAGCAGGAGGCACGACCGGCGCTGCTTTGGGCGGCTGGAGCAAGAAGAGCAGAGGTTGAAGAAGCACTACGGCCATTGGATGGACATCATACGGTCAGTCGAGCTAGAATCGTGCATAATGACTAAGATGACAATGCCCTCCGTCCCTATCAACTTAGTAGGCCCACTATATTGGGTCCCAGCTAGCAGGGGGAGTATTCATTTTTTTTTGTGCGTAATAAGGAGGAACTTCCTTGCGTGCGAAGATATAGCTGGTGGGTCCAAGCTGTCAGTGGCGGTAACATTTTTTCGCGAAATACAAAGGCCTTTCGGTGGGTCCCAGATGTCAGGTGGAGAAATCATTATTTTGCACGTAATAAGGAGGCATTTCCTTGCGTGCGGCCGTGGACCCAGCTGTCAGCCTCTCCACGTACAGTCCACTTCAGATGCATGTCAGTTGTTGACCACGTTGACCACGCCACGCTGAGAGAACCAGGGCGGTGGACGACGGCGAGGCCTAGGAAGGGAACGACACGGAGCCAGGGAAGACTCAGCAGTTGTTTCCCATGCGGAGGAATCTGTTGTATGAGGGATTACTGGTTCGTCTATCGTCGACGGAGAATAACAGCAGGTGTGGGACTGTGGGTGAGTAGAGGGATGGCTAGGCCCGCGCTGGGAGTACGATGGGGCGGTGAGGTCTGCGCGGCAGGACAGCCGGCCGTGGGGAGGAGGGAGCAGGCAGTCCTGCCGGTGCTTGTTTGAGCGGCTAGAGCAGGAAGAGCAGAGATTGAAGAAGTACGACGGCCATTGGATGGACATCCAACAATCATTGCTTGTGCGTCAACCTTTTTTAGGAAAGCCTCAAATCTGTGGAAAACAGCATACATGCCATTATTTCAAATAATTTACAGCACATTTGCTAATGCTTATGGGTTTTTTGGAGCCCATATTCTTTTTGTTAGCATTAAATCCCATATTGTGGCCACGGTTAAAAAATTATATGAAATTTTGCATATGTCGGTGCAGTCTGAACTGTTTTTAATCCCGCAATTTTGAGTCACATTCAAACTGATTTTAAAAATAAATGTATATCAATATAAAATCCAATAAATTGTCCACGCATAAAAATCAATGCAATTTAAAATCTCAAAATGAAAAAAAATATTTGAAACTAATTGCTGATTTGATGTGTTTTAAAAATGTACAACCCATTTCTCATTACTGATAGGCCATTTTCTCGGCCAGCCGAATGAAGCTCTCCTCGTCTTGAAAGATTTGTAGCCCAACAGGCGTGATAAAGCGACTTACTTGACAAATCACAAAAAAAATTGGGCTAGCCATTTTCAGGAAGAAAAAAAAAACTACTGGGCTGGTCTGTGGTAAACATAAAAGAAAAGGCTGTCTAGACAGGCCAGACTGTCCAACACAGCCCAGTTGACACCCTGCTTTTGTCTCAAAAACAAATTAGATAAATGCCACTCCAATTATGGCGATTCATAACAATGCCACATCAATTTCCAAACTTTGAAAAATGCCACTGCAATCTTTGCAAACTTTGAAAAACGCCACTGCAGTTTGCAAACTTTGAAAAACGCCACTCCAGACTTTTAAAAAGGCCACTAGAAATGGCATGAAATGGCATTTTTCAAAGTTTGGAAATTGCAGTGGCATTTCTCGGAAACACCAGATTTGGAGTGGCATTTATCAAATTAACCCAAAACAAAACTAAGCTGGCGAGCTCTTTGGGTCCACGGTGTCACCGCTCGCTGAAATCTCTCGTTTATTGACTACGTTGATAATGGCATGTGACCCAGATGTCAGAAATCCACTAGGAGGAGCCATTTTTTAATTGGCTTGAAATAAGGAGTCACTTGCTTGCGTACGGCCATGACCTTGGCAGGTCCCTGCTATCATCCTCTCCACGTACAATCATCTCCTGATTGTGTATGCATCAACTTGGTAGGCCCACAAGTCAGCCTCTAAACCTGTGGAGGACAAATACAACCCATTTAAAAAAGTAACAACCCATTCCATATGTTCAAACGGAAAGTTCAACATTGAGCAAAATGTGAGTCGATCCACATATAGAGTCTTGAACTTCCACGTTGACAACCATCATAGCCAAGTTAACTATCTATTCCCACTAATACTCTAGTAGCGTACAAGTACTAACTTACTCTTAGCTAACTAGACGATGCCGGCCGCCATCTGCGGTACATGCTAAACGCCGGCACCGGCGTCCTGCGCCTCGCCTCGGACTTGCAAGAGGTGCGGTAGGGCGCGTTGCTCGCGCGCGTTGGCCCTTTCGATGCCGGCGTGTCCACCAAAGCTTCGACTTCCAAGCGGGAAACTCACTTGACGAGCTGGTAGTAAAAATCGGCGTCGCGAACGCGTGCATGCCCGACAGCCTCAGGGGCTAGTTGCCGGGCACCGGCCTCCATGTTGTCGGCCCAGTTGCGGGCGCTCTGCTCACGACTCAGAGTGTCGGTGCGCTGGTGCTCCATGTCCCGCTGGCGGCGCAAATCGGCCATACGCTGCTCCTCCGCCAAGCAGTAGCGCTCCAACAACTCCTTCTCCTCCGCTAGGCGGTCGTGCTCCAACAACTCCTCGATCTCCGCATTGCCATCTAAAGACAGATAGAATGCCTCCTCCCTCCGTCTGCCTTCCGGTGAAAAACCGAACACTAGTTCCGGCGGTTACCGCCTCCGGCATCGCCAACCGCGGACGGGCGGGGGCATGGCCGACGTGGCAAGCAATGTCGGGCTGGTGGGGGCTTATGAGGATATGGCGAGTTGGGTCACGGTGCCACCGGAGAAGGCAAGGAAACAGTACTTATAGGCGGAAGGTAGCGCGACGGTCATCGGAATTCAATGCATAAGCAGGCATGGATTAGTGTGCCAGCTTGCCGTAGAAAACTAGACAAACTGAAATTATGACTATGCCGTCCCATCCCGTCTGGGTCGCACGCCGGCATGGCGGTCAAATGAGTGCACTCGAATCATCTCCCTCTTTGTCAATAATGATTCCACGGATTTAAAAAGCCCGCAACAATTAAAGTGCATCTTTTTTTCACATCAGTTAGCTGCCTTAATTATGGCCGGCTGCATGCATGCACTCAGAATTGCTCAAAGCCAGTACGCGGAGCAGCATGCAACGAGTCACAGCCGAGGGCACGCATGCAGCCACTTAAATCGCTGGAATTAATTAGGCTTAAACTTCTGCATGTCGTTAATTATTGCCATGCCTTGGTCTTGCTGCTTTGCTCACGGGACTAATAAACCCGGACGGAGGGAGTACCTTGGTTGTTGAGAGGTTTGAATTAAGCCCTGCAAACCGGAAAGGAGGTACTAGTACGTGCGTGATCTGCTATTTATTCGTGTAGGATTGAGTAGGTCGTTTCTTGAATTGAGCCCTGCAAACAAGAAAGGAGGTAGTACGTGCGTGATCTGCTATTTATCCGTGTAGGATCGAGTAGGTAGGATAGTGTAGCTTGTTAGTTTCTTCAAAGGTAGGCATTTTTATTCAAAAAACTGCCACTTTGGATCTTGCATCGCAAATAAAACTGCCAGGAGCGCATTAGTAGGCTAGCTAGTGATCGATCAGTAACTTGTAAACACTGAGCGAACAAAAATAAGTAATTGTTAATGCATCTCAATGATTCACAGATCATATACAAATATGTAGCTCCATAAGCAAAGATTAGCCACTTTGGATCTTGCGTCGCAACTAAAACTAACTAGTACGATTCCCATACATAAGATCAACATGTTAATGCATCTCAATGATTCACAGATCATATACAAATATGTAGCTCCAAAAGCAAAGATCTAGAAAAAACATCTATTCTTCCTACTAACATGGATGCTTCTCTTGGCCAACATTCAGTATAGAGTGAAAGACAAATTTGTTTGTGAAGTCTACAATTCCTCTTACAAAGCGTAAGTGGTTTCACCAACAATTTGGAACCATGAGAATGAACCACACATGATGGAGGAACATCCACTGCAATATGATTTGGTCTTCTCTCGATCACACCGCGAGACTATTTTCGAAATACAAACTTTAACTTAGGAAAAATGATGCCCATTGTATAATCATACCAAACCAATGAAGCACCTAGTGTTGGCCAATAAATAGTATAGTACTACTTTTCTGCAGTCCATGAAGTGACTATCCAATCTTTTTGTGTCTATTTTCAAATGGCACTGCATGCAGTGACTATACTATTCTCTTGTGCAGTTTAACCAAAATTGCGGACACTTTGTTTGTTTGCCAAATAGCAACGGGCAGACATCTCTGTCTGCACAAATATCAAGCAGCTAGTAAACATACACCACACCATGTATTTTCGGTTTAAACATGTCTCTTCCGCTCAGCATCTATCATGTTCTGCACTGGACAATCTTATACAGTTATGTTTTGCCCTTGACAATTTCATACTAAATTGATTTGTTGGTTCAGTGCAGAAATATAGCGCCTATTCTTCATCAGACCAAGGATATCCATGTTCGCAGTGATCGAAGAGGTAAAATCGATACAACCGAAATTGAGCATCCAGTCATTGAATCTTGTCCCGCACCTCCAATGTAGGTCCACCCTGCCAATAAATTCACATGCAAACCACTAGTATTACTATCTAATGACAATACAAAAAGAGTAGCAAGATAGTAGCAAACCATGTACCTTCATAATGAACAACTCATAGTGCCACCAATTGGATATAAAGGTTTGAAAAAAAACATGCTCCTAATGTTGAACCAGTTGGACTTTTTGTGCAGTTCCACTAAAATCGAGCATCCCTGTTTGCATAGATATTGAAAGTGTGATTACTATAAAAATGAAACTAGTTGAGGCATAGACTCACAATATAAGCATTCCAATTTCTTAATGGAAAAGGTAGCAAGACTGTTTCTAACCACCTGTTTGAAGGAATAAATAAGGCAACAACGGCTGATGTCAGGAAGGCATACATAGTTTTTCTGAAAAATTGAGCCATTCCTAACCTTTCCTCTTCTTTTAAGCATATTTTGTGCAGTTCAACTAAAATAAAATGCCATCACCGCCTTGACAATTCAGTGACACTGTACAAAAGGAAATGACTTAACATTACATCATGATGTCAGGTATGTAGTCGACAGGCACTAGAGACGAACATACAGACCTCCTCCGATAACATAATGAAAATTAATTTTAACAAAGGTGTGACTAGCTTTACCAGGATAATTTCAGTGAACTCTACACCCTCTGTTCCTTAATATAAGATGTTTTCGCGGTTCAATTTAAAGTACCCAAACGTCTAGTATTTAGAAAAACAAGTAGTAGTTTTCTTGAGCACATATCTGGGAAAGATTGTTACACTTTATTTATGTCCACACGCTAATGCAACACCATTCAAATACTACAAATATACACTAATCCAGTGGCTAGTGCAATAGTATAGTAGTTAGTTTATTATAGGGTACAGTACAATGGTTTTACTGAACAGATTTCAGTAAACTCTAGCACTGGAAGATTTCTATAAGAATTAACAATACAAAATGTGAAGGTAACAAGTTTCAGCATTGGTATACTAGTTGTGCATGAGCATTAAACCAAATACAAAAGTCTGAAGGTAACTAGCATTATTAACTAATGATAGTATAAAAAACTGTAAACCATGTACCTCCAAGGTAAATATCGTTTCGAACTCGGGGGGACCTTAAAAGTTGCTATCCCACTCTTGATAATCGATCAAACATAAAAACTTGATCGAACGAATCAAGAGAACAACCGGAGGAGGAGGTGCCCACTCTTGACCTTTCCCCTTGTCTTCACAATTTTTTGTGCAGTTCAACCAAAATAAAATGACATTAGGGCCTTGGCATTTTGGTGACACTGTACAAAAAAATTAATTTATCTCATGAAAGTGAGGTTTGTAATCTATAAGCATTAATAGTGCAAAAATCTGAAGGAAGTAAGAAGTTTCATCGTTGGTATACTGGTTGTGCAACAGCATTAGAATGCCTTAGCTGAAAAATCTTTAATACACCGACAATCAACAGCTAACCCTGAAATAATCCAGTGACATTAAATGACATTGCTTAAATTTATCGGTGGCATTAGACTGAGAGCGGCATTAGTTAAATGTGGCATCACTTTAGAAGTAGCATTGCTTGACTTGACTGCTGGCGTTATACTAACAGCAAAAAAAGTGGCAATAAGAGCATGGGAGGCCCATTTGGATAGTGGGCGCACCAGTACGATGTACCTCCACGGACGCAGAGTGGTGAGGGAGGTATGGTTGCTCATAGCAACAATTATCCAGGCAGCATGTGTGGATTACGTCCCATTTTGTTCTCTTTAGCCACCTTTTTCCTATGCGAGGACAACAAACTGATCGACCTGGTCATTCTCTATTGCGTTGTCATGCATTTCTACCCTTCTTCAACCAAGAGACAGGAGACTCGTTCCTTAGCTACTGATTTTCCCCTTTTCAACCTAGATGCGGGTTTGATGCCTACTCTCTTGGACAGTACAGTCTCCCTTCCTTTCCTTATTCAACCAAGACATGGATTAGTCTGCATGAAGTAGGGTTTCCTTTAATAGTACAAATTATGGTTTTCGTCTGTGTGGCCATCAGATCAGAGGATAGCAAATTGGGAAGATGGTGGAGTGGAAAAAGATCCACATGCAACGACGTGGCAGATGGGGCAATAGAACAAGGGTATGGTTCGAAAAGAGGTAGCGTACCCGAGGGTCGGTGGGAAGTGGCTTCGCTCGTGGTTGTCATCCTCTGCACACACTACAACGGTGAGCTTGGGGACATAGGCCATCCCGCGTGGGCGCTAGGTCTGAGAGGACGGTCTTGTCGTCAGTGTGTGACCTCGCTCGCCGACGACGAGTGCGTCAACGCTGCACGTCCTTTTCTTCCCCGGTGGATCTATGACCACCGGTGAGGAGGGAGAGAGAGGTCATATTTTTTAGATCTGGAGAGAGGGTGATAGTGTGAGAAGCAAGTGGGCAGCCCTTAGCAAGAAAGTGCTGAAGCTCCAGCTTATATATCTTTTTATACTACTAGTCTTTGGAGGTGGAGTAGTGGTAGAGTAGTTTATATTTTTCTACGTCTGAGTATCGATTAGTCGTGCTTCAAAACTGAACGGCACGCCATTAAAAAAATAAAGGTCGATAACTAATGTGGCACCTCGGGCCAACGCGTCCAGATCGCATTTTGCACGAGAAATTACACACCATGTTTCGTTGACATGTGGTCCGGTCCAACATATCAGTGAGACGACGGCGAGTCCTTTTCTACTAGTATTTCCGAACGGACGTGTAGGCCGGGGCGCCTCTTCGTGAACCGTGGCAAACTGGCAACCGTCCATCGACTCTTCGCCTTTACCTCTCGATTTGGAACTGATGTCGCACGCTCTTCCTCTCCCTCCACCATTTTCCTTCGGCCCTTCACCCTTTCTTCTGCCATTTTTCGATCGTCTTCTCCATGGAGGGAACAGGACGGAAATGACCCCGTTATTCTTGCCCCGATCTGAAAGATGACGTGGTGGAGGAACTCATTGATTGGTGCGACGTCATCACCTCGGCTAGCATGGCAGGTTCGTTCAAGACCATTCTCGACTCAACTAATAACATCATTACAAGGAACCCAAGAGTCAAGGAGCAGTTTGATCTCCCCTATCTTCTACGCCGTGACCCTGATGACTGGCGCGGGGACAACGGAGGCCTCGCCTTGTGCAAGTTGATGCCGCTTGATAATGATACATATGATGTTAAGATGCCATCGCTTGAGGGTAAGGCTTGGGCAGGCACAAATGGAGATTGGGTTGTTTACATTGGATCCAACTGTGAGTGGGAACTTGTGAATGTGTACACTCGTGACCAGTTTCCACTTCCAAAAATCTCAGCAGACTGCCCAGAGGTTGACACACCGGTATTGTATGCACGTTCAAATACGATCATGGTGATTGTCTTCTACGTAAGATAGCAATTTATCGAGTTTCCAACCGCTCTTGGAATTACAACAACTACGAATTTGTTGCTATCTTCGACAAGCTTGTTGCCGTCCTTCGTGGTTCGACTATATGGATATTGCTCAAAAATCAGTTTCTGTACATGGATGAGTATTGGATGCAATTCAATACGAGGGCCTTGTGTTTGCTGCCACCACTCGTGGCACTGTTTTTGCATGGAATCCTTATGCTTTCGGTACATTCGTCTTCCATCGTAATTATAATTGTTTCATCCACATGCATGTGGGTTAGCTTATGCTTTCGGTACATTCGTCTTCCACCATAATTATAATTGTTTCATCCACATGCATGCGGGTTAGCAAGTTTCCCTTTGCTAATTAACCTTCTTCTTGTGTTTCCAAGGTCCTATGAACATTCCACCACCTATACTTGAAAATTTTTATAACCAAGGGGGAGATGACGATGGTGATGATCACGAGCATGAGGACGAGCAGCGCCCATATACTCTCTAACGCCTGGCAACTAATGTCGATGGATAACCTCTTCTTGTGTGTATACAGCCCACTGATGATGTTACTACTAAGGAAGCAGGTGTAGTCTCCCATGGTCGCACTCTCCGGACCTATTCCAACACCCGTTGCATGGTATCCGGCATGGATACTAGTGTGCTAGCACCAACTCCTTCTCCCTGGTACAGAATTGATAGTCTTGGAGAAAACTCGCTCTTCCTTGGACAAAACTATCTAATGATGGTGAAAGGCGATCCAACTGCTGTTGACACAACGTTACTACCATTATGAGAAGCAACTGTGTCTATACCTCGAACATTTGGGTGGTTCCCTACCCTGGTACTGATATAGCAGGCCGCTTCAGCCTGCCTGATCAGTACTGCATTGGTCTTGAGATCGACAATGGATGGCCCGTCCCGGAGAATCACTTGTGGTTCAAAGCAAGCATTTCCAACACCGAGGAATGGTTGAGTTGAAGTTCATTTCATTGCTTGTTATTTGTTGTGTGATGAAAACTTTAGTATTTATAATGTATACTCGTTGTCGATGTGGGTTGATGACCTGTTGTATGTAGTAAAATGATAAGCCTGTGATAAACTTACTAAATTTATGAATGGCTTTCGAGTTGCTTCTCTGAGTGAGTGGTGCGACGAGGAAAAAATATATTTTCCAAATACATAATTGTACGTGCATTGCAACAGGTTATCGGATGAGGCCAATCAACAATAGTAGTACACTATTTGTACTAGCTTCACATGCTTTGGGCATCGGGCGGGTGTTTTTACTGTAGCCATATGTTAATGTGTTCGCTGTATGTAACCAGCACCTCGAATCCTCGATACAAGTGCTACATAGTAAGTAGTAGGAGTAGTAGGGTGGCATGGGCCAGAACAAGCATTCACGTCCAGGAGTACGGCACACGCCACCACCACGACATCCATCTGACACCATATTATTTCTTGGACTAGAGCAATCTCTTCAACCTCGTCGTTTCTCTAACTTCAGCCATCACGCGGCGGGCGAGGTGGGGGTTTGCCGATAGTCGGTTTCCGCAACTTCGGTCCCATTTGTAAGGCCAACTCCAACGCACGACCCCAAACGGACCTCCGTTTTTCACGAACTCCAACGATAATTTTGACTAGAAAAGCAAGACTAAAGAAAATAAGAACCATAATAATACATTTTACTACTCTAGAAGATATCCAACTTCCATAACTGCTCCTGTAAGTTGGATTAGTGCCTTCTCGATGCATTCATTGTTGATCTGCGGAGGCTCGATCTTGCGTGCTTCTTTCTTCTTCGAGTGTAAAGAAGTAGACGTTGCTTCCTCGCATCTAGTCTCATGTCTAGCCTCTATTCTAGTAGGAGTATCAACAAGTGCACTAGTCTCATCTCTAGCCTCTATGCTAGCTAAAAGTGCTAGAACATCTACTAAATTGCGCTGTACCAATATATCGATGTACTCTTCTTCCCAATACAAAGACTTGCATCCATTCTACTCCCTCCATTCCATAATACATGCCTTCTATTTGTCAAAATATAGATGTATCTAGACATGTTTTAGTTTATAGGTACATCCATTTTTGGACAAATGGAAGTCAAGTATTTTCAAACGGAGGGAGTACACAATAAATTTTTTAAGTTAGCACAACTAGTCTAATCCAAGAGCACAACCAAAGATTTGGTTGGGTTCTTCCTCCTTTTGCCGACACGTGGGACATCCAGCATCCAGGACGTGTCATGCAAGAAAATAGAGTGGTAGTTGAAGCCACGTGATGTGCATCTTGGGTTAAACTGTAAATAGAATCTTACTACTCTTAAGTAACTCCAAAAGCGGCCACCGAAGATCTTTATTGGATTTGTTTTTCATCACCATCACGTCGAGGTGAAAGATGTGCAGGTTCAGTGGGTCCTCTTGCGTTTTCATTGACATGTGGGACTGCATGTGAGCAAATAGACGATGGGCTCCGCGCGTCCGCTGGCTGGCTGAGAAGAGAGATAGAGGAGGTTTGAGCATGGACTCCAGGAAATTTGTTCTACGTACCTCGATATAGGCTTGATATAGTGGGGTGGCATGGGCCATAACTATCATTGACGTCTAGCAGTACGACACACGTCACCCACACGTGTCCCATCCAACACCAATTTTCTTGGAGTCCGTGCTACAACCATATCTTCTCCCTCCTGTTTTCTCAGCCATCGCGCGGTGGGCGGGGTGGGGGTTTGCCGATAGTCGGTTTGCTCAACTGCGGTCCCACTTGTAAGTGAAAATGCAATACCGCACGCATTCCCCCTTGAGCGACGCACCGGACCAACCGTGTGGGGGTGCGACGCGAACATGGCAGGCTTTTCCTTTTGAACTCGTAACTTGTAAAATTTGGTTCTGCTCCATGGTGCGACCGATAGATAGAAAATAATGATTTTTCCTACAGTAATGAGAAGTTTGGTTCTGGCGCCGTTCATGCATGGAGTACGTATGAAAATTATGAAGTTGATGCGAAAGGTAAGATAATTACTAGTAGTACCATATACTACTACATGGATTTGACGGAAAGATAAAAATACATACGGATCCATCAACGACATCCTCACGCCCTAGTGCGCCGGGTCACCAATTGACGTGTGAGGAGCAGCGGCGTTGGCAGCGAGCCCAACGTGCTTCTGAACAATGCTGTCCAAGGTTGCCTTGCGGTCCAAGAATGCCAGCGTCCTATCGTCCTCCTCTTGCGTGTAGTAGTCCTTGTGGACGATTTGCGTGTAGACGTGGGTGATTATGTCGATGGTGTCTTGCTGCGCCAGGCGCTGCACGGCGAGCGCGACCTCGAGGTGGACATTCTCCGGCGTGACGGCGGGCAGTCGAAGGACCACCAGTGCATCGAAGAGGTTGTCACCATTGTGGCCGTTGAGGGTGGCGGGCATCGCAGAGCCTGGGCGCGTCGGCTGGAGGCGTACGTCAAATTCGTCTGCGAGCTTCTTGACGACGGTGAACTTGTCGAGGAAACTGACGAGGACCTCGTCGAACAAGGAGACGAAGCTATCGTCCAAGTGCCCCCTCGCCCTGGCGGCCTCAAGCAATACCTAGAGACGTTCCTCGGTGTCGGGCCGCAGGCCGGCATCGTGAACCATCTGGCACAGCCGGCTGGTGCTCGTGCTTATCGCCTCCATGGGTCTAGCTTAACTTCTAGTCAACTGATCTTGTGATTCGAGTGATCACTCTTGCCATTGGTTAGCGTGCGTACGTGTGTAGGATTTCGTACTACTCCTCGGCCCTCTGCTGCAAATGCCTTTGGCTGTATGATAGGTGGGCCAGCCATCCCTTGGGCCCACGTGTCATTCACCCAAAGGCAGTTGTAGTAAGTCAATGAAGCTGTGTCCCCCTCCGTGTCGGTGCAGTATAGTCATCTCACCGGACCTCTAGTTGGGGCCAAACGAGAGAAGTTTGATGTTTACTGGTTTATTGGTCCCCTTTGCATTTTGCGCCAAGTTTTGACCTTTGATTTAACTAATAAAATGTTAATGCATGTAAACAAAAATGTTGTGTAAGTCACCTTACGAAAACCAAATAATCCCAAAACACTTAGGCACGGTGCATTAACTCCCTCCTTGTTTCTTATTTCGTGACATATCAACCAATGAGAGATGTGGGCCATGCATGCTTTCAATGACTTGAGACTACCAAACATGACATGCAGTGTTTAGTTCATTGCATCTAATAGTTAGCAAAAAGACATTAAGTTCTCTCACCGATCGGAATAAAACAATACACCATGTATTTATTTACAAACGAAGTAGTACATTTTTTGTGACATGCATTACTAGATATTGCTAGTCAAATACTAAAATCCAGATGGACGTGGTAGTACTCCTAAATCCAGACAGTGGTGCTACTGGTACTAGTAGTAGTACTACCAATGTAGTAGGAGTACTAGCACTGTACTACCCGTTGGTCAAATTATTACGTCTTTGCTCCTCACGGTGAAGTGACAAGACCTCGCACGGAGATGACACCTGAGTATAGGCGCTGTGTTCGGCATACCATAGTCAGCCTCACCGTCTGCAGTCACTATCATCATGGCTGTAGAGCTAGCCTGCTTACAACTAGCCCTGTTCGACATAATTTCTCATGCGTAGATGCCCGTGCATTGCACGGAATACCAAGATTGGGGGTGGACGGTGCTGGCAGCGGCCATCGCGCTAGAATTTTCCACGGCCTTCTAGATGTGGTGGGGAGGAGATAAGGTTGATTGTGAGAGATAAGGAGTTGTTTGTAAATAGGGAACCAGTGTGGTCCTCTTTTTGCAAAAATGGAGAAACTTGGTTTTATGCGCCAGACCTAGATCCGACGGCTATTGGTGAATGATGGGAGGCACAACATCATCACCAACTCAGGACCTGTTTGATTCGCAGGATTTTGAAAACGCAGGAATAGGACACGGCAATATTGCAAGTTTCAAACTGATATTACAAATGTTAGGAGTAATGCCGCACCTACGAAGAGGGAATTACTAGGAAGTTTACGTAAGAACTTCGTTACTTTAGGTGGATGCAGCATTATCGTACAAACTAAAATCCACCGCCCTGACAAGTCACTAATGGGCAAATAAGTTTTCGATTCTCTGGCCACTTGATGTTTCAAAAACAAATTCAGCTTCTGCGGAGACTTTGTCATTTAGGCTTAGACGCTTGCAGTGATCAGTACGCCATTCATTGTTACGCCAGAGAACGCCAAACCTCATTACCTTGAGCACACTTGCCTCCAAAACAAAGAACCTGGCCAATTTAATCTTAGATGTGCTGCCTTGGTAGTCGATCAAATCAATTTCTGTAAGATGGAGATCAAGGCATTCGATGAGATTGTTATAGTGCAGCACATTTTTCACTTTCGGGTCTTTTTTTATCTGCAAAAGAAGAGAACATATTAGAGCAGCTGGCTGTATAAGATTGCCGTGTCATCAACAGGTACCAATATGATTCGCTCATACGATAGGGTTGGCTGGCTAGTGATATTTTTTCACTCTCTCTCTCTCTCTGTGTGTGTGTGTGTGTGTTTCCTCTCATTTAACTAGGAGCACGTGAAGAGCTTGGGCATTTGTTGCCTTCCACTATGTGGCCGATGCCATATTTCGAAAAAGTATGCCACATAATACGCATCGATGTAAAATCAAAAGATTTTGGCACCGCTCTCACGATGTGAGAGAGTTGGCACCGCTATGCACACAGACCCACATGTATAAACAAATCAATCAAACCAACTACGCCAGCCTCTCACTCTCCCAAACAAGTGTTTTTTTATTGCATCAGTCCTCTCTCTCTCCCACACAGTGTTTTTTCATTGCGTGAGTTAATTTGGCACCGGAGCAAAGTAGGTGATCCAGATTGGGGCTCCAGGTGAGCAATGGAGGGGCATCGATGCCAAATGCATCACAGGTGAATTTGGCACGTGTTTTGGCCTACATAGCCCACTTTTGTACTACTACCTCGTATTTAGTATAAAATTTTGACCATAGATTTACCTAAGAAAATGCCAATGCATGTCACTAAAACTTACACCATTTGAAATTATGTTCAAATACGAATCCAATGATATAGTTCTTAGTGACATGCATTAACATTTTGTCAGTTAAATCTATGGTCAAATTTTGATACTACAAAATTGGAAGAGTAAACCAGACGGAGGTAGTACTTCCTTTTAGGGTAACCATAGAGTTACTGGAGTAGTCTAAGTTACTTTCCACTATGACTAGCCTAGGCTAGTATAGTAGTACAGCATAAAAACGATGCAGGTGATCACGTGAGAAAAAATACTAAAAAAATTTCTTTCGGTGCAGTGCGTAGATGCAGTTTTGAACACTAAACTTGTCATCGTAATTTGGGAAAATTATGAAAAAATTGAGCTACGTTGTTATTACCGTTTACTTATAGTAAAGAAGTTTCACCTTGATGAGTAGCTTCTCCGTGCATGGAAAGCATGTAAGGAATACAACAACTTGATCCAGATTGGGGCCGATAGATTTTAGTGCCAATATCTTCACTGTGCGCATAGACTGGGTCAAGCTTGTGGGAATCATTTTCTCTAAGATGGTCATAAATACATCAAGAAGAAATTTAAAAATGTGAATTTCAAGAAGACGGAGAAGAAGATGAGAGCTGTGCCTGAACGATTACGAATCCAATAAAGAGTTCAGAGAATTTGGTAGACAAGTACACCAACGCTGTCAATTTCGGTGCGTCAATGACCCTGATTTTTGTTGGACCTTCTAGATCCGATACAAGCAATCTCTCAAGGAAAGGCACATTCTCAATGACCATAACATGGAACAGCTGGAGTGATCTCTTCCCATTGATGTGTTGTTGCGGGGCCAGCAAGACACATAAATCCATCGGAGATTCGTCGAGGCAATGTGGAGGCTAATGAACCCGTGGATCTGCTCAAGACGAAGGTACTCGAGTGCAGTATAGCTGCGGAGCAAGTGCTCCATAGCCTTCTTCGAGATAACAACGTCGAAGAGGTCGAGCTGCTTGAGTTGAGGGAGAAGAAGGGAGGGCGCGGCATTAATCTGGGGAAGATAGCAGGAGCTGAAGCTGGCGCGGCGCAGCGTTTGCGTGTGGCAGAGCGCGGACGGCGGCAGAGAGCGACATCGTCCAGCTTCAAAGCTGATCTCCTCGAGTTGATCTAGGGTGGGGGATAAGAACCACTCGTCGAACTTGCGTTGGACCTTGCAGTTGGTACTGCATGCGGATGTCAAGGCGTCTGGCTGGCCCAGGGTGCAATGAAAGGATCTTGGAGACTGCGGGCATGTGTTTGCAATCCCCATCACAGAGGCAGATGTCGACAGTGAGGTTGAGGGGGACGCAGTGCCAGAGGGGGCGCCACTGCCGGGAGAGTAGGGCAGTACACACGGCAGATTTGGTGGGGAGGAGGCCGAATGATGACGAGCAGCATGTCATCGGGGAGGCTGCTGATGAAGTCCAGGTTCGCTGGATGCGATTTTGGCTCGAGCCGCCTCCGCTTGTTGGCTGCCTCGCCGTCCATCTCAACCGGCGTCGATGCCGGTGTACACGTGTGCTGGTGTGTGTTGTGTGTTGGGAGCGCGCGAGTGCGTCCTTCTGTGCATGCCGTCGCGCAGTGGTGAATTGTGAGCGAGTGCGTCCTTCACGCGCAAGAAGTGTGTCCTCAATGCGCCCTCAATTTACTAGCGAGCAGGGTGCTACCCCGAGTGGTTTCAACTTTGTTTGCTTCACTGCGTGTCAGATGGGCCTCTAGTTTACTTATTTTCACCCACTGCCACATGGGCCAGCACACGAAGATATAGAACACGAGCTGACAAGGCAGCATGTGGATTGGTTGACTGGTCAACTAAACAATAAACAAAGCTATACGCTGACACAGTGAGCATATAATCCGTCGGTATAGAGAGTTCGAGTGAGAGGGGAGGCCCGTGAGAGATAGCAGAGAGAGAGAGAGAGAGAAAGATCTACTCCCTCCGTTCGATAATGTAGTTCCAACATTTTTTTAAAGTCAAACTTTTGAAACTTTGACCAAGTTTATAAAGAAATTACTTATATCTACAATACCAAAGATAAATGATAGTATGAAGTAAGTACATGTTGTGATGAATCTAATGATCGTTCCAGATGTAAATGTTTTTCTCCACATATACCTGGTCAAACTTTTCTGAGGTTTGACTTTTCAAAACATCCATATGCTTATGGATGTAACAGAGTCCCTAACTAGAGAGAGAGAGAGAGGGAGGGAGAGAGAGAGAGAAAGAGTGAGTGAAAAAAGTGTGTGTGCATGTGTGAAAGAGACATGGACAACACACGATAAAAGTAGAGAAAAAGCATTCGTGCCTTATGCAAACATATCACACATGCATCTTCGACAACGGAGGCAAGGTGAGGAGATAGTGTATGGTTGTTTGGAACCAAGAGAGCAAGACCCCTAGCACGTGCCCAAGAGAGGTCTGACAAACAAGGGAGAGAGGTCAAGAGAGACGTACGTAGAAAATGCAGACATGGGGATGAGAGAGTGTATGTTTGTCATAGAGAGATGCCCTCGAGATCGTGATGGGACTACATGGGTGGGAGATCGAGTGACAAGGTGTGTGCGCGATAGAATATGCCCCGAGAGATATCGAGATAGACGTATGGATGGAAGGAAACAATACATGTGTTCCTGATGGCTAGTAAGAGATAATCATACTTAGGAGGGGGGAGTGCTTGCACCTATGATGTAGTGAGGGATTATGGCACTTAGGGGGTGCGTGTCACATGGAGAGAGAACAAGGGCGGAGAGTGTTGGATGGGTCTATATGTATAGCGCAAGCGAGACATGTGTATGTGTGAACCAGGGAGATATAAGGTCAGTTTGGCTTGCGTCCTGAGCATCTTTTGCCTGGCCTGGGGTTGTGGCTAGATTTCATGCACGCTTGTTTGGTTTCTACCCTGTGAAAAAGAAAGCCCGCCTGACCTGGGTTCCCTTGCACTTTAATTAGCCTGGCTGGACTCCAGACACTGCAAGTAGCCTGGCCCAGGCGACCGATTTCGAACGCCTGGCCGTGCCTGGTCGTGCGGCCACGAGGCTAACAGCAACATGGATGGATATTAGCATTAAATAGTAGCTGCATAGATTGATTGATGGGACATTGATGCTTTGCATGTCCCAGGCATGAACCAAACGCTTCAGCACCACACAAGCCTGGCCAGGCAGAAATATTTTACATCTCACGTCCATACCAGGCAATACTGGTCATCAAGGCATGAGGGTCAGGTCACGAACCAAACTGACCAATAAAGTTTGAGAGAGATTGAGGAGCCCCGATAAGGCTGAGTGGTGTGTCAGAAAGCTGAGAGGGGGAAAGAGATATTCCATCCGCTCGATAGTGCAGTGCATGTAAATTTTTTAGAAGTCAAACTTTCAAAACTTTGATCAGGTTTACGCAAATGTTATTTATATATACAATACCAAAGATACATCATACAAAATTACATCTCATGGTGAATCTAATGGTATATGTTTGCCGTACTAGATGTAATTGTTTTTCTCCATGTACATGGTCAAACTTTGTGATGTTTGACTTTTCAATAAATCTATATGCTATGGACCGAGGAGAGTGCCTAAGTCAAGACAGATCAAGTGCGTGTGAAGGAGAATGAGTAAGTGTGCAAAAAGAGTATGTGTGTGAAAGAGAAAGTGACAACAAACGATAAATTAGAGAGAGTGTGTGTTCTTTCGTTTCTTATGCAAACATATCACGCATGCATCTTCGAGATAGAAAAGCGAGGTGAGGAGATACACAAAGATAGCTAGTGTGTGATTGTTTGCAACGGAGAGAGACACCCCTATAGCACATGTCCAATAGAGGTCTGGCCAACAAGGACCAAAGGTCGAGAGGGACACATAGAGGACATGGATGCATGGGGAGGGAGAGAGGGTGTGTTTGTGATAGAGAGATCCCCTCGATATCGTGAGGGGACTATATGGGTGGGAGATCGAGGGAGATGCGTGCGCGATAGAAAGATGCCCCGAGAGAAATCGAGATAGACCATGCACATGTTTGTGATGGAGACTAAGATTAGCTAGTCATATACATATAGGGGGGACTGCGTGTGCCTACAATTGAGTGAGAGGCCATCATACTAGGCTAGCTAGGCATGAGATTGTGTGTGTGTGCGTGTGAGATGGAGAGAGAACGAGGGAGAGAGATAGAGTTTTAGATGGGCCTATCAAGTGCGAGTGAGATATGCATGTGTATGTGTGACCCAGTGGATGGAGAGTTTGAGAGAGGGGGGAAGAGCTCCGAGATGACAGAGTGGTGCGTGAGAGAGTTACGGGCAGCGAGCCAAGGAATTTGTGTGCGTACGATGAGTGCACCCAAGATATCTAGCTTGGACTAGCTAGAGTATCATACATAGTCTGCGAGAGAGACCTATAGATGGTGTATATATGCATGCGAACTAGAAAGACCCCCCCACACACACACAAAGAGAGAGAGAGAGAGAGAGAGAGATGGAGAGAAAGCGAGAGGGACCAACAAGGTTTTTGTGTCGGATGCGTGCGACAGAATTGAAGATTGTCGGAGAGAGAGAGGGAGAGAGAGAGAACAGGAGTCCGGGAGAGGGGGAGTTCGCATTTTATGCATCAAAGACTGATATAAACCATGTTTCGATATAAACTTGCATTCAAATATTTAAATTGGAGAACATGTTGTCTGCAATCCACACATGAACGGATATATGTGTATATCAAACAAGTTCATTAATTTGACTTTCAACATGTTCATGGAGTACTATAATACTGTACAACATGCTACCAAATTGAGGTGTTCAATTTTGGATTTAGTTCACTATTTTGACCTAGTGAACGGGCTATTTCACTGAATCGAGATATTTCATTTTGGGTTTGATTCGCGTTTTTGAGTGGGTCAACTATTTATCATATAGTAAATTGCTAGCAACGAGCATGTAAAAACACATTACTCCCGAGCATCATCTCTCCATCTAAAAAAGAAGTGGCAAGCTAATATTTCAAAATTTGATTCGAATCGACTTGGTAAGGTAGACGTGGATGCTCGTTCTCCCAAAATTTGAATGAACCGTTAAACATCCTCTCTGCTCGGTGGAATTCGCCAGAGAAAATAAATGGGAGACGCGAAATTACCGTCCTATGTGGGACACTCATCAATTGGCCTGTTGTACATCGAGGGTAGGTTCGTAACTTCATCCAAGCGTGCCTTCTCCTCGGCCGAAATGACATGTGCCGAATAATTCATAAACCATGGTCAGCACAACACGCTCTCCTCGCCCGAAATAGCTCGCGCCCACTATTTCAAAACACGCTCTCCTCGGCCGAAATCATTCGCGCCCACTATAGTTCAAAACACGCCCTCCTCGCCCAAAATTGCTCCCGCCCACTATTTGGGGAGAAGCAAAGTTACTCTACTATCCCCGACTCTCAGTACATAGACCCAAGCCGAGAAGCCTAAAGGCAGGGGTAGAACTGTAACTCCCCCTCACATTTCAGACAAATGCGTCCGTAAGACATGGTTCCACTCCCCTCCCAATTCCCCCCCCCCCATTCATACCTCGTGGGCGCCAAATCAACTTCTCCCCGGGAAGCTCCCTTCTCCCGAGCCGCGAAACCTCAGCCCCACCTCCATGCCGCCCCCACCGCACCAATTTCACAGCTGCCCTCATCCCTAATGCTGGAGACGCTGTCCATTTGCCGTCGTGCACTGGGCCGTGTGCCTCTTACTCCGTGCTGCTGGTGCTGCCTCGACGACGGCCACGTGAATCGTACCGGAGCTGATTCACCCCCACCATTGTTCATGGCACCGGAGCGGCTCCAACTTCGGATCCGTCCAGAGTCCTGGCGCTGCTTCCCCGTAGCCGTCGACCGTCGCGACATCGCTGTTTCCTTGCCGCCGGTCGCCACCGCAACCGTGCCGGCCTCACCGACTCGGTAGCTGGACCTGCCTACTTCACCATCCCGCTAGATAGGTCGCACCCTCATCTAAAATCACTTTATTTAGGCGTCAGTTGTCTGAATTTTTATTCTGTGCCAATCGATTCCCAATGGGAAGCAGCACCCCTCTAGGCGGCGGAGCTCCTAGGCTGTCGGTTGGCTGGTGTCTAACGTAAGGGTGCGGGGCCGCATGTTTTCCGCGGAAGCAGTGCTTAGATGTCTATCTTTTAGAGTTGTGTGGGTTGAAGGTACTGCCGCCGCCAGATCTGGATGACGGGGAGTCTTTGTGGATTGGCCCGGGGGCGGCGCAACCACGACAGTGCGGTGGGGCGGGGAGCGGGGTTTTGGCCGAGGCCACGGACGGCGGAGGCAGGCTGCTCTGCCGTTGGTCGCTGGCTCTTCGGGGAAGATTCCGAACAGTGTCAGCCGAGAGGCACAAGACGACCATCAAGCCATCCGGCGTAGATCGGACAGTACCAAAATAAAATAAAATCGTGTGACCCCAATTTAGTCTTCAGTCAATAGACGTGTGACCACTCTCGTACCTTGCTGATAGTGTATTTCTTCAGATCAAAGAGATATGTCGTTCTTAACATTATGCGTTATCTGCATCTTTAGACACACCGTCTTCTGACTCACCGCAGCTGGTCCAACAGGGAAGCATACACCAAAAGGGGCTATAGTCCCCACTCAATAGTTCCCTACATCAAATGCGCATGCCCGACATGGACGGCCACAATAACTGCAGGGCCATCGACAAGTCAGCACATGATGATCACTCCTATGGATGGCAACCAGATAGGTTGTACCCTCATCTTACTTGTGTGCAACATTTATGGCTTTGTTATTCATCTAAGCTTGGAAAATAGATCATCACATTTCACAGTATATTCATGCTGATCTCTAACGGGTCTTGTTCAGGAGTTAACGGTATTCCATAGTTCAGCTAAGATACTTGTTCTTTAGGTAACGTTGTTCCATAGTTATCATCCATCGGCCAATGCTATCCCACAGGCTGGTGATTATAGTATTATACCACTTCTAGTATTACCTATCTTGTTCTTTAATACTTTTGTGTGCCATCTAGTTAATCTCAAGTACAAACGATGCATATTCTGTAGCTTTTATCTGTGTTCTCCCTTTAGTTTATGAGACCTGTTGCTGCTAGTTAACCCCAGTCCTACTATTTATGTCGTCTCCTACAGGCACTCATTACATAAATCTAACTACTAGTTGTCTTCCATGCATGTCAGATATAATTGCACACACTAATATATCCACAAGAACTCACGGAGCAATGTAAAGGCCAATAAACTTGATGTCAATGATACCCAATTAGATGGAACATGTAAAGGCAGTTCTTCAGAAGACTTGCAGAAAGATGATGAATCGTCTTCACCCCACAAGGTCCTCGCTCTAACTTGGCCTGTGATATGGGTACAACATGCATATAATGTCCTGGAGTGTATCTACTGTGTTGCAATGCCATGTGCTTAGCATGCTGATCATGCATATAAATATGTCATGCCTTCCTGTTTTTATGTACATATTCCATTCATGATAACATGTTTTCACATTCAAGTACTGTCATTCTACTCTATCGCAATGCCATCTGCTTAATTTGGACATCATGCTTCTGAATATCTTATGCATTGTTATTCATCGGTATGTACTTTATCTGTCTACCATACTATGTTTTTTACATTGAAGTGTTGTTCTAGTGCTCTGTTGCAATGCCATCTTAGTTTCCCAATCATACACGTGTATGTTGCCTTAGTTATTTCTGTACGTATTCCGCTAGCATAAAATTTTACATTCAGCTAGTATTTTTTTTGTTGTGTTGTCCTGTCGTATCCCTAGCTCTTACACCATACTCCCTCCGCCCGGATTACATGTTGCTGAAATGGATAAAAAAGGATGTATCTAGAACTGAAATACGCCTAGACCCATCAATTTTTTTCCAGATGGAGACAATACATGTCAATATGTCATGCCTTTCCATTCTTCAGTACCTATTCCATCTCTCTGTTGTAGCATGTTTTATAATTAAAGCACCATTCTTCTATACAAGGCATGCAAGGGGAAGACGACTATGTTAGAATCTAAAGGGTTACAAACAAGGACTTTGCAAAAGATCCAAATGCCAAGAGATAATAAACCAACTCCAGTTTTTATAGATACTGCTCCAGCATAGAGAAACCCAACTCCTACTGATAATAAGTAGATTCCAGTGGCCAAAGAACTAGTCCGCTCCAGTCCAGCAAAAATATGTCAACTCCATTCTAAGAAGCGTGTGCGTATCCTTGCATCATGAAATTTTATAGCATGCTGATCATATTTTCTACATGTTTACCCATCTCTCTTTTAGAAAATAAGCTTAACAGATAGAAGAATTTCTACAATGGTATCGTATATGAGGATAGATTCTTGCAGGAATTCTCTGTGCTCCAATGTAGATGTAAGTACCTGTTGTATATCACTATATTTTTACATCAGCATGTATTTTGTTAATTGGCATGAATCCGACCTTTATCTGATCTAAATTTAGTTGTAGCAAAATGTATGATAGAAGGCCACAATGTTGTTTTTTGTAAGGAAAACTGCCTAGTAGTTTTGCATCCTGAGCTGCATGAGTGTACTATCTCATATCAGTGGGTTTGAATACTTTGGTTCTGCAGTGGGTTTTCAGTGTTTTTTTACTGTGTTGTCCTGTCGTATCCCTAGCTCTTACATCATACTCCCTCTGTCCAGATTACATGTTGCAGAAATGGATAAAACTGGATGTATCTAGAACTGAAATACGCCTAGACCCATCCATTTATTTCCGGATGGAGGGAATACATGTCAATATGTCATGCCTTTCTATTCTTGAGTACCTATTCCATCTCTGTTGTAGCATGTTTTATAACTGAATCACCATTCTTCTATATAAGGCATGCGAGGGGAAGACGACTATGTTAGAATCTAAAGGGTTACAAACCAGGTCTTTGCAAAAGATCCAAACGCCAAGAGATAATAAACCAACTCCATTTTTCATAGATACTGCTCCAGCATAGAGAAACCCAACCCCCACTAATAATAAGCAGATTCCAGTGGCCAAAGAACTAGTCTGCTCCAGTCCAGCAAAAAAATGTCAACTCCATTCTAAGAAGCATGTGCGTATCCTTGCATCATGAAATTTATAGCATTCTGATCATATTTTCTACATGTTTCTTACCCATCTCTCTTTTAGAAAATAAGGTTAAACGATAGAAGAGTTCCTCCATTGGGATCGTATTCGAGGAAAATATCTTGCGTGAATTCTCTGTGCTCCAATGCTGATGTAAGTACCTGTTGTATGTCACTATATTTTTACATCAGCATGTATTTTGTTAATCGGCATGAATCTAAACTTTATCTGATCTAAAATTAGTTGTAGCAAAATGTTAAAGGTGCCAATGTTGATTTTTGTAAGGAAAACTGACTGGTAGTTTTGCATACTGAGCTGCATGAGTGTACTATCTCATATCACGCACATTACTGAATTGTAGTGCTTCTCTGGTTGCCCATTCATTCATTGTGTTAATGTTGCTTTCGTATTACCTTACCTGGCTGATGATAGCTGTGCCATATTGTGTTAATTTGGTGTAGGCTAGTTTCCCAAACGTTCGTTGTGTCAATGTTGCTTTCCTATTATCTGACTTGCCAATGATAGCAATGCTAGTGTGTTAATTTTGTGCAGGCTGCTAAAGATAAGAAGACAAACTCTGAGAACAGCAAGGCAACCCCATTGTTTCTTTCCAGTAAATCTAGGCCAGGTAATATGGCAATAACACATGATTAATCTGTTTGGTTCCTGTCCTAATTTATGTTCTGATGCAGTGGTCGAGACACTCTCCACTATCAATAATACAAGCCTGCCAAAATCGCCATCTGAATCTGTTCAGTATCCTCTATCTCGAATGCAACTGAATAAATGTATGTTTGTGAACCAATTAATGGCTGAAGCAATGATGGAAATGGTGGATGAATCAGAGGTGCCGAGTCGTGCGACACAACAACTGATCAATGTTTTCAGAGACAGTGTAGGAAAGCAACAAGAACTTGCCCACATGCTTATGGGCGTCATCTATGCTCAGGTTGCAAATTGTGACGTTGTAGATGGTTAGGTTTTGCTCATTTATTTGCACTGGCATCAATCTTTGATTGCCCAGTGGTGTAATTTCCTGTAATATATGCTGGATGTGAACGTTATTCCCTGTATGCCTTACCTTTGCTTGATCGGTTTTGGTCCTGTGCATAATTGCTCGTCGTAATGGGCTCAAATTATCTAATTTGGCCTAAAGACATGTACGAACTTTAGTGGGCCCATTAAGTTAACGGGCCGTTACTAGACCGAAAGTTAATGGTCAGCCCTCTTACCTCCTGGGTCATTAGCATGCCGACATTGAAGCGGGCAACAGGTGGGCCCAATTTATTTCATGGGCCGTTAATAGGCCGTTACTAAGTTTGGGCTACATATGGCCCAACTACACTGTAGGCCTTTAGCAGGCCGAAAGAGACAGCGGGCTTGTACTGGACCATGAAGAGCATGGGCCGCTAAGAGGCCGAAAGTCAGGTCATATTGTAAATGGCCCAACTGTGTTGTGGTACTCTAGCAGGCCGAAAGAGAAACCGGGCTGGTATTAGACCATGAAGGGCATGGGTCGTTAAAAGGCCAAAACTAAGGTTTGACTACAAATGGCCCAACTCATTTATGGTCCGTTAACAGGCCGAAAGGCACATAGGGCTGGGAATTGGCCCAACACTTAAATGGGTCGCTAAAAGGCCAAAACTCAAGTCCGACTACAAATGGCCCAACTGATTTATGGGCCGTCAACAGGCTGGACACCGGGCCGGAAATTGGCCCAACACTTAAATGGGACGCTAAATGGCTGAAACTCAGGTCCGACTTCAAATGGCCCATCAGATTTATGGGCCATCAACAGGCTGAATACACACCGGGCCGGAAATTAGCCCAACATTTAAATGGGTCGCTAAAAGGCCGAAAGATGTACATCCTGAAAATTGGCCCATCCATTGAATGGGCCGTTAACAGGCAGAAATCTCATCGGGCCAATATTGAGCCCAAATATATGGTGGGCTGTTAATGGGCTCGAACTGACGATGGGCTGCAATGGTGTCAAATCTTTAACGGGCCGTCCAAATTGGCACATCTCGTATGGGCCGTGGGCTTAAATGGACCTGACACAAGTAGGCCTTATATGGGTCGGCCTGCTAATTTTTACTGGGCCGGCCTTTTTCACCGAAATGGGCCATTGTTGGGCCGTGCCACGTGTCGACCTATCATAGGCGCCTCCTGTCCAATGAGTGGATGACATCTGTCCCAACAGTGAGGCAACACGTGTTTCCTGCGGCCAATGATGATTTGACACGTGGAAAATCCCCATTGGTCCAGGCTGTTAACGGGTTACCGGATCCAAAACCGGACCCGATAGCTTAACGGCGTTCCGTTATGGTGGATGCCACGTGTCGGTCACCCTTGACGAAAGCACTTCTGTGACGCGCGATTTATCGTCATGGAAGAAGACACTTCCATGATGATAATTTTGGTAATGTCATGGAACACTTCTACGACAGCACAGGTATGACTATATTGATTTTGTCCTAAAATCGTCATGGATGTACATGCATGAAAAAACGCGACCTACTGTGACAAACACGTATCATCACGAAAGTGTATTTTTTGTAGTGCTTCTTTGACTACTTTGCCTCCTCTCTTCCTCATCACAGGTCGCGCCACAATCTGATACTGCAAAAAATGCAATGACAGGGAAAAAAGGCAGAACAATGAGATAAACAAACTACACCAAAATTCACTAATGCTGAATTGTAAAATCTACATAAGCAAAAAAGAAAATGGACCACAAGATGTATATAGCAGAAGTTCAACCATTAAAAACAAGAACAGTTGCTTTCTAATTGTTAGCAGTGTACATTTCAGAAGTTAAACTACATCTACGTAGGCAGTACAACCATGTATGACCAGAAGTTAAGATGCTTTCTACATGTAAATTTACAGAGCAAAAGTTCAATCATGTACACCAAGGCATTAAAACAATGTATACCAAGAAGTTCGGCTAATTTCTTCATAGTATATATCCAGAAGTTCAGCTATATAAACAAAGGCCATAATACCAAAATAAACAAAGCAGTCGAGTTAATTTCTTTATGTGTATATATAGCAGAAGGTCAGCTATGTTCATCAAGGCAGATACATAAACAAAAATAACAATAAATCTACAAAATGTTCTCAAAAATAGTAAACATGAGATATTCATACCTGATCAGCAGCAGTAGCATCATCATCGTCAACCTTGCCATCAGCATTGAAATCAGCATCATCCTCATCCTCTGGATTAACACGAGAACGCTTCTTGCAACCCTTGTTAGCCTTTGTTGGTGCAACCTTGCGCTTAACGCCGCATTTCTTGCCCTTACTAGATGCACTAGCACCAAGTGGAGAAGGTGTAGGCGCTGCAGTGGCAAGCACACGAGGACTACGGCGTGGTGTACCATCGCGGGCTTGGCCTTTAACTTCACCGAGTTCTCCATACTTTGAAACATGTGGACCCCTCTGAGGAGTAACTTCACCAACTATATGCTTCCTCGCCACGGTCTTCTTGATTTTCTTCTTCACAGGGAGAACCATGCCACTAGTGGCACACGACACGTCTCCTTCAGCAACAGAGCCATGCTGAACTGGGAGCTCACCAACATCACCAAATTCAGGAACATCAGAACCTTTCTGAAGGTGGGCTGCCATCTTCTTGTCAAAATTCTCTTGCTTCTTCCTCTTGTGTTGATCCTCTAGAAGAAGCTGAAGGGGCACATCCTCAGGTTGCGTGACAGGTTCAGTGCCATCAATAGACTGCGACTGCTTCTCTGACATCTGCTGAGAACACAAAGGCTCCGTAATGGAATCACAACCTTCAATTGATGGAGGCCCTGCTCGGTCGTAGTAGTGTTTTCTGCCACACCCAACTCAGATAGTACATCATTGATGGCGTTCGCAGCTCCCTCCTCTGCAGATACATCTGCAAGAACACAAAAAACATAGCAAAAAGGAAAATAGTCAAGAAAAAATACAAAAACACACGACAAGAAGTCCAAAAAACATGGCTCAAGAATTAAAAAAAAGAAAGGAGTTGCACATAGTAGGTGAAGCAAGAGCTGTAGAAGCCAGATCCTTGAGGCTTAAATTTTCTCAAGGTTCAAAGCAACGTCAGCAATCACAATCAAAGGAACAATAGGTGTTTTAGCCGCATCAGATCCTGGAGCATCAGTATTAACTTCTGAAGCTCCATCTTGATCACAGGCATTTTTCCAGAACTATTAAATTCATCACCAACTACAAAAAATGAAGTAAAAAGACAGCTGAGTTCTAATCCACAAACCTACACCAAAGGAAGTTCTACTTATACATGAATGTCCAATATCCAGAAGTTCAACAACACCTAACAAAGCAGTAAAACAATGAACAATCTACAATTTACATACTATAAATAGAACAATCTACACCTTTGGGAGTACTACATATAGACAAATGTCCATAAGTTCAACAATACAAAACAAAGCAGTAAAACAAATGCGCAAAACAGAACTTCAACCAAATTTCATTATAAACAAAAATAATTAAAAATAGAAGTTCAACTATGTCACCCAAGCAATTTGTACACAAAAAAGATGTAGCATGAGAACAAATACTACTTCACAGCCAAAACTAACTTTCAATAACATGAAAATAAACACAAAAATACAAAGATATACACTATAAATATGAAACATTTGGGAAGTCCAAGAACATTTGGTGACATAATTCACCATCAATTCATCAAAAAAAATTAAGCAACAATGTACTAACTTAAAACTAAGGGTAAGATGCATACACATCACCTATGTCACAAGTTCACACTTTCCTGAATGGGCACTCCAACAAGACAACGAAGTGAAGAAAATGGGAAGACATATAAAAGAAAACTGCTATTTATACTACAAGATGCATATACATTAAAATACCTGAAGAAGGTTTTGAAGCCATGACAACACAACCCCCTTGATGAATGGTACTCCAAACCCTAGATCAACCTACAAAAAACAGGGAAGAAATTACATATAATTAGCAAGTAGAAAATCATACAACAATACAAAAAGCAACTAAATCAAACCCTAGGATGAAACAACTAAAACACATCAACAATTGTGAAAATATGAACAGTCACATCTAGGCAAGCACAACAAAAAAAGTATTCTTAAACTAAAAAGAGCATTGGACAGACACAACCTAGATTACGAAATCAACATCACTAATGCATTTTGATACATCAGATCAGGTAGCAACCATCACACCACACCCTTCTTACATGCATCTCACTGGTCAAATCACCAAAGGGGAAATCAAACCCACACAAGTCTGAAGGCTGAAATAGCTCACACAAGCATCTCACAGATAAATCTGACCACGGGGGAATGGAATCCACCAACCACACGCACAAGAACCCTACCTAATCTCCCACCCAACCATCAGAAGGAAGTTGAGCATACGGATGCGAGAGCACAGAGAGGAAACAGAGAGCCCTACGCAGATCTGGCAAAGAATAAGAGCGAGCATTGGGGGAGGAACCATTAGTATCTCTCCAAGCGGCCCCCGCACGTACGATTCCGTGGTTGTTCTTCCACCCGCCACGACGCCACGCCCACCTTGGAATCGCCGCAGTCAGTTGCAGCTTCGTTTCTGAGGAAAGGAGAGCACGCTGGGCGAGGGAGAGATGAACATGGGGAAGAAATAGGAGTGCCGTGTGTGTCAGTTACTAGTCCCACGACCGCAGGAGACAAAGGCGGAGAAATCGGGGAGGTTGGAGGAAGAGAGCGGAGCGGCAAAGAGAAGAAGAAGCGAGCGGAGCGATAGAGAGGGGAGGGGATTTCTGACAGGTGTGTCCAGCGAGATGACGAAGTAAATACAACTATCCAGTGCGTGTTGGAGAGGGAATAATTACAGATTTAGCCCCCAACCACTAAAAAGGAATTTAGCCCCCAACCAACAAAAAGTAAATACATCTGCTAATAAAATTAATGCCTCTGTTTTAAGAACATGAGAACAAAATAACAAACTGCTGGTATAATTGATAACCAAAAAATGATGGCAAAGAGAAGGTCAAGTACACTACCAAGGGAAGTAAAATACACACACAAAATAAACAATTCCAAACAAAGAAGTATAGAAAATAAATAACAAAAGTTCAAGTACACTATCAAGTGAAGTAAGACAAACGAATAAATAAACACTAATAAACAAAGAGAAGAAGTTCAAATACAGAAACATATGAAGTCCATATCAAAGTAAAATACACAACTTAGAAACAATATAGAAGTTCAAAATTCACCTACACACAAAGTACACATGCCGCTCGGCCTCGCGCTACCGCATTGCTGCGCGCTTAGGTTGAAAGGCGCAATGCGATTATTTTGTTGTGCTACCGCATTGCTGCTTGCTTAGGTTGACAGGCGCAATGTGATCATTTTGTTTCCACCCCCACTGGACGCACCCTAGAGCCACACCCCTAAGATAGGGAGTGGGGTCACGGATGTAACGGACTCGCCTCCGCATGTGACGACACGGCATGCCACGTCGTCTCCTGCTCCAGCTCGTTCCTGTCTCGGCCTTGCAGGGGGAGGGGAGGGGGGTCCTGACCCCACTCCCCCTGGCTCGTCCTCGTGCTACCGCATTGTTGCGCGCTAGGTTGATAGGCGCAATGCGATTATTCTGTTTCCACCCCCACCGCATGCACCCTAGAGCCACACCCCTAAGATATATAGTGGGGTCACGAATGTGACGGACACGCCTCCGCATGCGACGACACGGCACGCTGCATCGTCTCCTGCTCTGGCTCATTCCTGTCTCGGCCTCGCATGGGGAGGGGAGGGGGTCCCGACCCCCTCCCCCCCGGCTCGGCCGCGCGCTACTGCATTGCTCCGCGCTAGGTTGACAGGCACAATGCGATTTTCAATGATTAAATAATTAAAAACCAAAACATTATCAAAATTTATTGATGAAGTTCAAGTTGTAAAGTCACAGAAGTTCGGGGTTTGAAAAAAAATAGAAATGTAGAGGAGCAAAAAACTAGTTAGTTCAGGTTAAATACGTATTGAAGTGCTACCATTGTTCGAGGTATGCAAACATGATACAAAAAAATAAAAAAGTATGCGTGCATACTTGGTACTAATCCCACGGTTGCACACTGGACAAACTCAAAACCAATTCAAAAAATTGAAAAATACCAAAAAAACAAAGAAATATAGAGCACAATGTTGCACCGCCTTGCAATGTGGAAACCCAAAAGTTCAATCACTGGTTCAATAGAAGTCCAGCTTCTACTACAGACCTTGGGAATAAGAAGTTCAAATAGTGATGATATAAAAGTCCGGATTTATGTAAAACCTCGAACTAGCATACATAAGTTCAGGATAGTTATTAACTGAACTCAAACAAGCTATTAGATAACGAGAACATAATACCCAAAAAAATAAAAATTTATGCATATCAATCAGCCAAACAATTCAATGGGCTTGCTGCACAACCAATGCAAAGAATGAAAAAATGACAAAAAAAATAAAAGAAATACATAGGACTTGCTGCACAACCTTGCAAAATAAAGGAAAATCAGAAGTTCGTGTATGAACAACGCAGAAGTCCACCTTGTACAACAGCGCTTAGATGACACAGGAAACATGAACGAACGAATTCGTCCCAAGCATAAAATCTTCTACGCCTGATTAAAACACGTCCGCACACTGCCAACTACCTTTCCCCAAGAAAATGACTAGAGGGAAAATCTAGAAACCGCAAAAATACCGTGTAAGAACCGAGGGAGTGCCAACATCAAAATGCCAGAAATCAAACCGTATGGACCGTCCCAATTGAAATTGACGATGTAGTAAGCCTTCAATTTCACAACAGTACGCAAATCAGCGATCAAACATGACAACAAAACAAGAAATCACCAATGGCGGAGGATGCATCTTGGGCGGATAAAGAACAGGGCCAGTTCCAAATTCACTTGAAATAACGAAAATTTGTGCAATAAAATCATACCAAAACACAATTGCCATCATGCCAAAGCTTCAAAAACACCCACAACAAGCATTACACTCGCAACAAACACAAGTTCATCATCACCAGAGAGCAAATCCGCCAATGAGCGAGATTCCTATTTAAAACACACATTTAGTTGCTAAAAAACGTGTCCACATTACACTTACATCACAAACAACACAAGTGACCAGAAAAACTTGTGGTAGAAGCCACAATTACGAACATATCCCGATGGCCGAGTTCGTACAGGAAGAAGTGTAGGTTGTGTAACTCAGGAAGTCCAGGTTGTGATCAGAATATTATTCTCATCCCATGATATATATATATATATATATATATATATATATATATATATATAGGGAAAATGCATCCTACTACCGGGTGTAGTTACACCCATTTCTCATATACTACCATGTGGTAGTATATACTCTACTTTATTATTTTTAGTATGTTCACATATTATATCTAAGATACTCCAAAGCGAGTTATGTGAAAAAATTGCATGTGAGCCCATGTTTTTATAATATTTGTGAAATACGTACATATTTGTACATACAAAGGAGTATGCTCAAAATATACTACATACTACCTAAAAAATAGTATATATACTATCTAAACATTATTACATACTACATACTATGCGTACATACTCTCCTATATGATAGATACTACCTATAACGTATGAAACAAAAGTGGGAGTAACTACACCAGTAGTAGGAAAAATTATCCTATATATATATATATATATATATATATATATATATATATATATATATATATATATATATACTACTCTATGATACTATATATATATGCACTATGAAGGTACATACGTAGTATCATATAGTATCATATGCATGATACTATAGTATATGATACTTCCCCACTATACAAGTCTGGCAATAGTGGTGGTATCATAGCTGACGATATCATGCACTCGGAAAATAGCAAGTTTGCTAATGTGTGGCAAAGAATTAAATATACTGAGGGTTAGAGTAACATATAGGTAGATACCGCATGTTAAATGCGATGCTAATTTGTGGCATGCATGGCAATAAATATAATCTATGATACTATATATACTCTATGTATTAGACTATGCACTATAATTAAAGGTAGTATCATACACTAGTATCATATATATATGCATGATACTAGTATATGACACTCTCCCCTATGAGTAGCCTAAGTATAGCCTAACTAAAACACCCACATGTAGTTGTAGTAGGGTTTTTGACTTTATATGCACTAAAATGCAAGGTAAGTGCAAAGAATGACTTAAACATAGCAGACGACCTAAAATGGGCCAGAAAATCAAATCAAGGGTATATCCGCAATTGTTTACCATGATTTTTTTTCGAGGCGGAACGATGTAGCTAGTAACTGACGATTTGTAGTCGAAGTGCAGCGTCTCCTTTTGGAAACTATGATCCTTCTTGTGACATGCTCCGGTATGGAAGGTGCGAGCAACCAAACATGTGCCAAGCATTACCAATTTTTTCCATGCGATCGTGAGAGCATGCCACAGTGGCACAATGATTTTCGTTATTTTCTAGACTCTATATGCATTTTCCTAAAATTAAAATACCAACAAGGCATGCGCCTCTGGCCGCACCCTCCGGCCGAACTGTTTGAAGTTTTATCCCGTTTCTCGAACAATGAATGAAAACTCACAAAGCCACACACAAATGATCTTGCTAACATGCACGTGTAGTTGCGACTATATATATATATTAAATGAGATCTCTTTTCTTTTTGCATATTCAAAGTTTGAGATTGCCAGCGAGGCTTGCCGCCTGGTAAAATGAACCAGAAAATCGAACCATAGGGTACAATCATGATTTCTTACCGTGGAAAAAAATTTGGAGGCGAAACGATGAACTCATGTTTCCATTCATACAAAAATATGTTGTTAGTTAATGTAAATGTTTTCAAATAGCACACAGCTCAGTCACAAAAGCCGTGTGTCCACTAAACCATGGCCGATGCCCCCCTCTGCCATGCACGCGATCTGAGTCATGCGTTCTGATTGGCCAGAACTCAAAACCCACGGATCGTACGTTTGGACCATTGGATTTTCCTTGATCGAACGGCGATCCTCATCCCTTTCGACAACACATGCAGTTCCGGTTGTGATTTTATTTATATCCACAAATTGCATGTTAAATTCAAAATATGTCTTAAATATAGCAAATGATACCTGAAATGCATTAGAAAACCAAACCCGTGGTATAATGGTGAATACGTACCATGGAAATTTTATGAGTCCAAACGATGAAGTCACCGACCATTGGAGTTTGAATTGACACGTCTCCTTTTGGAAACCAAGGTCCTTCATGTGAGATGCTCCGGTTTGGAAGGAGTGATCATCAAAACCTGTGCCAAACTTTACCAAAAAATTTCCCCGGGGTTATGAGAGCACGCCACGGGCACACATCGATTTTGGTGAAGTCTGGACTCCATTTGAATTCCCAGTAATTGAAATACCAACCAGGCCTACGCAGGTGGCCGCACGTCGCGGCCGAAATGTTTGAAACTTCTCCCCTTTTGTCAGACAATGCATGAAAACTCGCAAAGTGACACACAAATGATTTGTACACCTTCTTTGCTAACTAACACCCAGATGTGTAGTTGTAGAATGGTTTTGAATTTAATTATATGCTCTAAATGAAAGGTAAGTGCAAAAAAGGACTTGAATATAGCAATAGGACCTGAAATGGGCCAAAAATTCAAACCTAGGGTATACACATGATTGTTCATCGTGAAAATAATTCAAAGCGAAACGATGTAGTCAGTGACGATTGGAGTCCGAAGTGTCGCGTCTCCTTTTGGAAACTATGATCCTTCTTGTGAGAAGCTCTGATTTGGAAGGTGTGAGCATCAAAACTCGTGCCATCTTTACCAAAAAAATTCCATGTGATCCTGAGAACACGACACGGTGACACATAGATTTTTGTTATTTCCGGACTCTATATGCATTTCCTGTAATCAGAATACCAACATGGCGTACACCTCTGGCTGCACCCTATGACCGAACTGTTTGAATTTTTTCCCGTTTCTTGAACAATGAATGAAAACTCCCAAAGGACACACAAATGATCTTGCTAGCTAGCTAGCACCCACGTGTAGTTGCGACTATATAGCAAACGACTCAAATATAGCAAACAATACCTCAAATGCACGAGAAATCGAACCATAGGGTAAAATGGTGATTTCTTACCATGGAAAGCAATTTGGAGGCAAAATGATGAACTCTTGTTTTCATTCAAACAAAAATATGTTGTTAGTTCATGTAAATGTTTTCAAATAGCACACGGTTCACTCATGATAGTCATGTGCCTACCAAATCGTGGCCGATGCCCTCCTTTGCTGCGCGCACGATCTGAGTCGTGCGTTCTAATTAGACAGAACCCACACCCCATGGATCGTACGTCTGCACCGTTGGATGCTCTCCCAGATCGAACGGCAATCCTCATCCCTTTCGACGGGAAATGTAGTCCGGCTAGGAATTGATTTATATGCCAAAATGCATGGTAAATGCCTAAAAATGTCTCACATATAGCACACGAGACCTGAAATGCTCCAGCAAATGAAACCCGTGGTATAATGGTGATTGCTTAACGTGGGAAAAATTTAGAGGCGAAACGATGAACTCACATTTTCATTTCAAAATTAGTACATCTTCATTTCAAACGAAATTATTCTCTTTGTGCGCATGAGCGCTTAGAGGCAACCGTTTGCATAGGCCTTTCTGCGCGACGAACAGGGATATTTTCCACCCTTTTCACCTGGGCCGCCAATACCCCCCATGGCCCACCCGTGTTTCACTCAACTAGTCCACCCAATCTCCATCGCCAGCTCCCCCTCCCCCAGATCCACAGCAGAACACTCTCCGGTGCCGGCGTGCTCACCTAGGACGTGTGCCCGCTCTTCGGCGTCAAGCCTACCTCCACTATCGTTCCTGGAATGCGGCTTCCCACGCCTCGCCATCTTCGTTTAATCGCCAGCCACCCTGGAGCATATCAATGCTGTAACCCTCGCCTCTCCTGTGATCTGGTCGGGTTTGCATTAAAAAGCCTGTTAGTTACCGCTCTCCATCGCGGTGAAGCATATTTCCTTGCAATCCCTCTTCCTATTTTGTTCCGTATGTTCCCAAATTGGCTATAAAATAGTGGAGAGCGTATTTATGTTCATTATCTACCTTCCTAACTAGTACATATAAGCTACATTTGTTCCAATAAGTTACTGCCGATTTACAGATTGTGGGCGCCCGAGTCACACAAACTTAACAAATTAGTCGTACATTTTCTAAATTATTGCATGACATGTTTAGAAAGCTTGATACCAAGTTGTTAGTTTTATGCTTATCCTCCTTTCTTGAGTTTTGCATGTGTTCTCTGTAGATGCCTTATAGCAGCAAGGACACTCATGCTTGAGGCGATGTATCTTCATCTGATTCTGACAACCCTAGATCTTTAGCAGATGGTGAGGGATCAAGTAATCTTGAACGGGATAGAGCTGCAGCAATTACCCTTCCGGTCAGGACATGGAGGAACGCTCCAAGGAAGCCCACACACCAGCCTAAAGGTGTATATGAAGTAACCGAGATCGATTTAAAGTCTTGGGCTCCAACTAAACCAGATAAAGCACACACGAGGTTTAGGAGTGTGTGTGGATTTGTTGGCAGGGCAAGGCTCAACATTAATATGCTCGGGTTTTGGAAGGCTGACACAGAAACACGGTGACGGATAGTCCGGGAGATCATGGATCACTTCAACGTTCCAGAGTAGTGGAGAATGCAGGTGGAACACGCTGCACTGAAGAAGGCTAGGGATGCTTGGAGAAACTGGAAGCATGTGCTGTATAAGAAGTACTTGAGTGAAGGCAAGGACCCAATCCCCACATACCACCAAATTACAAAGGCGGACTGGGCAGAATTCAAAAGGGTCAGGGCAACTAAAGAGTTTGCTGAGAAGAGTTTCAAGTAATCGGAACTTCAAAAGAAGAACACACACACCCACCATATGGGTGTGGTAGGATACTATGACATGAAACCGAAATGGGACCAGGAGGACAAAGAAGCAGTAGCGGCGGGTGGGGAACTAGCCTTTAGTGAAATCAGGGGCGAACGCACCAGAGACTACTTGCGGGCACATGCAAGGAGGCGTGATGATGGAACTTACGACTTTAAAAACTCACATGACGAAGAACTGTATCAAGTGATGTTAGAGGCTTCCAAGATCCCTGGAAAGTTCTATAGGAACTCAGGGCCATGTGACATTCTGTCCATTGCTCTGGAAACAAGAGAGCCCCCTGGTCGTGCAAGGGGTATAGGTGTTAATGTCCCGCACAAGAGGGCTTTCACACTCAGCAAATAAGAGAGGCTTAGCATGAAAAAAGCGAGGAGTGAAATGAAGCAGAATGCATTGTATGAAAGGTTGAGGAAGGACATGTATCCGGCTATTCGAAAGGATATTAAGGAGTCAACGATGATTGGGAAGACTCTAACACTGACAGATAGCCAGCAGATGGGAGGGGAGGCGGGCATGGGGGATGCTGCACTACTGCAGGATGCTGCTAACACCACACTACGATCAAAGACCCTTCGACGAAACTATGTGCAATGCAATAATCGCAAACGGTGGTGTAAAAAACCGTCAAAAAGGTGCAAAACGTTTGCGATGACAGCTGCATCAAACACGGTTCAGATTTTAGTTGCGTGTGCGATGCACAACATACGGTTCAGTTCAATGAACTGTTTGCGATGAGGAAGAAGAACGGAAACGGGCAGCCAGATGAAGGCATGTGCGATATACGGCATACAGTTCAATCGGATTAACTGTTTGTGATGAGGCGGAACAACATAAATGGACAACTAGACAAAAGGTGTGTGTGTTTGAGGGCATATGCTTCATAAGGATTAACTATTTGCAATTAGGCAACAGAACTGAGACGGTCAGCCAGATCAAAGGTGTGTGCGATTGATGGCATACACTTCACACTGATGAACCGTTTGCGATTAGCAACAACAAAAAGAAACAGTTAGACAGATCAACGTGTGTGCGCTAGACGGGCACACATTCTAATTAAAAGAAGCGTGTGTGATGGTAATAATGAGCGCGCACAGTTCTTGGAACAAGACGTGTGCTGGCATTGCCTATGGCGGTGCACCAAACGCCACGTACGCGGCCGAGAAAGCGTGCCCACGTTACGCCGTCCGGGAATAGTGCCGCACTTAGAAATTATAGATCCGTCAATAAATTTTGAGCCTGCATCTCGTCACCTTCCAAATTGCAAACGTGTTCACACTGATCAAAACCTAAATGGTTTCCGACTTAGGAGCGTATTAGTACTCGGTTATAAATACTACTACTCCAAGATGACTGCACATTCCTCCTCAACTCCTCATCCACAAAATCAAACAAGTCATTCATCATCGTTCCCTTCCGTCTGCCATGGCCAGCGTGAGTTCTGGGTCGAGAGACTGCCACTAGGGAGAGGCGAGCATGGAAGTGGAAGCACAAGAGATGTCACGCCTCGCCGCGAAAGCAGCCGACATGTCCCGCGGCACGGCCCTAGCAGCACAGAGGTCCCGCCGCGCGATCGATGCAGCAGACTGGTTCGACCATGCTGTGAAAGCAGCAGAGATGTCCTCCCGCGCCGCGGTGGCCTGAGAAAAATGTCTCGCGGGCAGGCGAGCACTGTTACAGGCGCATGTATGCGATCATCCATAGCCAGATGGATCAGATCTCTGGCCGGGCGAGGTTGCAGGATGACATGAAAGCCTCGTTTGAACAGGCTACGGGTGTTATCCAGCAACTAAGGGAGAGCAATGAGAAGCTCCAAGCCAAGCGTGACCTGCTGAGGGCGAAGATCATTGAAAGTGCGGAGCAACAGGAGGAGACCAGTGCCTTGTTCAAGAGGACCAGCCTCATCATCGAGAAACTTATGCACGAGAATGTTGTGTTGTGCATGAAGCGCAAAAGGCTGGTGGATGAATCCGTGGATGCTCTCAAGAAGCACACTGAGGACAGGAAAGAGCTCATCGCCGCTCGCTACGGAGACTAGTTCCCACAGCCTGCAGCAATGCATCAAGAAAGTAGAGATCAGCGAGCCAGATTGTTGTCTTCCTTCTTCTTTGGCCCTTCCGTATTTTGGGCATTACCGCATGTGGCTTTTTTTAATTATGTTCCTAAATATGTAAGATAATTATTATCCACTGTCATTGTCTTATATTCGTCATGCTTGCTATAAGTCGCAGTCAATGCTATATAGGTCTGTCGGATCTTACATAAAGGTCCATGCAAAACTTTCTTTTTAGATTTTTATTTTTATCTCTTAAATCTCAGTCTAGTGAGACATAGCCACACCGTGAAACAGGGGCTCTGGCACCATTAATGGAGATGTTGGGAGGGAGGTGCGCGGCGGATAGAGGTAAAATTGCTCTCCTCCCGATGAGCACGCGCAGGGGTCTGATCGCACGCCTCCTGTACTCAAATAGCTACCCCGCACGGCACCTCCTAGCCAATAAAAAAGGGACACGTGGTGGCACGTAATTGATAAGTAGAACGCCCACAGTTTCAATAATAGTTGTGTTTCCGATTTGTAATGTGACAACACTTGTTCCAAAATGACTTTGTTGATTTTTAATGTGTGCGCCTTCGCAAATCGGACAGAAAATTACCACAACATGTTGGTGCCATGTCATGACACCATGCCAAGTTTCATGATTTTCAGGTCTGTTTTGGATTTACAAGAGTTAAAAAACGAAGTTTCTCAATCTTTCCAGCTGAGCCATGACACCCAGATGTTTGAATTTCACTCTCATTTCTTGCATGGGACCTAGAAATTCACCCAAGGACACTCATGTGATTTTTCAACCAACTTTGGTGCACTGGAGCATGTGCTTGTAGTTCAAATTTAAATTATGCACATTAAATGCCCACAAATTCAATTAATGTATAAAAGGCCAAACGAACCCAGAATAATTCCAAAATTTAGCATGATACTTCCATTTGGTCTAATCTTCCTGCGTAGACAAATTAAGGCGACAGAAGGCAGTGTACGTATGTCGTTTTGCACATGGAGGTGACACATTACCTCTCGGAACCACAAGCCTTCTTGAGAGAAGCTTCGGTTTGCAAGAAGCTTATACCAAAGCTTGTCCCAATTCGGCCAAAAAAGTTACCGCAGCATGTTGGTGCCATGTCATGACACCATGCAGAGTTTCATGATTTTCAGGCATGTTTTGGATTTACATGAATTAAAAAACCAAGTTTCTCAATCTTCCCGGTCGAGCCACGACGCCCAGATGTTTAAATTTCATTCTCATTTCTTGCATGGGACCTAAAATTTACCCAAGGACACACATGTGATTTTTCAACCAGCTTCGGTGAACTGGAGCATGTGCTTGTAGTTAAAATTTGAATTATGCACATTAAATGCCCAAAAATTCAATTAATGTATAAAAAAAGTCCAAACAAACCCGGAATAATTCCAAAATTTAGCACAATACTTCTATTTGGTCTAATCTTTTTGTGTAAAAAAATTAAGGTGGGAGAAGGTAGTGTACATATGTCGTTTCGCACACGGAGGTGACACGTTCCCTCTCGGAACCGTGAGCCTTCTTGAGAAAAGATCCGGTTTGCAAGAAGCTTATACCAAAGCTTGTCCCAATTCGGCCAAAAAAATTACCGCAACATGTTGGTGCCATGTATGACACAATGCCAAGTTTCATGATTTTCAGGTGTATTTTGGATTTACATGAATTAAAAAACCAAGTTTCTCAATCTTTTCGGCCGAGCCACGACGCCCAGATGTTTGAATTTCATTCCCATTTCTTGCATGGGACCTAGAAATTCACCCAAGGACACACATATGATTTTTGAACCAACTTTGGTGCACTAGAGCATGTTCTTGTAGTTCAATGTTGAATTATGCATACTAAATGACAAGAAATTTAATTAATATATAAAAAAGGCCAAACAAACCCGAAATAATTCCAAAATTGAGCAGGATACTTCTATTTGGTCTAATCTGCTTGTGTAAAAAATTAAGGCGGGAGAAGGCAGTGTACGTATGTTGTTTCGCACACGGAGGTGACACGTTCCTCTCGGAACCACGAGCCTTCTTGAGAGAAGCTCCGGTTTGCAAGAAGCTTATACCAAAGCTTGTCCCAATTCGGCCAAAAACTTTACCGCAACATGTTTGTTCCATGTCATGACACCATGCCAAGCGTGTTTTGGATTTACATCAATTAAAAAAATGAAGTTTCTCAATCTTTCCGGCCGAGCCACGACGCCCAGATGTTTGAATTTCATTCCCATTTCTTGCATGGGACCTAGAAATTCACCCAAGTACATACATTTGATGTTTCAACCAACTTTGGTGCATTGGAGCATGTGCTTGTAGTTCAAATTTGAATTATGCATATTTAATGACCAAAAATTCAATTAATGTATAAGAAACTCCAAACGAACCCGGAATAATTCCATATTTTGACAGGGCACTCATATAGTTCTATGTTGCCTGTGTAATAAAATAGGGGGGAGGCAGCGTATATTGTTTCGAACAAAAAGGTGACACATCTCCCCTCGAGAACCAAGAGTCTTCTCGAGAGAAGCTCCGGTTTGCAAGAAGCTTAGACCAAAAACTTTTCCAAATGTGGCCAATTTTTTTACCACAACATGATGGTACCATGAAATGGCACCATTCCAAGTTTCATGATTTCCAGGTGAGTATTGAATTTCCAGGAATTTAAAAACCAAGTTTCTCAATGTTCTCGACTAAGCCACGACGCCCAGATGTTTGAATTTCATTCCCATTTCTTGCATGCGGCCTATAAATTCACCCAAAGACACACATGTGATTTTTCAACAAACTTTGGGGCACTCAAGCATGTGCTTGTAGTTCTAATTTGAATTGTGCACATTAAATGCCGACAAACTCAACTAATCCATAAAAATGCCAAACGAACCCAGAATAATTCCAAATTTAAACATGACACTCATGTAGTTGCATGTTCACTGTACATAAATGTTCTAGCAATTCAAACACCATCCTTTCCCTTCGTAACACCATTTTGTCTTTCAAAACATAATGAAAAAAAATCAGGTATACCACAAACAATTTACTAGAAAGAATCGTGTGGGATGCGATATAAAATATCTTGGTGCACCGTCTTGTCTGGCTTACGCAGGAAGCTTCCTCGTCTACAGTCCACCGCCCCTGCTTGAACCACACTTGTGCGCCAGTTTCTCGCGGCACCGAGCGAATTTTTTTTGCCACTGCGGAAATATTTATCTCCTCGCCCCCTCCCTCCCACAAAAAGCCACATTTCCACTATTCCTCTTTGCTTCCCAAGTTCAAACCTTCACTCCTGCTTATTGGTAGCTCAGCCTCGCCGGCGACCCTTCTTCTTGCAGCGCCGCCTCCTCGCCGGCTACCGTTCTTCTTGCAGCGCCACCTTCTCATCAGCGACCCTTCTTCTTGAAGCGCCGCCTTCTCGCCGACGACCCTTCTTCTTGCTGCACGGCCTCCTCGCCGCCGACCCTTCTTCTTGTTGCGCAGCCTCGTCGATATGGTCAGCTAATCCACACCCTACCCACACCATCCTCCTCCTTTCCCGTCCCACATGCCCCGACCGGCGGCACGACACCTTCCGCCGAAATCACTATCCCCCTCCTCCAATTAAGCACCGCCCACAACCATTTTTCACATAGTATAACGTGGAGGTCAGTAGCATCTGGCAGCGGAGAAGCAAATCGCGGACGCACACGTGCACGGGGTCACTATGGCTGCCATGCATGCTGACCGCCAGATCTTGGCGGAGCACCTCGTCCGCTTTAAAATACAGCTCGTGTTGTTTTCTCGAGACCACTGCCAATGCCTTCTAGTGATTTGTCCTCTATAATGTTAATATGCAATCTGATGTTCAGTTTATAGTTTGGTCCTCTGAAATGTAATGTTTAGTTAACACTTTGGTCCTCTGAAATGTATTGTTCAGTTAACAGTTTGGTCCAACAATTTCTACATTTTGTAGTAGTGTTCTCAAGCATTCTTTTTTTGATTACTGTCTTATGTTCTAGTACATGTTTCTATTCTGCAATGTCGTGCTTAGTTAAATATTTTGGTTCACTTGGTCTGCTGTCCATTTAACTGTTTGGTTCAGTTCTGCAATTTGATTTTCATTTGCTGTGTGTACAATTTTGTATTGTTACGCATGTGAAATAAATTGAATTTGGATATACTCAATTATATATTCTACTGATAGTATGACAACTCTCAGTTAACTTGATCAAGATCTTCCTTATGTGTGTTGCAGGGAAACAATGGGAGACACTGCGGTTTACCATCGAGGTTTGTTCAAGCATGGTCCTTTGGCTAATAGCACATTATTGTGCAATTGCAGGAATCATTCTAATATTTAGGTTTCTTGTAATTTGGTCTTGCACATGTAGGTCCTGCTATCAGAGGCTTAGACCCACTGTTCGACCCATTTTGCATATGGTGAAATGAGATGTCCATGAATATCAGTCAAGTTAAGAAACTCAGAAAGATTGTTAGGATGAAGAAACTTGCGAAGAATAACAACAAGATCTTTGTTTGCACAATGAAGAAGACATCAGTCAACTATAGGATGGTACTAACTCTTTTACCTTGTTTTTACCCCTTGCGCCATCAGTCAACTATAGGATGGTACTAACTCTTTTTCCTTGTTTGCATATCTTTGTTTTCAGTACTTTTCAAAGCAGTTCACTGATGATTATCTCTCAAACCACCTGCATGGTCAAGAGGCGAGTAAGGTATTCATTCAACACCCATGGTACAATATTGAAGTGTTGCTGAACAGGACGAAGGTTGGGCGGGCAATTATCCATAGCCACTGCCCTAAAGTTGCAAGGACATTCAACATCACTGAAGGCTCAACATTTGCCTTTTGCTTTTGCAGTTTCCCAGATGAGATTCATCTGTCTATTTAACGTGTATGATGCTACTTTCCAAAGGTTTTTGATGTTGCATGTGAAACTTGGTGCTGTTGTGTAATGGCGGAACTGAGTGCCGAAGCTATGTGATGTAATTCGATTATGAAATCCTGGTTGGTTGTTGTTATATGGATATGAAATATCTGGTGTGTTTTTATAAGAAATATCAATTTGATTAGTACATGGATTATCAATAATAGGCTAATTACCCTGCTTATTGGGGTTTTCTATTGCAAACAGTTACTCAGATAGCACCGTGGGTGATGAACCCAAACAACACGCACGGTTTCTAGAAAGTAGGCGTGTTCAATCAACTAACAATCACACACGGCTTTCGGCAGAGCACAGTTTGCGTTAGGCCACATTGCACACATGTTTCCACATAAAAAATTGTGTGTGATATACATACAAGCGGAAATGTTTTTCTGGGATTGACCGTGTGGGATGTACATACGAACGGAAACAATTGGGTTTCGATGCCCGCCAGATCGCACATGAACTCATTTTGCCCTAGCCGGTGTGCGAGGAGGGCCTATCCCCGACGATTTCTGGGTCGTGGGGGAAGGATCCCCCTATCGCCCACACTCACTTGGCGATGGTTCCAAACGCTATCACGGAAATGGGTAAAAACCGTTTGAATAGCACGTCATTGTACCAGTGTTTCTTATTGCGCGACAACACTGCACAAGAGTAGCTGTGCATAAGGTGACCCCAGCGACACTGAGACTGCAGCTTCTCATGATTATGCTATATCTGATCTATCTGGAATGAAAGACAGACTGAAGGGCGTGCTTACACATTATGAAGGTACATTAAAATCTTGCAATAGCCTAGGTTGAGGAAGACAGCTCCACCGGCAGCACGACGGCGTGGTGATGGTGGAGAAGCAAGATCTCGGCTGTGGCTTCGCCGAGCTCTTACGGAGGAGGAGATGTGTTGGGAGGGAGGGCTGCGCCTTGGGAGTTGGTCCAGCAGCCCCTCCCTCCCCCTTATATAGGCCCCCTGGGGCTGCCCTCGAGATCCAATCTCCTGGGGGGGCGGCGCCAAGGGGTGGAGTGCCCCAAGCCGGTGGGCGCTTCACCCCTAGGGTTTCAACCCTAGGCGCAGGGGTGGGCCTAGGGGCGCACCAGCCCCTGTGGGCTGGTTCCTTCCCCTTTGGCCCATGGGGCCCTTCGGGATAGGTGGCCCCACCCAGTGGACCCCCCGGGACCCTTCCGGTGGTCCCAGATTTTACCGGAGACCCCAAACTTTTCCGATGGCGAATCACCACTTCCTATATATTATTCTTTACCTCCGGACCCTTCCGAACTCCTCGTGACGTCCGGATCTCATCCGGACTCGAACAACATTCGTAGTCACATACTTGACTTCCTACTAACCCTAGCGCCACCGAACCTTAAGTGTGTAGACCCTACGGGTTCGGGAGACACGCAGACATGACCGAGACGACTCTCGGCAATAACCAACAGCGGGTATGGATACCCATGTTGGCTCCTACATGCTCCTCGATGATTTCATCGGTTGAACCACGATGTCGAGGATTCGATCAAACCCCGTATGCAATTCCCTTTGTCAATCGGTGCGTTACTTTGCCCGAGACTCGATCGTCGGTATCCCAATACCTTGTTCAGTCTCGTTACGGAAAGTCACTTTACTCACCATAATGCATGATCCCGTACAACACCTTGGTCAACTTGAGCTCATTATGATGATGCATTACCGAGTGGGCCCAGAGATACCTCTCCGTCATACGAGTGACAAATCCCAGCCTCGATCCGTGTCAACCCAACAGATACTTTCAGAGATACCGTAATGCACCTTTATAGTCACCCGCCACGTTGTGACGTTTGATACACCCAAGGCACTCCTACGGTAACCGGAGTTACACGATCTCATGGTCGAAGGAAGAGATACTTGACATTGGCAAAGCTTCTAGCAAACGAACTATACGATCTTTTATGCTATGCTTATGATTGTCTTGTCCATCACATCATTCTCCTAATGATGTGATCCCGTTATCAACGACATCCAATGTCCATAGTCGAAACCATGACTATCTATTGATCACAACGAGCTAGTCAACTAGAGGCTCACTAGGGACATTTGTGGTCTTCGTGTTCACACGTGTATTACGATTTCCGGATAATACAGTTATAGCATGAACAAAAGACAATTATCATGAACATTGAAATACAATAATACTTTTATTGTTGCCTCTAGGGCATATTTCCAACAGTCTCCCACTTGCACTAGAGTCACCAATCTAGTTACATTGTGATGAATCGAACACCCATAAAGTTCTGGTGTTGATCATGTTTTGCACGCGAGAGAGGTATAGTCAACGGATCTGCGACATTCAGATCCGTGTGCACTTTGCAAATCTCTATGTCTCCATCTTGAACATTTTCACGGATGGAGTTGAAACGACGCTTGATGTGCTCGGTCTTCTTGTGAAACCTGGGCTCCTTGGCAAGGGCAATAGCTCCGGTGTTGTCACAGAAGAGTTTGATCGCCCCGACGCATTGGGTATGACTCCTAGGTCGGTGATGAACTCCTTCACCCAAATCGCTTCATGCGCCGCCCGAGGCTGCCATGTACTCCGCTTCACATGTAGATCCCGCCATGACGCTCGCTTGCAAATGCACCAGCCATCGCTTCCACCATTCAACATATACATGTATCCGGTTTGTGACTTAGAGTCATCCAGATCTGAGTTGAAGCTAGCGTCGACGTAACCCTTTACGACGAGCTCTTCGTGTCCTCCATAAACGAGAAACATGTCCTTTGTCCTTTTCGGTACTTCAGATATTCTTGACCGCTGTCCAGTGTTCCTTGCGGGATTACTTTGGTATCTTGCAACCAAACTTACGGCAAGGTTTACATCGGTCCAGTACACAAGATGGCATACATAATAGATCCTATGGCTGAAGCATAGGGATGACACTCATCTCTTCTTTATCTTTTGTCGTGGTGGGTGATCGAGCCGAGCTCAATCTCACACCTTGTAACATAGGCAAGAACCCTTCTTGGACTGATCCATTTTGAACCTCTTCAAAATCTTATCAAGGTATGTGCTTTGTGAAAGACCTATGAGGCGCCTCGATCTATCTCTATAGATCTTGATGCCTAATATATAAGCAGCTTCTCCAAGGTCCTTCATTGAAAAACACTTGTTCAAGTAGGCCTTAATGCTGTCCGAAGTTTTGTATCATTTCCCATCAAGAGTATGTCATCTACATATAATAGGAGAAATGCTACAGAGCTCCCACTCACTTTCTTGTAAACGCAGCTTCTCCATAAGTCTCAAGATAAACCCAAACGCTTTGATCATCTCATCAAAGCGAATGTTCCAACTCCGAGATGCTTGCACCAGTCCATAAATGGATCATTGGAGCTTGCATACTTTGTTAGTGTTCGAGGATCGACAAAACCTTCGGCTGCATCATATACAGCTCTTCCTTAAGATGTCCGTTAAGGAATGCCGTTTTGACGCCCATCTGCCATATCTCATAATCATAGTATGCGGCAATTGCTAACATGATTCGGACGGACTTAAGCTTCGCCACGGAGAGAATGTCTCGTCAGAAGTCAATCCCTTGAACTTGTCGATAACCCTTAGCGACAAGTCGAGCTTTATAGATGGTAACATTACCATCCGCGTCCGCCTTCTTCTTAAAAATCCATTTGTTTTCTATCGTCGCCGATCATCGGGCAAGTCTGTCAAAGTCCATACTTTGTTTTCATACATGGATTCTATCTCGGATTTCATGGCTCCAAGCCATTTGTTGGAATCGGGCCCGCCATTGCTTCTTCATAGTTCAAGGTTCATTGTTGTCTAGCAACATGATTTCCATGACAGGTTGCTGCACCACTCAGTGCGGAACGTGTCCTCGTGGACCTTCGAAGTTCAAGAGTAACTTGATCCAAGTACCTTGATCATCATCAATGATTTCCTTCGATTGGTGTGGGCATCACAGAACGGTTTCTGCGCCGCACCACTTTCCCGCTCGAGAGGTAGTACTTCATCGAGTTCTACTTTTCTCCCACTTACTTTTTCGAGAGAAACTCTTTCTCCGTAAAGCATCCGTTCTTGGCAACATAGACCTTGCCTTCGGATCTTAAGTAGAAGGTATACCCGACAGTTTCCTTGGGTATCCTATGAATACGCATTTTTCCGACTTGGGTTCGAGCTTTTCAAAGTTGAAGTTTCTTGACATAAGCATCGCATCCCCAAACTTTTAGAAACGACAGCTTAGGTTTCTTCCCAAACCATAATTCATACGGTGTCGCCTCAACGGATTTAGACGGTGCCCTATTTAAAGTGAATGTAGCTGTCTCTAGAGCGTATCCCCAAAATGATAGCGGTAAATCGGTAAGAGACATCATAGACCGCACCATATCCAATAGAGTGTGATTACGACGTTCGGACACACCGTTTCGCTGAGGTGTTCCAGGCGGCGTGAGTTGTGAAACGATTCCACATTTTCTTAAGTGTGTACCAAATTCGTGACTTAAGTCTTCTTCCCCACGATCTGATCGTAGGAACTTTATCTTACGGTCACGTTGATTCTCTACCTCACTCTGAAATTCCTTGAACTTTTCAAAGGTCTCAGACTTGTGTTTCATTAAGTAGACATACCCATATCTACTCAAGTCATCAGTGAGAGTGAGAACATAACGATATCCTCCGCGAGCCTCAACGCTCATTGGACCGCACACATCGGTATGTATGATTTCCAACAAGTTGGTTGCTCGCCCATTGTTCCGAGAACGGAGTCTTGGTCATCTTGCCTAAGAGGCAAGGTTCGCATGTGTCAAACGATTCATAATCAAGAGACTCTAAAAGTCCATCAGCATGGAGCTTCTTCATGCGCTTGACACCAATGTGACCAGGCGGCAATGCCACAAGTATGTGGGACTATCGTTATCAACTTTACATCTTTTGGCATCCACATTATGAACATGTGTAATATTACGCCGAGATTCATTAAGAATAAACCATTGACCATCGGAGCATGACCATAAAACATATCTCTCATATAAATCGAACAACCATTATTCTCAGACTTAAATGAGTAGCCATCTCAGATCAAACGAGATCCAGATACAATGTTCATGCTCAAACTTGGCACTAAATAACAATTATTGAGGTTTAAAACTAATCCGAGGTAAATGTAGAGGCAGCGTGTCGACGGCGATCACATCGACCTCGAACCATTCCCGACGCCAAGATCGTCACCTCGCCCTTCGCCATCTCCGCTTATTCCGCAGCTCCTGTTGTGAGTTACAAATATGAGCAACGGCACCGTATCAAATACCGTGAGTTACTACGAGTAATCGGTAAGGTACACATCAATTACATGTATATCAAATATACCTTTGGTGTTGCGGCCTTCTTATCCGCTAAGTATTTGGGGCAGTTCCGCTTCAAAGGACCCCTCCTTGCAATAAAAGCACTCGGTCTCGTGCTTGGGTCCATTCTTTGACTTCTTCCCGCAACAAGCTTACGGGCGCGGCAACATCTTTGCCGCCCTTCTTGAAGTTCTTCTTACCCTTGCCCTTCTTGAACTTAGTGGTCTTATTGACCATCAACACTTGATGTTCTTTCTGATTTCAGCCTCTGCGACTTCAAAGATCGAGAACACTTTAGGAATGGTCTTTACCATCCCCCGCATGTTGTAGTTCATCACAAAGCTCTTGTAGCTTGGTGGGAGCGATCGAGGATTCTGTCAATGACCGCCTCATCGGGAGGTTAATGTTCACTTGGGTCATACGGTTGTGCAACCCGGACATCTTGAGATGTGCTCACCGATGTAACTGTTCTCCTCCATCTTACAACTGTAGAACTTGTCGGAGACATCATATCTCTCGACCGGGCATGAGCTTGGAAAACTAGTTTCAGCTCTTCAACATCTCATATGCTCCGTGATGCTCAAAACGCTTTTGGAGCCCCGTTCTAAGTCAGAAGCATGCCGCACCGAACGAGGGAGTAATCATCAAGACGAGTTTGCCAAGCGCTCATAACGCCTTGGTTCTTCGGGACAGAGCGGCACCTAGCGGTCCTTCTAGGACATATTGCTTCCGGCAGCTATGAGGATGATCTCGTGTTCCGGACCCGATCCGTATAGTTGCTGCCATCATCTTTCAGCTTGGTTTTCTAGGAGCGCGTTGAAGTTCATGTTGACATTAGCGTTGGCCATTGATCTAAAAGACATATTTGCAAAGGTTTTAGACTAAGTTCATGATAATAAAGTTCTTAATCAAAATTATGAACTCCCACTTAGATTAGACATTCCTCTAGTCATCTAAGTGTTACACGATCCGAGTCGACTAGCCCGTGTCCGATCATCACGTGAGACGGACTAGTCATCGTCGGTGAACATCTTCATGTTGATCGATCTTCCATACGACTCGTGTTCGACCTTTCGGTCTCCGTGTTCCGAGGCCATGTCCGCACATGCTAGGCTCGCAAGTTAACCCTAAGTGTTTTCGCTGTGTAAAACTGTCTTACACCCGCTGTATGTGAACGTAGGATCCATCACACCCGATCATCACGTGGTGCTTAGAAACGATTTAACTGTAGCAACGGTGCATAGTTAGGGAGAACACTTCTTGAAATTTTGTAAGGGATCATCTTATTTACTACCCTCGTCCTAAGTAAACAAGATGCATAAACATAATAAACATCACATGCAATTATATAGTTGTGACATGATATGGACAATATCATGAAGCTCCATTGATCTCCATCTTCGGGGCTCCATGATCATCTTGTCACCGGCTTGACACCATGATCTCCATCATCATGATCTCCATCATCGTGTCTCCATGAAGTTGTCACGCCAACGACTACTTCTACTTCTATGACTAACGCGTTTAGTAATGAAGTAAAGTAGTTTACATGGCGTTCTTCAATGACACGCAGGTCATACAAAAAATAAAGACAACTCCTATGGTTCTCGCCGTTGTCATACTCATCGACATGCAAGTCGTGAATCCTATTACAAGAACATGATCTCATACATCACAATTCATCATTCATCACAACTTCGCCATATCACATCACATGATCAATCGCTGCAAAAACAAGTTAGACGCCCTCTAGTTGTTGTTGCATCTTTTACGTGGCTGCGATTGGGTTCTAGCAAGAACGTTTTCTTACCTACGAATCACCACAACGTGATTTTGTCAACTTCTATTTACCCTTCATAAGGGCCCTGTTCATCGAATCCGCTGCAACTAAAGTGGAGAGACAGACACCCGCCAGCCACCTTATGCAACTAGTGCATGTCACCGGTGGAACCGGTCTCACGAAGCGCACGTAAGGTTGGTCCGGCCGCTTCATCCCACAATACCGCTGAGCAAGAAAATACTAGTAGAGGCAAGTAAGATGACAAGATCAACGCCCACAACAAATTGTGTTCTACTCGTGCAATAGAGAACTACGATAGACCTAGCTCATGATGCCACTGTTGGGGAACGTTGCAGAAAATTAAAATTTTTCCTACGGCTTCACCAAGATCCATCTATGAGTTCATCTAAGCAACGAGTAACGGGAGAGAGTTTGCATCTACATACCACTTGTAGATCGCGTGCGGAAGCTTGCAAGGTGATGATGGAGTCGACTCGAACGTGATTCAGATCACCGATGCCAAGTGCTGAACGGATAGCACCTCCGCGCTCAACACACGACGGGACGAGCGACGTCTCCTCCTTCTTGATCCAGCAAGGGAAAGGAGAGGTTGAGGAAGACAGCTCCACCGGCAAAGACGATGGCAGTGATGGTGGAGAAGCAAGACTCGGCAGTGGCTTCGCCGAGCTCTTACGGAGGAGGAGATGTGTTGGGGAGGGGAAGGGCTGCACCTTGGGAGTTGGTCCAGCAGCCCCCCTCCCTCCCCCCTTTATATAGGCCCCTGGTGGCGGCCCCGGAGATCCAATCTCCTGGGGGGCGGCGGCCAAGGGGTGGAGTGCCCCTGCGGTGGGCGCTTCACCCCTAGGGTTTCAACCCTAGGCGCGGGGTGGGCCTGGGGCGCACCAGCCCCCTGTGGGCTGGTTCCCTTCCCCCTTTGGCCCATGGGGCCCTCTGGGATAGGTGCCCCACCGGTGGACCCCGGGACCCTTCCGGTGGTCCCAGATTTTACGGAGACCCCAAACTTTCCCGATGGTCAATCACCACTTCCTATATATTATTCTTTACCTCCGGACCCTTCCGAACTCCTCGTGACGTCCCGGATCTCATCCGGACTCAACCACATTCGTAGTCACATACTTGACTTCCTACTAACCCTAGCGCCACCGAACCTTAGTGTGTAGACCCTACGGGTTCGGGAGACACGCAGACATGACCGAGACGACTCTCGGGCAATAACCAACAGCGGGTCGGATACCCATGTTGGCTCCTACATGCTCCTCGATGATTTCATCGGTTGAACCACGATGTCGAGGATTCGATCAAACCTCGTATGCAATTCCTTTGTCAATCGGTACGTTATTTGCCCGAGACTCGATCGTCGGTATCCCAATACCTTGTTCGGTCTCGTTATCGGCAAGTCACTTTACTCGCATCAGTAATGCATGATCCCGTACAACACCTTGGTCAACTTGAGCTCATTATGATGATGCATTACCGAGTGGGCCCAGAGATACCTCTCCGTCATACGGAGTGACAAATCCCGCCTCGATCCGTGTCAACCCACAGATACTTTCGGAGATACCGTAATGCACCTTTATAGTCACCCGATTACGTTGTGACGTTTGATACACCCAAGGCACTCCTACGGTAACCGGAGTTACACGATCTCATGGTCGAAGAAAGAGATACTTGACATTGGCAAAGCTTCTAGCAAACGAACTATACGATCTTTTATGCTATGCTTATGATTGGGTCTTGTCCATCACATCATTCTCCTAATGATGTGATCCCGTTATCAACGACATCCAATGTCCATAGTCAGGAAACCATGACTATCTATTGATCACAACGAGTTAGTCAACTAGAGGCTCACTAGGGACATTTGTGGTCTTCGTGTTCACACGTGTATTACGATTTCCGGATAATACAGTTATAGCATGAACAAAAGACAATTATCATGAACATTGAAATATAATAATACTTTTATTATTGCCTCTAGGGCAGATTTCCAACAATTACATCACATCCAGTGGCCACCAAAGGTAATAGAGTTCATCGATGAGATCCTTGAAGCCCTGCCAAGAGCAACCAATGTCGCCTCTCAACCAGTGACGCTCTCCTTGCCACAATAGCTCTCGCATGCTTCCCCCAAAGAACCTAATACTCGTAATCCGACGGTTGATGCATCAACCTGTGATTAGCCGGCCCGACTTTGTGGCGTATATGCCATGTCATCCTCCGCCCCAAAGCACCAGTGGCAAGTCCTACAACTACTGAAGACGCACCACAGGTTCAGATGCCAGCCGTTAAAGCGTTAGGGGAGACCCAACTGCAAAGACATGCTTAGTGAGCCAACTGGTGCAACGGATCGCTAAGCGCCCGATGCTTCGGAACCGCCTGCTAAGTAGTCTGTAGGTCTGCTACCTCTTGAGCTTGCGTTGGGTTTTCCCTTGAAGAGGAAAGGGTGATGCAGCAAACTAGTGTACGTATTTCCCTTAGTTTGAGAACCAAGGTATCAATCCAGTAGGAGACAACGCACAAGTCACTGAATACCTGCACAAACAATCAACAACTTGCATCCAACACGATAAACGGGTTGTCAATCCCTTCACGGTTACTTGCAAAAGTGAGATCTAATGGACATAGATAAACGGTAAAGTAAATATTTTTGGTATTTTTGGTTTATAGATCGGAAAGTAAAATATTGCAAAATAGTAGATCGGAAACTAGTATGATGTAAACGAGAACTTTTATGATGGAAAAGAGACCCCGAGGCCATAGGTTTCCCTAGTGGCTTCTCTCGTGATAGCAAATATTACGGTGGGTGAACAAATTACTGCCGAGCAACTGATAGAAAAGCGCATAGTTATGACCACATCTAAGGCAATGATCATGAACATAGGCATCACGTCCGTGTCAAGTAGACCGACACGATTCTGCATCTACTATTATTACTCCACACATCGACCGACTCCTACCTGCATCTAGAGTATTAAATTCAAAAAGAACAGAGTAATGCATTAAGTAAGATGACATGATGTAGAGGAGTTAACTCAAGCAATATGATGAAAACCCAATCTTTTTATCCTCGATGGCAACAATACAATACGTGCCTTGCTGCCCCTACTGTCACTGGGAAAGGGCGCCGCAAGATTGAACCCAAAGCTAAGCACTTCTCCCATGGTAAGAAAGATCAATCTAGTAGGCCAAACTAACAAATCATGCATATAAGAGACTTGCAAAGATAAAAAATCATGCATATAAGAATTCAGAGAAGAACCAAATAATATTCATAGATAAACTGATCATAAATCCACAATTCATCGGATCTCGGTAAACACACTACAAAAGAATATTACATTGAATAGATCTCTAAGAACATCGAGGAGAACATGGTATTAAGAATCAAAGAGAGAGAGAGAAGAAGCCATCTAGCTACAAGCTATGGACCCAAATGTCTGTGGTAAACTACTCACGCATCATCGGATAGGCAATGTTGTTGATGAAGAAGCCCTCTATGATCGAATCCCCCTCCGTCAGGACGCCGAAAAAGGCCCCTAGATGGGATCTCACGGGTACAGAAGGTTGCGGCGGTGGAAAAGTGGTTTCGTGGCTCCCCTAGATGTTTCAGGGTATAAGAGTACATATAGGCGAAGGAGCTAGGTCAGGAGACCCTCGAGGGGACCACGAGGTAGGGGGCACACCCTACTCCCTGGGGCGCACCCTCCTGCCTCATGGCCACCTCGTTGCATCTCTGACATCATCTTCAAGTCTTCTGGTTTCCTTCTGGTCCAAGAAAGATCATCGTGAAAGTTTCATTCCATTTGGACTCCGTTTGGTATTCCTTTTCTGCGAAACTCTAAAATAGGCAAAAAAAACTAGCACTGGGCTCTCGGTTAATAGGTTAGTCCCAAAAATAATATAAAATAGCATACAAATGCCTATTAAACATCCAAAATAGACAATATAATAGCATGGAACAATAAAAAATTATAGATACATTGGAGACGTATCAAGCATCCCCAAGCTTAATTCCTGCTCGTCCTCGAGTAGGTAAATGATAAAAACAGAATTTTTGATGTGGAATGCTACCTAACATATTTATCCATGTAATTTTATTTATTGTGGCATGAATGTTCAGATCCGAAAGATTCAAAACAATATTTTAATATTGACATAAAAATAATAATACTTCAAGCATATTAGCAAAGCAATTGTGTCATCTCAAAATAACATGGCCAAATAAAGTTACCCCTACAAAATCATATGGTCTGGCTATGCTCTATCTTCATCACAGAAAATATTTAAATCATGCACAACCCGGATGACAAGCCAAGCAATTGTTTCATACTTTTGATGTTCTCAAAAGTTTCAATCTTCACACAATACATGAGCGTGAGCCATGGATATAGCTCTAAGGTGGCAGAGAATATGGTGGTTGTGGAGAAGACAAAAAGGAGAAGATAGTCTCACATCAACTAGGCATATCAACGGGCTATGGAGATGCCCATCAATAGATATCAATGTGAGTGAGTAGGGATTGCCATGCAATGGATGCACTAGAGCTATAAGTGTATGAAAGCTCAAAAAAACTAAGTGGGTGTGCATCCAACTCGCTTGCTCACGAAGACCTAGGGCATTTTGAGGAGCCCATCATTGGAATATACAAGCCAAGTTCTATAACGAAAATTCCCACTAGTATACGAAAGTGACAAAATAGGACACTCTCTATCATGAAGAGCAAGGTGCTACTTTGAAGCACAAGTCTGGAAAAAGGATAGTAACATTGCCCCTTCTCTCTTTTTCTCTCATTTTATTTTATTTTATTTGGGCCTTCTCTTTTTTTATGGCCTCATTTTTTTTCTTTTTTTTCGTTCGGAGTCTCATCTCGACTTCTGGGGGAATCATAGTCTCCATCATCCTTTCCTCACATGGGACAATGCTCTAATAATGAATATCATCACACTTTTATTTACTTGCAACTCAAGAATTACAACTCAATACTTAGAAAAAAATATGGCTCTACGTGAATACCTCCGGCGGTGTACCAGGATGTGCAATGATTCAAGAGTGACATGTATGAAAGAATTATGAATGGTGGCTTTGCCACAAATACGATGTCAACTACATGATCATGCAAAGCAATATGACAATGATGGAGCGTGTCATAATGAACGGAGCGGTGGAAAGTTGCATGGAAATATATCTCGGAATGGCTATGGAAATGCCATAATAGGTAGGTATGGTGGCTGTTTGAGGAAGGTATATGGTGGGTGTATGGTACCGGCGAAAGTTGCGCGGCACTAGAGAGGCTAGAAATGGTGGAAAGGTGAGAGTGTGTATAATCCATGGACTCAACATTAGTCATAAAGAACGCACATACTTATTGCAAAAATCTATTAGTTATCGAAACGAAGTACTACGCGCATGCTCCTAGGGGGATATATTGGTAGGAAAAGACCATCACTCGTCCCTTACTTCCACTCATAAGGAAGACAATCAATAAATAAATCATGCTCCAACTTCATCACATAACGGTTCGCCATACGTGCATGCTACGTGAATCACAAACTTTAACTCAAGTATCTCTCAAATTCACAACTACTCTACTAGCATGACTCTAATATCACCATCTTCATATCTCAAAACAATCATAAAGAATCAAACTTCTCATAGTATTAATGCACTTTATATGAAAGTTTTTATTATATCCATCTTGGATGCCCATAATATTAGGACTGGTTTTATAACCAAAGCAAATTACTATGCCATTCTAAAATACTCTCAAAATAATACAAGTGAAGCCTGAGAGTTCAACAATTTCTATAAAATAAAGCCAACGCCATGCTCTAAAAAGATATAAGTAAAGTACTAGAGCAATATTGCCTAGATCAAAAGATATAAGTGAAGCACATAGAGTATTTTAATAAATCATGATTCATGCGTGTCTCTCCAAGAAGGTGTGTGCAGCAAGGATGATTGTGGTAAAATAAAAATCAAAGACTCAAATCATACAAGACGCTCCAAACAAAACACATATCGTGTGGTGAATAAAAATATAGCCTCAAGTAAAGTTACCCATAGACGAAGACGAAAGAGGGGATGCCTTCTGGGGCATCCCCAAGATTAGGATTTTGGTTGTCCTTGAATATTACCTTGGGGTGCCTTGGGAATCATCAAGCTTAGGCTCTGTTCACTCCTTATTCCATAGTCCATCAAATCCTTACCCAAAACTTGAAAACTTCACAACACAAAACTCGACAGAAAATCTCATGAGCTCCGTTAGTATAAGAAAATAAATCACCACCTTAAGGTACTGTTGCAAACTCATTCTTTGGTTATATTGGTGTAATATCTACTGTATTCCAACTTTTCCATGGTTCATACCCCCCGATACTACCCATAGATTCATCAAAATAAGCAATCAACAGAGGAAAAACAGAATCTATCAAAAACAGAAAAGTCTGTATTAATCTGTAACTCTGGAATACATATGTAACTCCAAAAATCCATCAAAATTAGGAACACCTGAGAAATTTCTTTACCAATCCACAGAAAAAAGAATCATATAAAAATCACGTTTCGCTGAATTTTCAAACCTAATTTACTAAGTGAAAAAGTTTCTGATTTTCAGCAGGATCAACACAACTATCAGCGTAAGCTATCCTAAAGGTTTCACTTGGCACAAACACTAATTAAAACATAAAACCACATCTAAACAGAGGCTAGATGAATTATTTATTACTAAACAGGAACAAAAAGCAAATAACAAAAATAAAATTGGGTTGCCTCCCAACAAGCGCTATCGTTTAACGCCCTTAGCTAGGCATAAAAACGGGAATAGATCTAAGTATTGCCATCTTTGGTATGCAATTTTTTAATCAAACACGTATAATCCTTAGGAGACTCTTTGGTTTTATCAATGATCAAACTCCTAGGCAACAAGTCGAGAAATTCATTCGTGGCAAAAGGTTCCTTAATAATATTCAAAAGGTTGGGGGTGAATACTTATTGATTTGAGACCTTCATTCCCTTACTAGAAGATTCACCCTTATTCTTAGGAATGTAGATAAAATTAGCAACTTTGGCAGGAGGAAGGGTTGAGGTATTTTTAACAGCAGAAAAAGTGGAACCCAATTTGGTAATAATATCTTCGAGTTGATCAATTCTAGTAGAATGTTGATCTTTCTTTTCATTAACTATGGGTTCCTTTTCTCTAAGATTCTTTAGAGTAACTCCTACCTTAGATCCATATTGAGTAATTTGATTATGAATCTTTTTATCCAAATTTTCAATCGACTCTACAGTAGCAATTTTATTCTCAATAATATCAAGCCTTTGCATTACATGTTCCAAGGTTAAAATAGTTCCATTGACCAAAAGAGGTGGTGGGCCTAACAAATCTATCATGGCATTATAAGAATCAAAAGTATGGATTCCTAAAAAATTCCCTCCGGTAATGGTGTCAAGAACATATCTATTCCAAGGAGTAATGCCTAAATAAAAACTGCGGAGAAGAATGGAAGTAGATTGCATTCTACTAGATCTGTTTTGAGCATTGCAAATTCTATACCAAGCATCTTTTAGATTTTCTCCGTCCCTATGTTTAAAATTGAGGACTTCATTATCGGGAGTACTGACAATGATAGGAGGCCTGGTTGTCACACCCTGATTTTCATGCCACTACACTTAAGCTAACAATCATGATAAAATGTGGTTTGACAAAAACTTTTGAGTGTTTTGGACTTTGCCTTGATTGGATTTTGTCTGTTGTTTGCAGTGCTCAAAAATAAAATAAATCCTCCAACTCTTATACTCCTTCTCCTTGATCCAAAAACCTTTCCCAATGATCATGCCATGTGTATAGGACATAAAAATATTTTCTTGCAAAAATAATTTGGCCAAATAGTATTTTCAAAATATTAGTTTTTCAAAAACCCCTGAATTGAGGTTTGCACTTCAAGTACTTAATTAAGGGAAGTAAAAATCTTTCCAAAATTATATTTGACTCCTATTAGATATAGGATACCCAGAAACCACAAAAATACAATTTTAAAAGTTATTTTCTATTTTATTTAAAAGCTTTTTCTTAAGGCCAGAAATGGTCTTTAATAGGAAAAATTATTTTATTGTTTCAAAAATATTTGACAAAAATCTAGGCAAACTCAGTGGACATAGATTGTCCATATATAAGAGTTTCAACACATGGTCATGTTCAAAATGTTGGTCAAATCCCTCAAAAACCCTTTCTGGATATTTCAAGATTTGGAAATATTTACAGAGGAAATATTCTCCAACAATTCCAAGAAAATTCTAGAATGTCACCTATGACATGTTGGATGATCTTGACAAGTATCATGTCATGGAGAATAGTATAACCCCATGAAATCCCCTCAAAACCATTTCTGTCCATTTTGAAGTTTGAGCAACTTTACATTGCCAAACATATCCAAATGCTCTCAAATCTTGTGAACATGCTCAAATGGTCTAATCATTAATCTAGACCAAATGGCACAAGTTGGAGAACAAGTTAACTTGATCAAAGTGCTCCAAAACCCTTCCTGTCCAGAACCAAATTTGAACAACTCTACATTGGCAACTTTATCCTTTTGATCTCAACTTTTTTGGGCATGTTCAGAACCTCAAATTATGGAACTACACCAAGTGGTGCATCAAGGATAATTGATTTGCATGACTAAATCTTGGTAAAGCCATTTCTGCTAATTTCTAGGGTTTACCAAAGTTGCATTGTCAACTTCCTCCAAATGAGCTCCAACTTGGTGATCAACCCCATTTCTATATGACACTTGATCCTGTTAATCTTCATATCATTTGGAATCCATTTGCTCGCCCAAACCACCATCAAACACCTTCTGGCAGAAATTTAAATTGCATGTTTTGGCCATTTCCACTAATCTCCATGGGCTCAACTTTGTACCACAGCTACTCCTGACCCTCTTCTACCTCCAGTACCTCTCCCTTGGCCTCAGCTCAATGATTGAGGGGTGAAACCTCCTCATTTACCCCTCTGGACAGCCACAACACCCTTCTCTCTCAGCCCTCCTCTCTCACCAGAGCCCCTCCAGAGCATCCAAGGCTCCCTCTCCTTTCTTTACTCTCTCCCACACCTACTAGACACCAATGGACGTGCCCACTGTGCATATAAAATGGCATGCCGACCATTTGCACGCTCTGGAGCGTGCTACAGTGCGCTCCCGCACTGTAGCCGCCCCCTGCCAAGCACCTCGGGCCACCTCGGGCCTCCCTAGCGTGCCCGACGATGCGCCTCGGCGTCCACAGCACGCCACGCCTCTGTCCTCCTCCTCCTCATCCCTCCTATCACCTCCCTCGCACGCGTGCCAGCTCTAGTGAGCGGCTTCACACGTGCGAGATCTCTGGCACTTCCCCGCTCCTTATCTCCCTTCCCCTGGCCATAGACCATCTCTACAAACGCCCCAGACACGCAACACTGCCGGGACCTTCGTCCCTGGCCCTCCTTCTCCCTCTACGGAGCTCACCGAGCGCGCCCTAGACCGCGCCCACTATGCACCAATGCCCCCTCTATATAGAGCTCCCCCTAGAGTTCTCTGGCTTGTTCCTGCTCTCCCTCTCCCCCAGAAACCTCCCGGACAAGCTCTCTCGCCCCCTCGTGCCCTCTGTCCACCTCCATGGCCGGCGGCCTCTTCCACAGCCATCTCGCTCTCCACCTCTTCAGACCTCCCCGACATTCCTTGGGCATCTGGATGGATGTGGCACTCCGTCCTGAGCTCTCCGGTGTGCAGCACACCGCGGGAGGTGGTCGGAATCGCCGGCACGGGCGGCGGCCAAGCCACTGCTCTGACGGCGTCCGCACACGCATGAGGAAGGCGCCGCCTTCCCCCTGCCTCCTCCTTCGGGCGCGGCCGAGCCGCACGGCTCCACCCCCACCGCCAACAAGCGCAGATGGGGAGAGCAGCGCCAACGGCGAGCGAGGCCGGCGCCCTCTGCATGGCGTCGCGGGGTTGAAGACGACGCGGGGCAGGGCGAGCGACCTGCTCACGGGACCCGCCCGTCAGCCACCGAAGCGCCACCCCCAGCTGGCATAAGTGGAGGCGCCCGCGTGAAAGACGCCTTCTACGTGGCCCCTGCGCGCGTGCGGCCGAGCCGCTGGGACGACCCAGTGGCGTCCTGCTGCTAAACCTCGCTCTGTGCGCCTTTTAAGGGTAAAGCCCTTGTCTGTTTCTTTCTTTTTCTTTTTCCAGATAGCTTGTCAAATCCCTAGAGAAGTCTAATAGTGTCCAAAGTTGATGATTCAAATTTCCGGAGACTCCATAAATCTAGTCCCATTTAATAGGCCACAGTGGACATTTTTGTTGTCCTTGGTTTTCACTGAACCTTTTAAAAAGGTCATTTATCCACATAAGTCCACTTCAAAAATCCATATTCTATTCATTTCAACTCCAAATCCAGTGAAACCAATTTCTAAATGTTTCTAAAATCATGCCTGAATTAATGGGTACTTTTACTCATTTTTATAAAATAGCATTCTGTGTACAACTTGTGGATCCATCAAATCCATTGATTCCATCATATTGAAATGTTTATAAATATCCATTGATCCACTTCCAATGAAATCACCTTGGTCATTCCTCATATGACCAGAGGTATCCTAGAAAAGTCCAACTCATATTTTTAGAGCACTTTTAATTCCTGCCTTGCTGTGTTGCTTATTATGATTGTTTCGACGTTAGTTGACGAAGTAGACGGGGAACTTGGAGAAGGACCAGAAGATCTCAAGACTCTGATGAACCAGGCAAGCAACCCTTTGACCATGTCTATGAAACCCTTTTTATGCATGTCATATAGCACTTTATTGCTTGCATCGGAAACACGGTACTGTGATGACCACATGGGGTGGTTTGCCACCGTTACTTCCTCGTTGATACTTGCATGTGCATGACCCTACCTTCTTATGAGGGTTATGCCAGTGGGAGTAGATAGGATGCTAAAGTAGATGCTACGCAAAATGGGACGGGTATATGCATGATGGAGACAAAGTATTTTCAAAAGACTTTTCGAAAACCCCGTCGGGTGCCACTTATGCTCGAGGGAGATGATGAGATGGGTAACCACTTGATGATGAAGTGGTGTACCAACGAAAGTGTGTGTTGTTTTCGAAAACGGATTAGATTTAAGATTTGTCAACTGTCCCAACTTTACAATGCGCAACCACTCTACCCTTATATGGGAAAGGGCATTATTGATTACCTAGGTCGATACTAGCTTGGAGCCTGCATTACTAGTGACGGGGGAGAGTTGGTGCTCTCTCTCGGGACGGGGTCGTGCCAGGTAGGGCGGCCATGACTGTCTTTACAGGGCACCGGATACACAGTTGTGTCCCCTCTCGGATGTTACGATCTCGAGTGAGTCTCGTATGATGTACATCGTGAGGATACGGAACAACGAGTGGACTCCTTGTTAGTGTCGTCTAGGGAAAGGTAGTGATCGGGTGCTTACCCCGAGTACTTGAGGTATCGCAGGTCGTGGATGACTCGGAAGTTCCCCGGATCTTGTGGGTACAGTGTGCAACCTCTGCAGAGTGTAAAACTATTCGAATAGCCGTGTCCACGGTCAAGGACAGTTGGGCGGTGCTGCTTAAACTATGTAAAGAGTTTTACAACTATGAGTGTGAGTTGATAAAACTACTTGGGTCAAGTCAAAGGAATTGACATGATTGAGTTGGGTTGGTTCCCACTCTATTTATGTTGATATCTGTAACCTGTCCTCATGGTTACTTGAATTCAACTGATGCATGTCTTGCAACTTGTTGAACATGTCATTGCACTCAAAACTAGCTTTCTGCAAAAATTTACATATATCATGCCTTGTTACATCTTGAACCAAAACATGGGTTGCTTGCGAGTACATTCAAAGTACTCATTGGCTTGCCCTTTGGTTATTTAATTGACCTGCATGGAAGAACCGGGTTAGAAGAAGAGTTCTTGGAGACTAACATGCAAACTAGGACGCTTCCTGCCGATTACTGTAGGGTTAAGGCGGATGGCATGGGTTCTACTTATCGACAAAGATTTCCGCTGCTTGTGTTTCATTTGATGTTCAGCCCTTAAGGCTTTATCAATGTAAGACTTGACCATAATGGTCATAATTTGTGTAAGAAGGTATGTATGGATGTAAGACTCTTGTTATTCAGCTTATGTGTGTTCAGTGAGCATTGATCTCTGGGATCACTGTGCACGTGCATTCGGTGATCTCGACTTATGAGTCGGGGTCCCCTCAGAGCTGGTATCAGAGCCATCCTGACTGTAGGAAGCCTTAGTTAGCATGGTCATTAGTTAGGGTAAAACTATTTCCAAAACTACTACTAGTTTTCAAAACTATCTATACTTCTCTTTCCTTCTCAGTTTTTCGAAAACTAAGGTATACTTTCCTTATTAATCTCTTCCCCTTCAAAACCTTGGTCGCTAGAACCCTTATGCCCCTGACCATTGGATTTCTTGTAATCCTCGTGGATAATCTAGAAGGAAGATGCCTTGCCAGACATTCACCCACACCTCCTGGACACAAGATTGGCAACATCACAACAAGACGATACCAACAGAAGATACATCCTCGAGGAATGAGGACCTGAAGACCCAGGAGATGGTGACACCCTTGACACTGCGCCAAGATGATGAAACCTTAGCCTACGATGATCAGGGCATAGAATATGTAAGATCATGATATACATCACTAATAGAGTAACCCTGTCACTACCGTTGTTGTATTGGCAACCACCAATGGATGAGAACCTAGCCATTTGGTCCGCCTCACCATAGTGAGCAGGAAAACGGTTCTCCTAATCCCTTGCTCTTGGTGTCGATGTTGTCATCAACGTAACCGATATGATGGACCTCTATTTCGCCTTGATAATGTCATTGCATAAGGATTACCTACCTGGTACCATCGACGGCTTAGAAGACAAAAAGGGATCGTCGTGATTAAGAAGACAACAGAAGGCCGAGTCAATGCCAGCTACGAGGAGCCACCTTCACCCCATCACCTCATCAGGCGAGGAGTTGTCGAAGATTCTTCAGGCTCAACCCAGACCGTTTCATCAAACAAGAGACGTAGCAACACCTGAGGAAAACTCAGGAGACTGCACGAGGCACAAGGCACGACTACTGATTCCGAGAACCCCTAGGGTAGGATGAGTCGTGTAACCCCTATGCACAGTCGAGTCCGTATGATGGTTCGAATAGAACCATGATTGTGTGTTGCTTGTTTTTATTTGTTTGTGTTTTGATATAGGTCGCACTTTTGCCCTAGGCGACAAGTATGCGACTATATCACCTTCCTTACCTTGCTTCTTCTGTTTGGCCCTTTTTGCACCTGTTTTTTTGCACTTGCACTATAGAACCCCCTTTAGGCAACCCACCTCCTCTATGCTACTTTTCCCTCTCATCTCTCTTCTCAACTGAAGACAAGCAAGACAAGATACACCAAGGATTCTACTTTGGCAACCAACAAGCACTGAAGACTTTTGCTACAACCTCCTCGACCAAGTACAACCCCGTATGTTTACACCTCAAGACTAGAACCCTATCCCTAGACCCTACAGGACTTCACGAGATACCCCAGCTCGAATCCTTAACCATGATCTTAACCTACGGAATTGCAAGAGAACCTGTTAAGCCTCCGTAACCTTGCTTATCACTAGGTTCATTAGGGAACTAGTGGACATAGTGAACGAGCACATTATCATCCTAAGATAGCACCAAAACTGACGATGCCATAGGGAAGACCAATCTGAGGATATAGGAATAGAGGACAAATGACTTGATGAGTTTATATCAATGACTTGAGGAATTATATGAGACTATTTGGTGGATTATGAGGTTTTGATGTTGGTAGATGAACTTGGTGGCATCATGAGTATAGATTAGCATAGCTTTCATTACCCCTGAGTAAATTGGATTTAGTAGGATAATTGTGTTCGCAAGCTGGAATTCTTGGAATTATTTGGATTTAACTTAGCCATGGGATATTGATAGGAGAAAGTTGATATTACGTAAATGACTTGGGGGAACATGTAGGAATTCCCGTTGAGCAAGAGATTTGGATTTTAGTAGGTGATTCTAGTTGAATATGGATGCTGAGTATGTCTACATGGTTCGGAGTAAATTGGATTTAGACTGATGATCTTGAACATGATACCCTGTTTCTTGGTGGACAATAAACTAGGAGATTGGACTAATTGTCGGAGTTTATTTAGGGAACCTATATAAGCTTGACCTTGGAGTTTACTTGACCATGATAATGGAAATTGGTGGACTGACTGTAGTAAGGTAGCCTTCCCAGTATTTGTGGATTATAGGATATTAGAAGATCGTGTGGAACACCATAGAGATTGGATTTGAAGAACTACTGGATCATGTAGTGATTGATGGAAGTTAATGGGCTATTGGAGTTGATTCATAGGAAGGAAACAAGATCTTGGAGTGGCATACGACGTGTTTCCTTAGGATAGAGATGCACTAGCATGGACCTTGGAGGAACAGGCTGAGCACTTGGATTGTCACGTTCAAGCTTAGCAGCTTATATGTTCTACTCATGGATTTTTAGGGGTAGACATACATATGAGTTTGGGGATTGTAGACATTTATGATTTTGTTAGACATCCTCTCGGGAGCCATGAGGATATGAATCACATGAGTGATGATTGGAGTTGACCTATGCAAAATGATGCTATCGGTGATATGATGTGATTTGTTTAAAGGACTAGATAGACTATTGGCATCTCAGAAACCGTGCTTAAAGATAAGATGATAAACGTTCACTCGCACACTAGAATCCTTGAAACCCTTAAGCCCTACCAAGCTACAACATGGTCGGATCAGGACCTTAGGGCCTTGACACTGGATCTAGAACACCTTGGCCCACACTCAACAAGACCACCACTAATTCCCCAGCCTACTTTATGTACCCCGTGAACAAAGTCTTCATGGAGTGCTTAGACAAGATAGTTTTTATCATCATTTGGTGACTTACTTGTCCACCTGAAGACGGAAGAAGAGCCGTTCAGCTAGTCCAGGAACATTTGAAGACCGCCATGCCAAGGAGGAAGAACTACCCCCATCATCAAGAAGTAAACATCTGCATCGAAGACCAGGTGTATCTACAAGCCACTTTTCTCTAAGGAACCAAGCATTTCCATGACAAGGAGACTATCGGTGTCAAAACCGGCGGATCTCGGGTAGGGGGACCCGAACTGTGCATCTAGGCGGATGGTAATAGGAGACAAGGGACACGATGTTTTACCTAGGTTCGGGCCCTCTTGATGGAGGTAAAACCCTACGTCCTGCTTGATTAATATTGATGATATGGGTAGTACAAGAGTGGATCTACCACGAGATCAAGGAGGCTAAACCCTAGAAGGTAGCCTATGGTATGATTGTTGTAATGGATGTTATGTCCTACGGACTAAAGCCCTCCGGTTTATATAGACACTGGAGAGGGCTAGGGTTACACAGAGTCGGTTACAATGGTAGGAGATCTACATATCTGTATTGCCATGCTTGCCTTCCACGCCAAGGAAAGTCCCATCCGGACACGGGACGGAGTCTTCAATCTTGTATCTTCGTAGTCTTGGAGTCCGACGGACGATGATAGTCCGCTGTCCAGACACCCCTAGTCCAGACTCCTCAAGAGCTCCTGAACACGCTTCAATGACGATGAGTCCGGCGCGCATAATGTTTGTCATTGCAAGGCGGGTTCCTCCTTCAAATAATCCATAGAAGATCGTGAACACCAGGATAGTGTCCAGCTCTGCAAAATAATTTCCACATTCCACCGTAGAGAGAATAAAATGTACACAAGTTCAATCTGATGACGTATTTTGCGCCATGACGTCACACCACTACCAAGCTTTTACTCGAATCGTTTTTTATTATACCACCTCAGCGCGTTTAGCGAAGCGGTTTCCTTGGCCCGTCTTGTCGAAGCAGAGATCGTGTTCCCCTTATTCCGGGATTCTCATCAATACGGACGTGGGTAACTCCAACCGCTTGCCGCCACGCCTCTACCGAAGGCGAGTCCCGAACGGTCACGGAGACGGCTCTTGGTATTCTCCCTCTTTATAATAGGACCAAGGCTCGTTTCTTTTCTTCAATCTTCCGCCGAATCTTCTCCTTGCTCTAGGCTCCAACACCCAGAGCCCCAGATTCGAGCGCTTCGGACCTTCAACAATGTCCGGTTCCGACCTCCAGGGCCGGTGGATGCCCTCCTCCGTCACGGAGGAGGACGTGCTAAAGCTGTGAGAGGCCAAGTACCTGTCTTACGAGGTTTCACACAGGCTACCCACCGAAGGGCAGGCCACACCCACCCCCGCGCCCGGCGAGTACGTCATCTTTATTTCCCACCTCTGTCGGGGTTTAGGCTTCCGGACGGATCCTTTCGTGAGAGGTCTCATGTTCTACTACGGGCTGGATTTCCATGACTTGGCCCCGGAGTCCATCCTCCATATTTCCGCATTTATTGTCGTCTGCAAAGCCTTCCTCCACGTCACCCCCACTTCGGCCTGTGGCTAAAGACCTTCAATGTGGAGCCGAAGATGATTGGGGGGCGTCAAGCAGAGTGCGGCGGGGCGGCCATAAGCAGGAGGGCCGATGCCCCGTGGCCCGAGGGCTCCTTCCAAGAGGAGATCGGCTTGTGGCAGCGGGAGTGGTTCTATGTCACCGCTCCGAAGGGCAGCAGGCAGAAGCCGCCGCCTCCATTCCGCTCGGGACCTCCCCGATAGTTGATGTCGTGGGCCAACCAAGGGCTCAATTGGGGGCCGTCAAAAGACGTGCCCCTATTGCAGGGCCGGATTCGAGACCTCGAGGCGAGGGAGATCGATCTGGTCGCGGTGATGCAGGTTATGCTAATTAGGCGTCTCCTGCCCTGCAAACGCCGTTCTCTCTGGCTATGGGAGTTCAATCCGGAGGGACCAAGGATTCTCCAACACTTCATGGGTACGACACCCGTGGAGATGTACAAGTTGTTCTTCGGATCACAAGCGGTGTTTCCGGAATTGACCGAGGATGCCGGCCTAAGCTGCAATCGCCCGGATACTCAAGTAAGTAGCTCAGTGTTTGGACGTACCGTTTGTTTGCTTTTCTATAATTCGCCTTTTAACCCGTTATCCTTCAACAGGAGTGGATGGCGCAAGCAAAGCTGATACGGTGTCTGACCCTCCTCCCAGAGACCGCGCCGGAGCCCGTGCTGGTCAGAATGTTGGAGGTTGCGCCTTCAGGAGGAGGCGAAGGGGAAAATAGAGGAGCTACCGCCGCCCAAGGGGGGCACTTGAAGAAGGGGGTCGAGAATCCTCCTCCGTGGGGGAGAAGAGGACCGCCTCAAGACCCGGAGGCCAAAGCCTCTAAGCGGGGAAGAAATCTTCACCAGAGGGTCCTGCGTCAGGAGGCCCCGCCTGCACAATCTTCTCTAAAGAATCAGCCCTCCAAATGAGCCGTGAGTAGGAAAAGGGAGTTCATTAATAAGAAACATCCCTATTTGTGCTTCTGAGGATAACCGAAATTTTTACCTTGTAGTTCGGATCTGCGACCTTCTCAGATGAGCTCGTCTTCGGGGGATCTTCGTCCGGAGATGATGGAGAGCGAGACGCCTCCGTCTGCTGCACCATCGGATAGGGCGGACGAGCCTGAAGTGTCACACGAGGGTATCCTCGAGCTCGGCAGAGCCGAAGAGTTCGGGCGCCGACTAGTGTTCGGCCAGGGGAGCTCAAGGATCTGCTTGAGAGGGCGTTTATCTCAGAAGATCACCGTGCATTGATGAGTACGGTGATTGGAAGGATTTCGTCTGCCGAAAGCAGATTGCATAATGCCATCAGGAGTTTGCTGGCGGGGTTTGAGGTACGTAAAAAACAACGCACCTTTTTTGACAGTTTTGCACATGAAAGTGCGCCCTGTATAGATAGTAGCCCCTGAGACTCGGTAGGTTGTCGAAAGCGACAGCGTGCCGAGGATCAAAATCGCAGGTATTGAGTATCGCCTTTCCTATGCAGGTGGCGGATAGTCCGAGGGCTAGCCAGACTGATGGAGTTGCTGAATTAATGCGGCAACTCGATGTTGCGGATGCAGACATCGCGCTAGTCAACAAGCGACTTGACGAGTCGCAAGGTAAGTTGTCTCTCCGCAGTCACCTATTTAAGGGAGTCAAAGCCCACCTCTTACAGTATTTGTGCTTGACGCAGATGGTGCTGCTGCTGTGGAGAGGCTCCGGGTAGAACTTGCTCAAGCCAAGGAGCAAGCCAGAAGAAGTAACGTGGCTGCCTCGAGGGCGGCCGAGGAGTTAGAAGCCGAGAGGGCTGCACACTGCCGAAGCAGGGAAGAGGTGGCTGAACTGGCCGTTAAATTGAAGGATGCTACCGACCGCAATGAGGCTCTTGAAAGGGAGCGCCTATCGGAGCGAGAAGACTGGGAAGGCCACCGCCGGCCAAGGATGCCCGCTCGCAATGTGGGCTATTAAGGAGGAGCTGCGCCAGTCGAGACATTGTGGTCGGCAAGCCTTTTCTCGCAAGGCCGCAGTTTACGGATCCAAAGTATGCCCAGCTTGGCCGGGCCAGGGGTCCGGAGGATCCATATATGGACTTAGTGGCGAAAAGCGGCGGATGCCGCCAGCACTTCCAAGTCGAAGGATCACAAGACGGAAGAGATGTTTTGGTCTCAATTCCATAGTCCAGATCGCTCACTTCACCGACCAATCGGTTGGCGAATGGGCTGAGCTGAATAGGTTGTCCGGACTTGCCATGACGGATATCGTGACTCATGTCCGCCGGAGAGGCCCAAGCCAAGAGCTATTTTGGCTTATTGCAGCAGCTTTGGGCGGTGCCGCATATCAAGGAGATGAAGCGGTCGGCCTGCATAGAGGGTGCGCGGATGGCCCTTGCCTGTGTGAAGACACATTGGACAGAGATGGATGCCGCCGCTGTTGCCCGCCGAGCACTATTTCGGGGAAGTTATGCGTGGTGCTCATGTAATAGAGTCGCAGTGCTCAAAAAATGTCACGTTCAAATGAACGTTTGTAAAACAATGGTTATGATGTAATCGCTTTTTATACTTGTGCGTTCAAGTATTGAAATATCTCCTATGCGGCTGTTTATGTATACGTGTGTATAACCTAAAAGATGGCAGTCGTCGGCTTCAGCCCCCATGCACAAGGTGCGGGGGTGTTCGCAAAACTAGCGCATTTTCACACTTAATCCGACGTCTCGGTCCTGTTGAGGAGGTGGTAGCGTAGCAAACGAGGCAACCGGACTATAACGCTTTATCACTTTCACTTAGCCATTGGAGTTCGAGGGTGGGGCTATGATATAGCCCCTGGGGGCACCGCGCTCTCCGAATTCGGGGTGTGTATGTGCCTGACCGGGAAACGGTCCTTCATAAAAGCGGAGGAATTCTAAACATTCCGGTGGTCGATCGAGTGGTTGACCAGTCTCTCAGATCATGACGATCAGTTTTGGCTTTCATCGAGGTGCTCGCCAAATTAACCGGGCACAATCGCAGAGTTCTCCGGTGCGCGTTAGCCGATGATACGGAACATAAGGCAGCAAAACACAGGATCCGGGCAAACCCAACATTTGACCAAAGACATGATTCGGAGCTGATGCATATAAGGCCTAACTCGAGATGCCGAACACTCCCGAAGGTGTCGATCTTTTATAATAATGGGCGAAACAATGCCCTAAGCCCCTTTGTGTCCAGGTACGGGCGAGGTCCTCTGACGCGGCCGATGCCAAAATGTCAGTATCCTCTCTGGTTATCATGAAAAAACCAAGGGATTATAGCAACAAGAGACAGTAAAAAAGGTTTACGCATGGTCTTAATCAAAAGAATCCTAGCACCGGTCCCTACCGCACGCTCATACCGTGTGTCTCCGTTGTGCCATTATCCCGACGGTGTGCACGGTGTTCATCTGTAAAAAGAGAGGAACTTAGTTTGAAAAGAAATCGTGCAAAAAGTGCATAAAGAAAAATATTAATAAATTAATAAATCTGAGCCTATATTAGCCCATTGTTGCTTATATGCGCAACCCCCTGTGAAGGGGTGTGCGGCTAGGGAACCCCTAGCTTATTTATGCCGGACTCGTCTAACCGTGTTTGGGGTCTTTGAATGACCCTCTTAATGAAATGATGCCACGTGGACCGGGCATTTTGAGTGTAAGGGACGCGTAATGTGGTATGGCGTTGAAGCGAACAAAAGCTTCACGCCCCAATAGTGCTTGATAGCTACTTTTGAATGGGGCGACATGGAAGATTAGCTTTTGCCGGAAGTTGTCCGTGACCAACACAACTTCTAGTAATAAGGAGCCCGTGCACTTGGCGAAGGGCTCAAGCGCCACTCCTTTGAAGGAAGTGCGGCTATGTCGAAGTTTAGTAAGGTCTATCCCCAACTTGCGGATTGTGTTCGGATATAGAGGTTTAAATCGCTGCCACCGTCCATCAGGACTTGTGTAAATTGTAGTCCGTCGATTATAGGATCCAATATCGGAGCAGTCCATCCTGCGTTTCGAATGCTTCTGGAATAGTCCAGGTGGTCGAAAGTGACTGGGTTTGACGTCCAACTGCGAGGTTCTGCTGGGGTGGACCGTGCGGCACTTATTTTGACGGGTGCCGCATTGTTTTTCCGTAATATCACATGAAGTGAGTTTACTGTTTTGACTTCTTGTGGGAAAGTCTTTTGTTTTCCGGTGCTCTGCTGGTGGGGTTTATCATCATCCTCGCTTGACGTGTCGAGCCCCTTGTGTTCGGCGTTTAGTCGGCCGGACTGTTTGAAAACCCAACAATCTCGGTGGGTGTGGTTTGCAGGCCTTCCGGGGGTACTGTGGATTTGACTTATCCGATCCAAAATTTTGTTTAAGTTCGATAGCTCATCACTGTTATCCTTAAGAGGCAGTGTTTTGTTGTTTGGTTGAGCTTTTGAATCCGGCGCCGACCGCCGATTCTTTTGGGCTTTTTTCTTTATTCCGGCGCTGATCCTTTCTGCGCCGTGATTTTCCATTTCCATCTCTAATCTCGGATGTACTCGGGTCGCTGGTGCTGCATCTTGCTAGCCAGCGCAAAATCACGCGCAAAATCGGGTCATGAGGCTTGTTAGCGCGGCCATTGTCCTTGGCTTCTCTTGGCCGAGGTGTCTGGCGAGCCATTCATCACGGACGTTGTGTTTGAAAGCTGCTAAGGCTTCCGCGTCCGGACAGTCGACTATTTGGTTCTTTTTGGTGAGGAACCTGTTCCAGAATTTATGCTACCGACTCTCCGGCTGTTGAGTTATATGACTTAGATCGCTCAGATCCGGAGGGCGGACATAAGTCCTGCTCTAAACGCGTCCTCGAGCTCTTCCCAACTTCCAACAGTGTTTTCTGGGAGGCTTTTGAGCCAGTGCCGAGCTGGCCCTTTGAGCTTGAGGGGTAGATATTTTATGGCGTGGAGATCATCTCCTCTAGCCATATGTATGTGTAGTATGTAATCCTCTATCCTAGACTCCAGGGTCTGTTGTTCCGTCGTATGCCTCTATGTTTATGGGTTTGAACCCTGCTGGAAATTCATGATCCAGCACCTCATCGGTGAAACATAGTGGGTGTGCGGCGCCCCTGTATTTGGGTGTGCCGTTGTCTTCGAACACTTGGCGTATTGTGATGCTTCCTGGGGCCCTCTTTTTTGGCTCATAGATGGACCTGGCTGGGCCATCTATTTTCCCAGGATCATGAGTCGGCTTGGGTGCGGCGCCGCTTGTAGTTTTTGGCCTATCCTCTGGCCGTCTATCCAGCCAGGCGGCCTCTTTGTTTTTTGACTTTGGGGGCTCTATGGCTTCCTCCTCAAATTCTGGCAGCAGCTTGCGCTTCGGGTAGCTCTTTGATTGATGGCCATTGCCTTATTTGTCTGCGGTTTTGAGCACTTTGCTCCACCTCATTCTGAGTATGTCTTCCGCTGTTTTGAGCTTCCGTTTTTCCTTCTTCAGACTTCTTGCAGTGGCGACGAGTCTTTTGCTAAGGCTCTTATTCTCCGGTGGTGTGTCCGGTGTGAGGTCGTCTGGACTGTTGGTTTCGCCGGGCATGGATGATTATCCGATTCGTCCTGTTCGGACGGTTGCTTGGCTGCATATTCGTCGTCCACTGGTTTGCCTTGCTCTACTGCTGGGTCATTAGGAGCGCTGTTGTTCTCGAGGCGGGACTTAGGGCGGCGTTTGCGTCGCCGTTTTGGTTGTTTATCGGCGGGATTATTCTTTGTCGTGCCCCGTTGTTCCTCGTTGTCGCTTCCTTTTGGGGTATCCACCATATATACGTCATGTGTTGGGGTGATCTTCCAGTGCGCTGTAGGCGCTGGTTCTTGTTCGTCTCCGGCATCGTCGTCCATACCGTCGATGTCATCGGACTCATAGTCTAGCATGTCGGTTAGATCGTCGACAGTGGCTACAAAGTGGGTGGTGGGTGGGTTTTGAATTTCTTCGTCGTCCGCATCCCAACCATCCTGGCCATAATCTGGCCAGGGCTCTCCGGATAGCGAGAGATGTTTTAGCGAATTTAGGATGTCACCAAAGGGTGAGTGTTGGAAGATGTCCGCGGCAGTGAACTCCATGATCGGCGCCCAATCAGATTCGATTGGTAGGGGCGCAGGAGGTTCGGAGTCCGGGAGGGAGTCCGGCACCTCGGAGTCACGAGCTGAAAGTGCAACTAATCCCCGAGTGGTTTTGGTAATTAATAACAACATATATATCATTGAACTAATAGTTACTTGAGAATCATTTCGAAAGTTCAATGATATGGGTATGGCAAGGACTCAAGAAGTGGACCCTCAAAATGCTAAGGCAAGCATTGGCAAAAGCTCAAGACTCCATTTTTGGTTTAGTGATCCAAGATCACATTGAGTCCATAGGAAAAGCCAATACTATTAAAAGGGATGAGGTTATGATGATGATCCGTTGCTCAAGTGCTTAGTGATACATCTCCTAAACTATCGCAACTTTCACTGCCATATACACTCATAAGTAGTCTCGGTCCCACCGATATTCCAAACTCAGTCACACCGAGATGAACCACCTCAGCCATAAGCCAAACCCTAGCAAACTCGGATTTTCCGATTCTGAACTCGGTCTCACCGAAAAATGAGTTGCCAAGCTTTTGTAACCTTCTGTCATCAAATCGGTGTCACCGAGATGATGAAGTCGGTCCCACCGAAACTGGCATGCTCTTGTCATTGCACGAATCGGACTAACCGAGATTGTATTTTCGGTCCCACCGAAAATCCCAACGTTCACATTATTTGAACTATCGGTCTCACCGAGTTGTCAACTTCGGTCTCACCGAGATTGCTCAAATGTGTGTAACGGTTGGATTGTGTGTGGAGGCTATTTATACCCCTCCACCCCCTCTTCATTCGTGGAGAGAGCCATCAGAAAGAACTACCACTCCTACCTTACATTTCTGAGAAGAGAACTACCTACCCTTGTGTTGAGGTCAAGTTGCTCAACTCCCACCATATGATGCTTGATCTCTAGCCTTCCCAAGTTGCTTTCCACTCAATCCTTTCTTCCACCACAGCCAAATCAGTGAGGAGAGTTGAGTGTTGGGGAGATTATCATTTGAAGCACAAGAGCAAGGAGTTCATCATCATCTACAACATCTATTACCTTTTGGAGGGTGGTGCCTCCTAGATTGGTTAGGTGTCGCTTGGGAGCCTCCACATCGAGATGTGGAGTTGAACCAAGAAGTTTGTAAGGGCAAGGAGATCGCCTACTTCGTGAAGATCTACCCCGAGTAAGGCTAGCCTCCGTGGGCGAGGCCATGATGGAATTTACAAGGTTGCTTCTTCGTGGACCCTTCGTGGGTGGAGCCTCCGTGGACTCGCAAGCAGCTGCTACCCTCCGTGGGTTGAAGTCTCCATCAACGTGGAAGTACGATAGCACCACCTATCGGAAGCACAAGAAAAATCACTGCGTCTCCAAAATTGCGTTTGCTCTTCTCCACCTCTCTTTACTACATGTGCAATTTACTTTCCGCTGCCTATACTCTAGAATTGCATGTGTAGGGTGATGCTTGACTTGATCATAATTGTGAATCTGCCAAAACTGTTCTTTGTCAAAAGGCAGAATTTTTATATTGTCAAGTAGTCTAATCACCCCCTCTCGACATACTTTCGATCCTACAAGTGGTATCGAGCTTTTGTCTCCATTGTATTGGTTTCATTGCATTGACTCCATAAGCTTGGTTTCACAACCTAGGAGAGTATGGCATCTAGTGAGGGTAATTTTCAGAGAGGTCCTTACTTTGATGGTACAAATTTTGCTAGTTGGAAGCATAAAATGAAAATGCATATTCTTGGTCATAACCCAGCCGCATGGGGCATTATTTGTGTTGGTATGCAAGGTGAATTCTTCGAGGAAGGAAAAGTTCCGGATCGCGGCTACACCGAAGAATTGCGGATGTTGCAAAACAATGCTCAAGCTTGTGACATTCTCTTCAATGCCTTGTGTCCCGAGGAGTTCAACAAAATCAGCCGCCTTGAGAATGCAAAAGAGATTTGGGATACTTTGGTTGAAATGCACGAAGGTACCGAGTCCGTGAAGGAATCAAAGCTAGATATTCTTCAAGGTCAACTTGACAAGTTCAAGATGAAGGATGGTGAAGGAGTCGCTGAAATGTACTCTAGGCTTGCTCTCATCACAAATGAGATTGCTGGCTTAGGAAGCGAAGAAATGACCGATCGATTCATCATCAAGAAGATTCTCGAGCTTTGATGGAAAGTATGACACCGTGCACTTTGATCCAAATGATGCCAAACTACAAGAATCTCAAGCCAACCAAGTCATTGGAAGAATTGTTGCTCATGAGATGACACTTAAGGATAAGGAAGAGCTTCACAACAAGTCAAGTGGTGCTTACAAAGCTACAAGTGATGCTCCCACAACCTCAAGTGACAAGTTAGTTTCCAATGAAGAGATAAGCCTAATGGTCAAGAACTTCAACAAATTCTACAAGAATAGAGGCAAAGAGAGAAGCTCAAAGTCAAGATCATATGATGAAAAGAGATCTTCTAGTCGTGATCGAAACTGCTACAATTGTGGAAGACCCGACACTACTCAAATGAGTGTACGGCTCCCCACAAGAGAAGAGAAGAATCTCCAAGAAGAAGAAGAAGCTCAAGAGATGAGTCACCTCGGAAAGAGAGAAGGAGTAGAGATGATCGTTATGAACGAAGACCCTCTCGGAGAAGCAAGGATTCGGAGAGGAAAGACAAGTCATCAAGGAGCTACACAAGAAGAAAACATCAAGCTCATGTAGGTGAATGGGTCTCGGCCCGACTCGGCAATCAATCCGAAGGAAGCTATCACTCCGACTCGACTACAGTCAAGATGAAGGTGTTGCGGGTCTTGCTCTCGATCCTCCAACTCCAACTCCTACGACTTATTTGATTCACCAAATGAGGGAATTGGAAGATGCTTCATGGCTAAAGGCCCCAAGGTATCACACCCTGAATTCATTGACTTCGATAGTGATGAGGATGACTTGCTTGGTGAAGATGAGCTCTTGCATGGTAAATCCAATGAACCTAGTAACGATGAACATGCTAGTAGTCTTTATAGTCGAGAAGAGTCGAATGACAATGCTATGAAGGAGATTGAGCGTCTAACTAAAGAACTAAACACTCTTAAGTTAGCTCATGAAACAACTCAAGAAGATCATAGAGAGCTCCTAAGATCTCATGAGAAGCTACGCTTCGAGAAGCTCACTCTAGAGCAAGAACATGAGTTTCTAAAAGCAATCAATGACGATCTTCAAAGAAGAGTTCTTCATATCTTGCCAAACGACTTCTCTTGTCTAATTTCTTGCCACCCATTAAGACTAAGCATGACAAGCATAAGAAAAATTCTTTCTCTAGCAGTAACAATAACCATGCTAAATCAAATGTTGTTGCTTCTAGTAGTTCTCTTGATTCCACTAACAATGTTTCAAGCCAAGTTACACTTGAGCAAGAAAATAGTTTATTGAAAGGTATCATAGAGAAAGGTGTCTACAAGAGCCTTGCCGGAAGCAAGAACTTTGAGGAAATTGTTCGCAAGCAAGAAAGGCACCGGAAGAATCAAGGAGTTGGTTTTGAGCGAAAGTTCAACACCCAAGGCGTTGAGTGGGAGGAAGGTCAATATCCTACTCCACAGTTTATTCCTCAAAAGGAGAAGTATGATCCTACTTCTTCCAATGTGGAACAAGCTCAAGATGACCTTCCACCACAAGACCACAAGCTAAAAGGCAAGGACAAGCTTCAAGAGGAGATTGATGCATTTGTTGAAGCACCTCAAGCCATGGTCAAGTGGGTCCCCAAGGAAACGTCAAGTTCTACTTCGTCAAGCTCAACTACAACCCCAAGGATTCCCATCAAGATGATGTGGATCCCAAGAAGAAGAACTAGAAAGTTCTTGAGGGTGACTCCGCCAACATACTTCACTCACATTCATTTTGGCAAAAACTTGTGCAATCAACTTCCACATCGTGCACTAGTTCATGGAGTCACAAACCCTCTTGTTGGTAAGTCAAGGGACAAGGTAATCATTGCTTTCATGGACATCATCTATTGTGAACTTCAATCTATGTCCATGGATATCCTTGTTTGTTCCTTGTGGGACTAACCCATGTAGGTATTGAAAGTGCCCGAATCCAAAGGATAGCTCCCAACTCTTGATGATCTCCATCAACATTGAGCATCCACATCTTCAACATCTACATGAAGTCTACTACGACAACCCAAGGTTAGTTTGACCCTTTAAAAGGGTTCTCACATCTAGGGGAGCTTTGCTCTAAAAAATTGAGCTAAAGCATCTTCAAATGATGTGAACACATCGATGCTTTATGTAAAAGTGGTAACCCCACTTGTGCTTAAACGATGAGTATGACCTATGATCAAATGTTCTCATTTGGCTCCTAAGTCAATATACTCATATAAAGATGACCTAGTCATCGACAAATTGTGTGTTAGTAGCTAGAGTTTTGATTGTGCATGTTTGACACATATTTCATCTGCTATCTTATTGTGTGAGCATGTTGGATGCATAACTTTATCCATTCGAGGACATCCATTTGTTGTTTTGGTTGTTTTGATTTTTCTGACCAAATTGATGGACAAGAATGCCTAAGTACCTCCCCTAGCTATCTATGCTTTCTTGTCTCAAATTCTATTCATGCTTACATCACAAATATTGAACAAGTCATTTTCGGACCCTCCGGGTGAGGAGCACTCGGAGCCACCGATCCGTCAAGGGCTAACTTCCAAAACCTTCTAATTGATTTCGGTCAGACCAACTCACTCAAACTCGGTCGAACCAAAAGCATTTAGACTGATCTAGGTTTTCATCTCGGTGAAACCGAGTTGTGATTTTCGGCGTGATCAAGTGCATAATCGCCTAGCGCTTATCCATCTCGGTGCCATCGAAGTTTTACAACTCGGTCCCACCGACAGCCAAGGGGTATATATACCGAGGGCCACGCGCTGATTTCTCCTTCAAACGCTTTCGCCTCACACCCTTTTTGCCGCCGCTTTGGTCTCCGGATCGCCGCTGTTGCCGCCAGGCGCGCCGCAGTCTCCTCCGCCGCCAACGGACATCTCCTCCGAGCCATTGCCGCCAGAGAAAAACTCCACCAAGTTAGGGTGAGTTTTGATCCCACTCGTGCTCCCATCTCCGATTCAATGCACGCTTGATTGCCTAGTATCTTGCCACGATTGAAATCCTCCCACACACCGATTGGTTCGCTTGAACTAGATTCGAGTAAAAGTTTTAGGTTAGGTTTCGCTGAACACATCTTGGTGAGACCGACTTTAAAGTTTCGGTATGACCGATTTGGCCTATGGCTATTCAGACTCGCACCTTCGTCCAACCGAAGTTGTGCAAAATCGGTGTGACCGAAATGAAGATTCTGAAACCCTAGTGTTTTCGGCAGATCGAAACCCACTTCGTCAAACCGAAAGTGGTGTGAAAGCTCCTGCTTAACACTTCAGATTCACCAACCTTAAACTCGGTCTCGACCAAATGTCTTATGTGAAAACCTAATACTAGAATTTGAACTTATTTTTTTGCAAAACTTCAGATTTTGTGATGACTCTTCTTCTCTCGCCTACACCTTATCTATTCACAAGTTGTCACCATGTCGATGCCGTGTGACAATGTAACAGGTCGAGACACCCATTGCGACATTCCAGAGGCAGCACTAGTCCCGATCCTAGCAGCTCATCCGATGATGGTGAGAGGAGACACCAAGTGGCTTGCCTCCCGCAGCCACCAGAGCTAGAAAGAAGAGGAACTCAGATGATGAAGACTCAGATTTTGTTGTTGAGGAAGAGGTGACCTCAAAGCCTAAGAGGAAGGTTGTTGCCAAAGAGCAACAAGGTCAACAATCTAAGAAGGGCACCAAAGAAAGTCAAGCAATCAACTGCTAAGAAGCTGAATTTGGGAGAGGCAACTGCAAGCAAAGTGAAGAAAACCTCCAAGAGAAAGAGGATAGTGCATGATGCAGCAATAGAGGATGAGGATGAGGAAGCACCCCAGCCTCCTTCTCAGAAGCCAAAGTTCATGGGTGATGCCATTAAGGCTGGAGCCACATCAAAGCCCAAGAAATCTGCTCCAGCTAAGGCAGCTCCAAAGAAAGCCTCGCTGCCAAGCCCAAGAAGACCGTCGAAACATTCCAGCGTCTCAAAAGAACAAGGATGATGTGCCACCACTGAGTCAAACGACGAAGGACCAGTTTTTTGAAACTTCGCCCAAAACTGCCACTACATAATGATGCTCATCCTCAAGCCGAGGATATGAAGGCAAGGAAAGATAGATGTCTCGTGCTATGGAGACAAACCGACCCATATGCCGTGAGGAGAAGAACCGCTGTTGATCCCAGATTTCACACGTGAGAGCAGCAGGACTTCTATGAGACCGCGGCTTGATGGATAAGAAGCCCATAGTCGCAGACACAAGATATTTTGATTTGGAAGTACATTGACAAAGAAAGAGCACAGAGATTTCTTTCCACATGTGCATGAAAGCTTCACTACATGTGGAGTTGCAGATTTTGTAGGTCAGAAATTGACCAGTTGGAACGATGAGATGAAAATGCAATTCTATGCCACAGCTCATTTCTACCCTGATGGAAAGATTGTATGGATGACTGAAGGTCAAAGATTTTCTTCTTCGTTGAAGAATGGGCAAAAATTTGAATGCTCCAAAGGCAACGAGAAGATGATATTGATGTATATGGGATTCCAAAGAAGAATCATGAATCCATGAAGAACATGTACAAAGAGATTCCAAGCAAAGGATTTGGGAATCTGGAAGCTCGGCTCGCCTACTATCTCCGTGCAGGCTTACCTACCACTAATACCATTTTGAGGCATACCTTAATGCCCTAACTGGAGATCATCGCATGATCGAGGATACTCTATCAACATGCTGCACATACTTGATGAGAGAGCACCTTTCAAGGTGATGGACTTGATGGTAGAGACCATTAAGAGGACCTGCATCCACCGTAAAAGGTCATGTGGATTTGCCCCGCAGATTCAAATGCTTATCAATGCCAAGTTTGGCACGGGCACATTCTTGTTGGATAGAGAACATTTACCGCTGCAGCCAGAGCATGAAGACAATGTTGTTGTGATGAATGAGGAGGATCCAACATCCGCTGAAGGTCGAGCCAAGATCGAAGCTGCTAAGAAAGCCAAAGTCGACAAGGAAGCAAAGAAGAGCAGCAGCAGCTATACCAAAGAGTTTCGGAGAGCAGATTCTTGAAGCTACTCAAAGAATTGAACAACGCCTGGCCAGCATTGTACAGTCTCAGGAGAGCTTAGAGAGGATTGTTGAGGACAAGATCCACGCCCGATGTGAAGTCGATCAAGTGCAAGTGACCGTCAACAAGCTCGAGGCAGACATTGAGGAAGCAAAGCAGGAGAAGGAAGAGCTTATGCGTGAGTTGCAGGATGACTTAGTCCAGGATTCTCATCAACAGATCGCTCCGGTTCCCAAAGGACCCCGATCACCGCTATTCCAAAGGATCGACACCAGACTACAGCTTCAAAGACTCCACAGTTCCATCATTGCTCCTACTCCAGCTCCAGCTCCAAAGGACCACTCCTCCAAAGACAGACATCACCAAGTCTTCGCCGATGTTGTCATATCCACTCCGACATCAACCCAGACGGAGCCGCCAGCAGAGTCCACAAGTGATGCTTAGCTCTATGCTTTTTCGAACTTTTGGTAACTTGTTGCCAAAGGGGAGAAATTGTATAGATCATAGGACTTCGAGAGAGAGAGTGCTGTTGTCTTTGGCGCTTTTGTCGATACTTTTGGTTTTCGAGACATTCAAGGTGTTTGATACTCCGCTTGATTCTACCTTAATGAGTGCTTGGTCGCATTATGCTTTAATGTGTGCTTAATGCTTATCATATGCCATTCCTATCTCGTATGACCATTTACTCATGTCTTGGTGATTGGGTGCATGCTGTTCATTCTTATCATTTTGTGCGCTCCACCAAGATGTATGTGACATGGAAGAGTGACACATGATCCTAATTGATTGTGCATTTGCATTCAAACGCAAATCTTAAATAATGCACAAATTTAGGGGAGCTCTTGCTTATCACATACTTCTCAAAGCTTATTTATATTATTCATTGATTATATCCTTTGTCGAAGCTTTGATCTATATGTTGTCATCAATTACCAAAAAGGGGAGATTGAAAGTGCAACTAATCCCCGGTGGTTTTGGTAATTAATAACAACATATATATCATTGAACTAATAGTTACTTGAGAATCATTTCGAAAGTTCATTGATATGTATGGCAAGGACTCTGAAGTGGACCCTCAAAATGCTAAGGCAAGCATTGGCAAAAGCTCAAGACTCCATTTTTGGTTTAGTGATCCAAGATCACATTGAGTCCATAGGAAAAGCCAATACTATTAAAAGGGATGAGGTTATGATGATGATCCTGTTGCTCAAGTGCTTAGTGATACATCTCCTAAACTATCAGCAACTTTCACTGTCATATACACTCATAAGTAGTCTCGGTCCCACCGATATTCCAAACTCAGTCACACCGAGATGAACCACCCCAGCCATAAGCCAAACCCTATCAAACTCGGATTTTCCGATTCTGAACTCGGTCTCACCGAAAAATGAGTTGCCAAGCTTCTGTAACCTTCTGTCATCAAATCGGTGTCACCGAGATGATGAAGTCGGATGAAGTCGGTCCCACCGAAACTGGCATGCTCTTGTCATTGCACGAATCGGACTAACTGAGATTGTATTTTCGGTCCCACCGAAAATCCCAACGTTCACATTATTTGAACTATCGGTCTCACCGAGTTGTCAACTTCGGTCTCACCGAAATTGCTCAAATGTGTGTAACGGTTGGATTTTGTGTGGAGGCTATTTATACCCCTCCACCCCCTCTTCATTCGTGGAGAGAGCCATCAGAAAGAACTACCACTCCTACCTTACATTTCTGAGAAGAGAACTACCTACCCTTGTGTTGAGGTCAAGTTGCTCCACTCCCACCATATGAAGCTTGATCTCTAGCCTTCCCAAGTTGCATTACACTCAATCCTTTCTTCCACCACAGCCAAATCAGTGAGGAGAGTTGAGTGTTGGGGAGATTATCATTTGAAGCACAAGAGCAAGGAGTTCATCATCATCTACAACATCTATTACCTTTTGGAGGGTGGTGCCTCCTAGATTGGTTAGGTGTCGCTTGGGAGCCTCCACATCGAGATGTGGAGTTGAACCAAGAAGTTTGTAAGGGCAAGGAGATCGCCTACTTCGTGAAGATCTACCCGAGTAAGGCTAGCCCTCCGTGGGCGAGGCCATGATGGAATAGACAAGGTTGCTTCTTCGTGGACCCTTCATGGGTGGAGCCTCCGTGGACTCAAGGCAGCTGCTACCCTCCGTGGGTTGAAGTCTCCATCAACGTGGAAGTACGATAGCACCACCTATCGGAAGCACGAGAAAAATCACCGCGTCTCCAAAATTGCGTTTGCTCTTCTCCACCTCTCTTTACTACATGTGCAATTTACTTTCCACTGCCTATACTCTAGAATTGCATGTGTAGGGTGATGCTTGACTTGATCATAATTGTGAATCTACCAAAAACTGTTCTTTGTCAAAAGGCAGAATTTTTATATTGTCAAGTAGTCTAATCACCCCCCCTCTAGACATACTTTCGATCCTACATGAGCTTTACAAGGGACAAGGTTAGTGTTCGGCTCCATCGCCGTGGAAGGTGCGGCCCCCGAGGCGGTGTCCAGCCACCGGTCCTCGATCTGCGCTATCGGCTCCGGACTAAGGGTCGGAGCGGATTCATGTGCGGCCACCAAGGCACTGTCCGGTGGCAGAGCTAAATCATGCCCATTGTGGCAGCGCGGCACGCTCGGTTGCGGCTCGAGTCCGTCGAAGACAAGTCCCCGCGGATGTTGGCCGTGAAGTTTAGGCTTCCGAACCTGACCTGATGGCTAGGGGCGTAGCTTTCGATCCGCTCCAGATGGCCAAGTGAATTGGCCCGCAGTGCGAAGCCGCCGAATATGAAGATCTGTCCGGGGAGAAAAGTCTCACCCTGGACGGCGTTGTTGTTGATTGAAGGAGCCATCAAGCCCATCGGTGATGACACAAAGGAACTCTCAATGAAAGCACCAATGTCGGTGTCAAAACCGGCAGATCTCGGGTAGGGGGTCCCGAACTGTGCGTCTAGGCGGATGGTAACAGGAGACAAGGGACACGATGTTTTACCCAGGTTCGGGCCCTCTTGATGGAGGTAAAACCCTACGTCCTGCTTGATTAATATTGATGATATGGGTAGTACAAGAGTGGATCTACCACGAGATCAAGGAGGCTAAACCCTAGAAGCTAGCCTATGGTATGATTGTTGTAATGGATGTTATGTCCTACAGACTAAAGCCCTCCGATTTATATAGACACCGGAGAGGGCTAGGGTTACACAGAGTCGGTTACAATGGTAGGAGATCTACATATCCGTATTGCCAAGCTTGCCTTCCACGCCAAGGAAAGTCCCATCCGGACACGGGATAGAGTCTTCAATCTTGTATCTTCGTAGTCTTGGAGTCCGGCAGACGATGATAGTCCGGCTGTTCGGACACCCCCTAGTCCAGGACTCCCTCAGAGACCCACACCAAGATTCATCGGCCCCCTTCAACATCACTCCAAGATTTAACAACCCCTTCTGAGATCACTACAAGACAAAGAGAAGACAATTACCAGCTAGAGTTACCACCTGAGTTACCTGATGTGCACAACGCTTTCCACGCATCACAACCCCGAAAGTGTTTCCAACTTCCTAACTTGCCCGACCTCTACGAGGGCACTGACAACCGAGCCATCGACCCCTAGCCCAACCTAACCTACCGCGAGCTACCCATTAGCAACCTGGATCAAGAAGAGCGTCATATACGAAGCCACACCATCAAGTACTTCAAGCTCAATGGAGCACTACACGGAAGGTATAACATGAGGACTTGAAGACTACCCCAGATCCAAGTTTCTGTATCCCTTTCCGCGCCTAGTTTGGGAATCTCAGGGACGAGATTCTTGTAAGGGGGGTAGGTCTGTCATACCCTAATTTTCATGCCACTACACTTAAGCTAACAATCATGATAAAATGTGGTTTGACAAAAACGTTTGAGTGTTTTGGACTTTGCCTTGATTGGATTTTGTCTGTTGTTTGCAGTGCTCAAAAAATAAAATAAATCCTCCAACTCTTATACTCCTTCTCCTTGATCCAAAAACCTTTCCCAATGATCATGCCATGTGTATAGGACATAAAAATAATTTCTTGCAAAAATAATTTGGCCAAATAGTATTTTCAAAAAATTAGTTTTTCAAAAACCCCTGAATTGAGGTTTGCACTTCAAGTACTTAATTAAGGGAAGTAAAAATCTTTCCAAAATTATATTTGACTCCTATTAGATATAGGATACCCAGAAACCACAAAAATACAATTTTAAAAGTTATTTTCTATTTTATTTAAAAGCTTTTTCTTAAGGCCGGAAATGGTCTTTAATAGGAAAAAATTATTTTATTGTTTCAAAAATGTTTGACAAAAATCCAGGGAAACTCAGTGGACATATATTGTCCATATATAAGAGTTTCAACACATGGTCATGTTCAAAATTTTGGTCAAATCCCTCAAAAACCCTTTCTGGATATTTCAAGATTTTGAAATATTTACAAAGGAAATATTCTCAAACAATTCCAAGAAAATTCTAGCATGTCACCTATGACATGTTGGATGATCTTGACAAGTATCATGTCATGGAGAATAGTATAACCCCATGAAATCCCCTCAAAACCATTTCTGTCCATTTTGAAGTTTGAGCAACTTTACATTGCCAAACATATCCAAATGCTCTCAAATCTTGTGAACATGCTCAAATGGTCTAATCATTAATCTAGACCAAATGGCACAAGTTGGAGAACAAGTTAACTTGATCAAAGTGCCCCAAAACCCTTCCTGTCCAGAACCAAATTTGAACAACTCTACATTGGCAACTTTATCCTTTTGATCTCAACTTTTTTGGGCATGTTCAGAACCTCAAATTATGACACTACACCAAGTGGTGCATCAAGGAGAATTGATTTGCATGACTAAATCTTGGTAAAGCCATTTCTGCTAATTTCTAGGGTTTACCAAAGTTGCATTGTCAACTTCCTCCAAATGAGCTCCAACTTGGTGATCAACCCCATTTATATATGACACTTGATCCTGTTAATCTTCATATCATTTGGAATCCATTTGCTTGCCCAAACCACCATCAAACACCTTCCGGCAGAAATTTAAAATGCATGTTTTGGCCATTTCCACTAATCTCCACGGGCTCAACTTTGTACCACAGCTACTCCTGACCCTCTTCTACCTCCAGTACCTCTCCCTTGGCCTCAGCTCAATGATTGAGGGGTGAAACCTCCTCATTTACCCCTCTGGACAGCCACAACACCCTTCTCTCTCACCCCTCCTCTCTCACCAAAGCCCCTCCAGAGCATCCAAGGCTCCCTCTCCTTTCTTTACTCTCTCCCACACCTGCTAGACACCAATGGACGTGCCCACTATGCATATAAAATGGCATGCCGACCATTTGCATGCTCTGGAGCGCGCTACAGTGCGCTCCCGCACTGTAGCCGCCCCCTGCCAAGCACCTCCGGCCACCTCGGGCCTCCCTAGCGCGCCCGACGATGCGCCTCGGCGTCCGCAGCACGCCATGCCTCTGTCCCCCTCCTCCTCCTCCCTCCTATCGCCTCCCTCGCACGCGCGCCAGCTCCAGTGAGCGGCTTCACATGCGCGAGCTCTCTGGCACTTCCCCGCTCCTTATCTCCCTTCCCCTGGCCGTAGACCATCTCTACAAACGCCCCAGACACGCAACACTGCCAGGACCTTCCTCCCTGGCCCTCCTTCTCCCTCTACGGATCTCACCGAGCGCGCCCTAGACCGCGCCCACTATGCACCAATGCCCCCTCTATATAGAGCCCCCCCTCGAGTTCTCTGGCCTGTTCCTGCTCTCCCTCTCCCCCAGAAACCTCCCAGACAAGCTCTTTCGCCCCCTCGTGCCCTCTGTCCACCTCCATGGCCGGGCGGCCTCTTCCACGCCATCCCGCTCTCCACCTCTTCGCACCTCCCGACATTCCTTGGGCATCTGGATGGATGCGCACTGCGTCTGAGCTCTCGGTGTGCAAGACACCGCTGGAGGTGGTCGGAATCGCCGGCACAGGCGGCGGCCAAGCCACTGCACCGACACCGTCCGCACACGCACGAGGAAGGCGCCGCCTTCCCCTGCCTCCTCCTTCGGGCGCGGCCGAGCCGCACGGCTCCGCCCCCACCACCGACCAGCGCAGATGGGGAGAGCAGCACCCTCTGCCTGGCGTCGCGGGGTTGAAGACGACGCGGGGTAGGGCAAGCGACCTGCTCGCGGGACCCGCCCGTTATCCACCGAAGCGCCACGCCCAGCTGGCATAAGTGGAGGCGCCCGCATGAAAAACGCCTTCGACGTGGCCCCTGCGCGCGTGCGGCCGAGCCGCTGGGCCGGCCTAGTGGCGTCCTGCTGCTAAACCTCGCTCTGTGCGCCTCTTAAGGGTAAAGCCCTTGTCTGTTTCTTTCTTCTTCTTTTTCCAGATAGCTTGTCAAATCCCTAGAGAAGTCTAATAGTGTCCAAAGTTGATGATTCAAATTTCCAGGGACTCCATAAATCAAGTCCTATTTAATAGGCCACAGTGGACATTTTTCTTGTCCTTGGTTTTCACTGAACCTTTTAAAAAGGTCTTTTATCCACATAAGTCCACTTCAAAAATCCATATTATATTCATTTCAACTCCAAATCCAGTGAAACCAATTCATGAATGTTTTTAAAATCATGCCTGAATTAATGGGTACTTTTACTCATTTTTATAAAATGGCATTCTGTGTACAACTTGTGGATCCATCAAATCCATTGATTCCATCATATTGAAATGTTTAGAAATATCCATTGACCCACTTCCAGTGAAATCACCTTGGTCATTCCTCATATGACCAGATGTATCCTAGAAAAGTCCAACTCATATTTTTAGAGCACTTTTAATTCCTGCCTTGCTGTGTTGCTTATTATGATTGTTTCGATGTTAGTTTACGAAGTAGACGGGGAACTTGGAGAAGGACCAAAAGATCTCAAGACTCTGATGAACCAGGCAAGCAACCCTTTGACCATGTCTATGAAACCCTTTTTATGCATGTCATATAGCACTTTATTGCATGCATCGGAAACACAGTACTGTGATGACCACATGGGATGGTTTGCCACCATTACTTCCTCGTTGATACTTGCATTGTGCATGACCCTACTTCTTATGAGGGTTATGCCGGTGGGAGTAGATAGGATGCTAAAGTAGATGCTACGCAAAATGGGACGGGTATATGCATGATGAAGGAGACAAAGGATTTTCAACAGACTTTTCGAAAACCCCGTCGGGTGCCACTTATGCCCGAGGGAGATGATGAGATGGGTAACCACTTGATGACGAAGTGGTGTACCAAGGAAAGTGTGTGTTATTTTCAAAAACGGATTAGATTTAAGATTTGTCGACTGTCTCAACCTTACATGCGCAACCACTCTACCCTTATATGGGAAAGGGCATTATTGATTACCTAAGTCGATACTAGCTTGGAGCCCGCATTACTAGTGACGGGGGAGAGTTGGTGCTCTCTCGACGGGTCGTGCTGTAGGGCGGCCATGACTGTCTTTACAGGGCACCGGATACACCGTTGTGTCCCCTCTCGGATGTTACGATCTTGAGTGAGTCTCATATAATGTACAACATGAGGATACGGAACAACGAGTGGACTCCATGTTAGTGTCGTCTAGGGAAAGGTAGTGATCGGGTGCTTACCCTAGGTACTTGAGGTATCGCGGGTCGTGGATGACACGGAAGTTCCCCGGATCTTGTGGGTACAGTGTGCAACCTCTGCAGAGTGTAAAACTATTCGAATAGCCGTGTCCACGGTCAAGGACAGTTGGGCGGTGCTGCTTAAACTATGTCTAGAGTTTTACAACCGTGTGTGTGAGTTGATAAAACTACTTGGGTCAAGTCAAAGGACTTGACATGATTGAGTTGGGTTGGTGCCCACTCTATTTATGTTGATATCTATAACCAGTCCTCATGGTTACTTGAATTCTCCTGACGCATGTCTTACAACTTGTTGAACATGTCATTGCACTCAAAACTAGCTTTCTGCAAAAATTTACCTATATCATGCATTGTTAGATCTTGAACCAAAACATGGGTTGCTTGCGAGTACATTCAAAGTACTCATTAGCTTGCCACTGGTTATTTAATTGACCAGGCATGGAAGAACCGGAGTTCGAAGAAGAGTTCTTTGGAGACGAACAAAGTTTAACTAGGACGCTTCCTACCAAATTGCCTGTAGGGTTAAGGCAGATGGCATGGGTTCTACTTATCGACGAAGATTTCCGCTTCTTGTGTTTCATTTGATGTTCAGCCCTTAAGGCTTTATCAATGTAAGACTTGACCATAATGGTCATAATTTGTGTAAGACGGTATGTATGGATGTAAGACTCTTGTTATTCAGCTTATGTGTGTTCAGTGAGCATTGATCTCTGGGATCACTGTACACATGCATTCAGTGATCTCTACTTATGAGTCGGGGTCCCCTCACTGGTCATGAAGGCGAACCAAGCGATCTAACACACGAGCACAGAAGAAGCAAACGAAAAGAGACGAACGGAAGAGGGGCGAAGAAAAGGCGAAGGTCTTCAAAAATAGTTTTAGAAGTGGGGGAGAGGAAAATGAGAGGCGAATGGCAAATAATGTAATGCAAGGGAGAAGAGTTTATGATGGGTAGTTGGTATGGCTTGACTTGACGTAGATCTCCCCGACAACGGCGCTACAAATCCTTCTTGCTACCTCTTGAGCTTGCGTTGGGTTTTCCCTTGGAGAGGGAAGGGTGATGCAACAAAGTAGCGTAAGTGTTTCCCTCAGTTTGAGTACTAAGGTATCATTCCAGTAGGAGACAATGCACAAGTCACCGAATACCTGCACAAACAATTGACAACATTCACCCAACGTGATAAATGGGTTGTCAATCCCTTCGCGATTACTTGCAAAAATGAGATCTGATAGAGATAGATTAATGGTAAAGTAAATATTTTTGGTATTTTTGGTTTATAGATCAGAAAGTAAAAGATTGCAAAATAGTAGATCGGAAACTAGTATGATGTAAACAAGAACTTATATGATGGAAAAAGAGAGCCGGGGGCCATAGGTTTCACTAGTGTCTTCTCTCATGATAGCAAATATTACGGTGGGTGAACAAATTACTGTTGAGCAATTGATAGAAAAGCGCATAGTTATGACGACATTTAAGGCAATGATCATGAACATAGGCATCACGTCCGTGTCAAGTAGACCGAAATGATTCTGCATCTACTACTATTACTCCACACATCGACCGACCCTACCTGCATCTAGAGTTTTAAGTCCATAAAGAACAGAGTAACACATTAAGTAAGACGACATGATGTAGAGGAGTTAACTCAAGCAATATGATGAAAACCCCATCTTTTTATCCTCGATGGCAACAATACAATACGTGCCTTGCTGCCCCTACTATCACTGGGAAAGGACACCGCAAGATTGAACCCAAAGCTAAGCACTTCTCCCATTGTAAGAAAGATCAATCTAGTAGGCCAAACTAAACCAATAATTCAAAGAGACTTGCAAAGATATCAAAACATGCATGTAAGAATTCAGAGAAGAACCAAATAATATTCATAGATAATCTGATCATAAATCCACAATTCATCGGATCTCGGAAAACACACTGCAAAAGAATATTACATTGAATAAATCTCCAAGAATATTGAGGAGAACATGGTATTGAGAACCAAAGAGACACTAGTAAAAAAGACACATACGGACATTTTGGGCCGAACGAAATTTTTCTCTGTCATACTTATGACACTTCTATGAGGATAATTGTGACAAACCCGGTATCATCATAGATGTGGTGGGCTCCTACTTCTATGAAAAAAATCATGACAGAAAATGGGCTTTTCGTCCTGGGTGGGCCGGAGACGCAGCTGCATGACATTCTTTAGGCCGTCCATGACGGAAAAAATCATGGTAGAAGCGAGGGAGAGGAAAGTGTCGGGGATTTCCCGGTTACGGTGGGTGGTTGGGGGCCGAGCGATGCGCGTTTCTCTCGTACACGCACGCGCGTGGGTGAAGGCGTTGGGCTCTAACTGAACCCGAGTGAGGCGTCGCCTAATTGAACCCGAGCGATTGCACTGCAGGCTACGCGTTATTGAACCCGAGCGATCGAGTGATTCCTTTGCTAACTAAAGCCAATTGATGCTGCCTCTGGATGAATAGTGAGTTGCTGGGGGGTTTTGATGAACATTTCCTGGTGGGGTTTGGATGAACAGGACCCCTTGGTGTTGCCGCTGGATGAACAGGACCCCGATCGATCGAGCCGGTTGGGTGTGGATGAACAGGACCCTATGGAGGGCTAGATGAATAGGACCCCGTGGAGGGCTGGATGAATAGTAGCCGGTAGAGGGCTGGATGAACAGTAGCCCGTGGAGGGATGGTTAAATAGGACCCCGTGGAGAGGGTTGGTTGAACAGTAGCCGATGGAGGAGCGCGCGGTGGAGGCTGGATGAACAGGAGCCCGTGGATGAACAGTCACAGGTGGAGGCTGGAGGAGGTCAACGGTGGATGAACAGTAGCCCGTGGAGGCTGGAGGAGGTCGGCGGTGGAGATGAACAATATCCCGTGAAGTCCCGTTTTGCGGTGCGCCACACCCCTCCCTATGAACAGGACCCTCGTTTCGACCATAGCGCTCCAACACAAGTCCGCTTCCTCCGTTTTGCGGTACGCCAAACCCCACCCGATCAACAGGACCCTGTTTCGACCATAGGAGGCCCCATAGAAGTCTGTTTCCTCCGTTTTGCGGTATGCCAGACCCCTCCCGATGAACAGGATCCCGTTTCCATCGTGGCCGGCCGAACACAAGGCTGTTTCCTCCGTTCTGCAGTACGCCAGGCCTCGTTTCCATCGGATGTTCCGTCCAAGCCCTCCCGATGAACATGACGACGCATTCCGTTTCGACCCAGCTGATTGGCTCCCCACAAACACGACGGCGACGCAGTTTCTCCATTCCAACCTAGCCATGTACATTAGCCCTAGCCGCACGTATGCGCGCGTAGGCGTTCGAGACCTTGCCTATATGTACGTACGTGGTTGTATTTACTTTCTTGCACCCTATCCGCTGTACATACGTGTACATGCTACGTGCGCGCCTCTACTACGACACGTGTGCATCTACAACGACCAGTATGTACGTACACGTTCGCGACAAGAATGACAACGCTATGTATGCTTCGACCAGGTGGGTCCCGACTGTCAGGAACTTCCTTGCGTGCGAAGATGTAGCTGGTGAGTCCCAACAGTCAGGGGGTGAATCGTTTTTTTTTGCTCGTAATATTGACGCACTTCCTTCCGTGCGAAGATGTAGCTGGTGGGTCCTAGCAGTCAGGGGGGAAACGTTTTTTTGCGAAATACGGTAGCCCGTACAGTGGGTCCCTGCTGTCAGGTGGAGGAATAATTATTTTGCGTGTAATAAGGAGGCACTTCCTTGCGCCCGCTATGGACCCAACTGTCAGCCTCTCCTCTTCCGATGGAAGTCGTTCCTTGACCACATTGACCATGCCGTGCCGAGAGCACCAGGGCAGTGGACGATGGCGAAGCCTAGGAAGGGGATGACACGGAGCCGGCGAAGACACGGCAGTGGAAGCCCGCGCGGAGAGGAGCATGAGGGTTCACTGGTTCGGCTACGGTGTGAGGCTGCCGTCGCCGCAGAATAATTGGGGGTGTGGGTGAGTAGAGGGATGCCCTGGCCAGTGGTGGGAGTAGTAGGGGAGATGAGGCCTACGCGGCAGCACAGCCGGCCATGGGAGGCGGGAGCAGGCGGTCCCACCGGCACTGGATTTGGCGGCTGGAGCAAGAACATCAGAGGTTCAAGAAACACGACGGCCATTGGATTGACATCCAACAGTTACGTCTGCTAGAATCATTTGTTGATGTATATAATAACTAAAAAAATCTTGCATACGCATCAACTTAATAGGCCCACAAGTCAGACCATTCCCTCTTTTTTTAATAAGTTATATATAGCTCATTGCAACTTCTTATGAAATTTATTGCAGTCCGTTTTTTTGTTGGCCAGGGCCGGGGTTAAAAATTTAAATGAAATTTTGAATATTTCTGTTGGTTCCATACTATTTTTAATACCGAAATGTCGAGCCAGACTTAAAGTACTTTGAAGATATATTTAAATTAGGTTAAAGCCCAGTGAAATACGAATCTGAAAATGTGAAAAAAATCAGAAATTTTAAAGTAATTGCCAATTTTTCATCTGTTTTTATATTTAGAACTCATTTTATATATTACTTTCAAGATTTGCAGGCGTCTTGAAAGAGTTGCAGCCCATCTGGGCGTAGAAAAATAAGTAGGCCTGGATTGGGTATTCTTCAGAAAAGATAAACTAGGCTCATTTTCACAAAGAAAAAATAGCTAGCCTGGTCATATGGTGAACATAAAATATAAGTCTGGGATAGACGGGCCACAGCCCAGTTGAAACCCTGCTTCGTCTCAACAGAAACAAAAAAAAATACTGCTCAAGCAGCTACGTCCCAGGTGTCAGCCAATCTTGTGATGTTCTCTTGTCTATTGACTATATACACTCACAATGTCGTGGGTCCCAGAAGTCAGGAAACCACTAGGAGGAAGCATTTTCTTTTTCCAAACACTGACATGGTGGGCCCTACTATCATCCTCTCCACGTTCTTCAGCCGATTCGTATTATTTGTTGACCATGTTGACAACGCGAGAGGGCGGCACCGTGATGAGCGCACCGAAGCGCATGGAGGACGACGGCGAGGCCTCGGACGTCGGTGTTAACGATTTAGGAGAGGGTGGGGCGGCGATGCGTGCGCTGAGGCGCAGCTAGCCGTGGGAGGCGGAAGCAGGCGGCCCTACCAGCGTTGGTTTGGTTTTGGCGGCTGGAGGAAGACAGGACTGAAGAAACACGACTAACTGTAAAAGCAGCAGGAGTACTTAACAACCTTTACTGAAACCAGCAGTGGCACTTAACAACCATAGCTGAAAGCAGTATGAGTACTTATACAGGTTCAACCGTACAAAGCACGCCTCGAAAAGTGCTACTTTGCCCATAGTTAACCAAGGGTGAGGCCGCCAAGCCCCAGGACAAGGCCCAGGCGCCACCCCGCACATCCACAACCTTCTGAAAGCGGCTTCATCTCGCAATGTGGTCAATAAGCAGGATATTCCCTTTAGAGCCATGGAAAAGCAGGAACATAATCTTCTGTCTTATTCTCCAAGATGAACAGGCCTTCATTATTTGAGACCACCCATGAATAAGTATCTTTTCACCTCCAAGGGGAATGGAGTAGGTCGACATAAACATCATGTTGTGACCAAGCGCAAGTCTGACACCACCATGGTCAGGCATCTGTATAGGAACAATAGAACAAGGCAGTTTCTGTTTCAAGAAGATCATAGCTGTAAAACTATGTATAAGCAATAGTTTATGAACAACATATATAACAGAAAACAGCTCATACCATAAGTTTCTCGACATAGTTGGACCTGTTCAACGAGTGCAGCACTGGCACACATATCCCACATGGCCTTCCACCATTGAAACGCCCCACAAGGACCTCAAGATGATCAATAAAGTGTAGGAACTTGTGGATGTCGTCCCAGTCAACTTCAGTGCCATCAGTAACAGCCGATTTCTTACAGAATAACAAACAAGGAGCCTGCTTAACTCTGTAAAAACTTACACATGCCACCAATTATAAGAAAATATTAGTTAGAAGTAGCATCTTCATGAGAGATTCGTTGCTACTTCTAAAGTTAAATTGTGATTAGTTAGACAGAATAGGTGGATTAAGAAGTAAATGAGGCAACAAGCAAGAACCAGATACAAAACTAACATGGATGAACAATCGGAACGATGTCAGGGTGGAAGATCGCAGTGAAGATGAGACCAGGTTCTGCTATTTCCAACAACATTCATGCGCCAACTTTCAGTCTATAACACTTGAGAAAGTTTATCCAAGGTCGGCCATAAAAAAAAGCAGTGATCTTCTTGGTTCATGAACCCACCTCAGAACTTATATCCATGGCTTGTCTTCACTGTGACAATTAAACTGGTGTATTCATTTATGGCAAGGGCGAGCATCTTGAGTACATGTGTTCTGGCAGAGCAAATAATGCACTGCAGGAAAAATAATATGAGAACACAATGTATTCCCTATCCAAATCTAGAAACAATTTCCTCCTTCACGTCAGTGTTGACCATCGTACTAGTACCTTTCATCCAAATATAGCAATCCAAATTTCCAAATTAGTCGACAGCATGTTCAAAAAACTCCACCCTCCCGGATAGAAAAGAGGATTCTAGGAACATACTGTGCGTGGTTTAAAATCCTGTGTTAGGATGAGAAGGAACAAGTGTGGCGTATCGCTGAGGGCACAGAAACCTGTAGGGTCCTAGCACTTTGGGCACTGCAAATGCAACACACTATATTCAGTAGGAAGAAAAATGCATCAATGGCGGCGGCTACCATCCTAGGATTACCCGCGACCAAGGATTTGGATTTATCAGGGATGGATGAAGAATTCGTACCTGGTTCTCCATGAGAAAACCCTATGCAATCGCTGAGATAGGGTTTTGTCTGAACAAGCAGACAAGGGAGAAGGGGATTCAGGCCCAGTGAAATATTGCCGCTTCGTCCGTCCAGCTTACTGCTAAAGCTGGAAAGGTGAGGGGTTTTGTGATTTGACGGCTCATTGGGCATTACTGTGGCGCTACGATCGGGTTGTATCTACTGTGCAGTTGTGCACTCTAATTTGGTGCATATGGCACGTGGACCCCGTTGCCGGATGCCCCACATATCAGCAAAAGGAAGTAGAAAGACAGGAGTAACTAGTTACACATAAATATATTTTAGACAGAGAGATACTCCCTTTGTAAAGAAATATTAAAATCTTTTATATCACAACTTTATACATAAGAAAAATCAAGGGGAATATATAACATATATAATTATACAAAACAGAGTTTTTTTAACATAGTATAGACGAGTTGGTGATGATGGTCTGCCTGCCATCCTTCAATATAGGCCGTCCGATTTATATCTGACGGATAGGAAGGAAACTATTGCAATTTTGCAAAAAGGTACCCACACACCTCTCCACATTTACAAATAAGGCCTTCCCTCGTTCATCCTTTTCTCTCACAGGATAAAATAATCATACAAATGCATCTTGATGTTACGTGCAGCGCACGGGCATTATGGGGGTTCATCTGAGAATATAGTACTCAGACAGGCTCATGGTTCTGGACTTTGGGCCGCGGGCCCACCCCTGCATGTTTCGGGGCCCTTGTGTTCTACCTCAGCGCTTTCCATATTGCAAGCGATTGGTATGGCACTGGGTTTAGATGTTATCGCAAGGCGAATACACAAAATTGAATAAAGCACGGCAGCAATTGGAATGAAATCGAACGACAGTTCCTAACCAGTAATGGGAGTTGCAATTCTATCAATGATATACCATGTGATAAATAATACTGTCGTGCTACTTGTAACATCCCAAAAATCTAAATTTTGGAATGTTATAAACAAATAGATAGTAATGATTGATTGTTTGATTGATTGAGTGAAATTTGAAACTTTTTGAAAGTTAAATGAGACGGAATAAAAGGACTTTCCCAAACTTTCAATTTTGCATTTATGATCTCCGTGAATTCAAATCCTTTTCACCACAAAAAAACCCTGGAGAGAAGATGACATGACTTCTTCCATTTATTTAAATGACAAGGGGTGTTGAAAATATTTGAATTTCATTTGAAATTATTTCCAATTCATAAACTTCAAGCAAATCAATGATTTTCATGAGAGAATATAAAATGACTTCTTCAAAACATATGAAATATGAGTTGGGAGTTTCAAAGAATTTAATTCAAAGTTCTTTTGAATTTATTTTCAAATAGGAGTTATTTGAGTTTTATTCAAAAAAATTTCGCCAAAAATAAAATATATGGAAAATAGGGTAACATGATTCCCTATATCAGAAAATTAGAGAGAAATAAATTTGAATTAATTTTGGTATTTTTTTAAAATGATTTTTATTGGATTTTAGTAGAGCAGGAGCACTGTTTGAATTATCTGAATTTGTGTAGATTTTATTTGATGCTAGAATAATGTTCATCTCGTAGGAAATCTTTTTCTGAAAATTTTGATATATTATATGCCTATATAATATTTCTATTCTTGTTTCTTTTGTTTTTATTTTTGGTTTGTCTGTTTAAAAAAAAACTTTCCCCACCGACTGGGCCGGCCCAGCTCCTCAGCCAGGCCCAGCCCAGCCGCGTCGTTCGCCCCCGACCTCAGACTCCCGAGCACGCACGCATGCGCCGCCGTCTGATCTGGCGCCACCGCCTCGCCGTTGCCTTCCCCGCCTCCCGAGTCCACCTCCCTATAAAGCCGCACTTTGGGCCCCCCGACCCGTTGCCATCACCGCACCCTCTGCCAAGATCCGCGCAGCCGGAGCTCGCTTTGCCGCCATGCCGCTGAATCGACACGCGCAATGGCGCGCCGCCATGCATGCGCCTTCGCCGTGCCACCTCGCCCTGCCTCGCCGGAGAGCCACCACCGCCGGAATCCCGCCGCCGGACGCCGCCGCCCCGCCGGAGTTCGCCGCCATCTCGACCCGCCGGACGCCCGACCCGATCCGCCTCCGAAAACCGTTGGTTTTCGTCAAAAACCCGAACCGGTATAACCAACCGACCCAGATCGTTTTTTTCTTGAAAACCGTTTCATTTTTATTTAGCGAACGTGGTCTGTTTAGGTAGTTTCAACGAACGTCGTTTGTTAGGACTTCGTAACGAACGTTCATCGTCTAGTTTTTCCCTTTTCTGTGTATTTTATGTCAGGGACCTATCTGTGAATATATCTATTTACAGATTAGCCCCTGTTTTTCCAACGCTCACAACTTTTTGCTCGTTTATCCAAATCCAACGAAACCAATGCCCACCTCTTCGTTATGATCCCCTCTATCTAGTAAAGCAGCTTAAACCTGTTTTTGAAAGTTTAAAACTTGAATTTCAAACAGTTTAGTATTTGAACTACGTTTGATTGTAACTTGAGTTTTATAACTCCTATTTAGTTGATTCTTTTTGCAAATTGAAGCTCTTGACCTAAACTTTCTGATAAGGCCAAATACACATAATTTTGGTACTGTTAGAAATTGTTTTATGCTACAAGAGTTATTCGCTTGGTTTTGATGTTTTCCGAAATCGTACTCTTCGTTCTTTCCGATCTTTTGAGTGATTGCTTATGTGTGGTTACTATTGCTTGCTCACCATAGATTGACCGAAGTTTGACGAGTAGAACTATCAGGATATATGAGTGCGAATCATCTTCATCAACATTGCAGGCAAGTTCACACTTTGATCATTTCCCTTATTACCCAGTTTTATTGCATTAGTTCAATCCTCCAAACAATTGCATGATTAGGATCCAATTAAATTGTGGGTTATGGGAAGTAGATGAGGTAGTACCTATTACCTGTTTTATTATCAAACCTTTGGGATTTACTTCTACGTTTGCTTATTATGCCATGCTATGCTAGTAGACGTGGATTGGGTGAGTGTATCCATGACAGATGTGAGTTAGTTAATTAATGGTTTATTTAAGGTGGCAACTTAAACACACATCTGGGTGGATTGAGGCACATGGTTTCTATCAGGACTTGCCTGTTTTTCTTCGGACCGCCACCCAGGCTCAAAGGGATCATAAGATTATTCATGCTAGAAACTTCCGTGTGCAGCCACATGCTATTATGGGCTCTAGCATTGTCACGCCCAATATGCGATACTATCCTAAAGAGACTCAATGGTCCCACCAAGGATAGAACCGCATATTGAAACGCTTTTGCAAAGTGGATATCATTACATCAACATTACATAATAGATGGAGATACATACAAAAGGCATACAATGTCACACGAATACAACATCATCTTACATAAGAGCACCATCCGACTACGGATGAAACACAAACGAAACTCAAGCGACATCCACCACTCGCTAGCCCAGCTGCCGACACCGAACCTATCCCCGATCGAAGAAGAAGCGTAAGAAGAACTCCAAACAAGCAAACATCGCTCTCACGTCATGATCATCGTGATAACCTGTACGCAATTGTTGTTGTAGTAATCTGTGAGCCACGAGGACTCAGCAATCCCATTACCATGGGTATCAAGACTAGCAAAGCTTAATGGGTAAGGAAGGGGTAAAGTGGTGAGGTTGCAGCAGCGACTAAGCATGAAATGGTGGCTAACATATGCAAATAAGAGCGAGAAGAGAGCAAATGGAATGGTCGTGAAGCTAGCAATGATCAAGAGGTGATCCTGAACACCTACTTACATCAAACATAACCCAAAGACCGTGTTCACTTCCCGGACTCCACCGAGAAGAGACCATCACGGCTACACACGCGGTTGATGCGTTTTAATTCGGATCTGGTGTCAAGTTATCTACAACCGGACATTAACAAATTCCCATCTGCCACATAACCACGGGCATGGCTCTCGAAAGTTTATACCCTGCAGGGGTGTCCCAACTTAGCCCATGATAAGCTCTCGCGATCAATGAAGGATATTCCTTCTCCCAGAGCGACCCGATCAGTCTCGGAATCCCGGTTTACAAGACATTTCGACAATGGTAAAACAAGACCAGCAAAGTCGCCCGATGCGCCGACAATCTCGATAGGAGCTGCACATATCTCGTTCTCGGGGAAACACCAGATAAGTCAAGCAACGAGTAAAACCAGACGTCGAGTTGCCCCGAGGTGGCCCCGCAGGTTGCTCGTTTCGGACCAACACTTAGACAAGCACTGTCCCGGGGGGCTAAAATAAAGATGACCCTTGGGTTGGCCGACCCAAGGGAAGGGTATAGGCGGTGGTGAGGCAAATGGTAAAACCAAGGTTGGGCCTTGCTGGACAAGTTTTATTCAAAGCGAACTGTCAGGGGGGTCCCATAAATCACCCGACCGCGTTAGGAACGCAAAATCCGGGAACATAACACCGGTATGACGGAAACTAGGGCGGCAAGAGTGGAACAAAACACCAGGCATAAGGCCGAGCCTTCCACCCTTTACCAAGTATATAGATGCATTAATAATATAAGAGATATTGTGATATCCCAACATAACCCTATCCACCATGGAGCAATCTTCAACTTCACCTGCAACTAACAATGCTATAAGAGGGGCTGAGCAAAGCGGTAACATAGCCAAAAAACGGTTTGCTAGGAAGGGGAGTTAGAGGTTCATGGCAATTTGGGAGGCTTGATCAACAAGAGATAGGTAGCGTAGCATAGCGATAGAACGAAGCAACTAGCATAGCAATGATAGTAGTGAGATCCAGGGTAGCGGTCATCTTGCCTGAAATCCCGCTAGGAATAAGAACGAGTCCATGAAGAAGACGAAATGGAGTAGTCGAACGAATCCTCACAATCACAACATTACCGGAACTAAGAAGCAACACCGGAAAGAAACAAACAATATGGTAAATGCACAAGCATAAACATGGCATGATGCACAAACAAGTATGATGCATGTCCGGTTTAATGAGGCATGGCATGGCAAAGCGCAACAAACAATACTACAAGTTAAGTGGAGCTCAATATGCAACGAGTTGCATATTGGCAAAACACCACATGAAATTATTTAGTTTGATCTCGTATAAGCTACCAAACAATATTAAATGTTGTTAAACATGGCAAGAGGTGAGGCATAATTAAACTACCTATCTAGGCAAGCTTAAACAAGGCCGGAACAACAAACAACAATTCTGGAAAATCCCCATATGCATATTTTTAGATTCGGTGCTGTTCTACGCTAAACCATATTTTAATGTTGTTAAGTAGGAAAATAAAGTGGACCATGTTAAACTAGGCATTTTTCCACCTCATTTACATATAAAGTTTATTTAAAACCGAGCTACGGTTATTTAGTTATGAAATAAATCATTTTAACATGGCATTATACAAAATAAACACAAGCAGCATGTTAAACATTTTTAACATGGATGAAAGTTGCATATTTTGGAACTAGACAAAATTCTAAGCATTTTACATGTATAACTTATTTACATATGATGCATGGTTAATTAGTTATTATATGCATGATGCTTGAGAGTATTTCTGCAAATATGTTAAATCACTGGATAAACGGATAAATTCGCAGTAAGGGAAAAAAAACTACACGGGCCGAAATTGGCTGGGCCAAAGTGCACAGGAGAGGGGGCGGGGTCTGCTCACCCTGGGCCAAGGCCCGGTTCGGTGGAGGGTTGAGACAAGGCGCTGGGCCTGAGGCTGGAGGCGATCGAGGCCTGGTCCACGCGGGCGCGGTCAACGCACGCGGGCGAGCGCTCGTTCGTCTCTAACGAGAGGAAGCAGGCGGCAGCAGGACTTGCAGCGTCGGCTGACCTCCGGGAACAAGATGGCGACGGCTGGGCGGAGCTGTGGGCAAGGAGCGCATGTGCGGCGGCGGGATCCGGCCAGGAAGGGTCGGCTTGGGGAGGTAGCTGGTGGCCCCGAAGGCGAAGGACTGGCAGGCCGTGGGCCTTCGAGCGAAGCGAGCCGATCTTGCTCGTCGTCCGGGGCAGAGGAAGTGGAGGCGCGGCGCGGATCAGGCACGGCGGCGAGGAACTTGGCGCTCGGGGCGACGGGAGGAGCGGGCGTGAGGGCTTCCCTCCCTGGAACGAGGCGGAGGCGACAGAAACCTCCAGGAGCTCCATGGGCGGCAGGTTCCTGCAAAACGGCGGCGTCGCGACACCATCAGAGGGAGCAAGAGAAAAGAAGTGGAGGAAGGAAGGAGAGGGGCGACGGGGCTGGTCCTGCTGGTTGGTCGGGGATGCAAAACGAGGAGGAGGACGGGTCGGCCGGGTGGACTGGATGGATTGGATCGGGGATCCCGAGGAAGGGGGAGACCAGGTGGAGCTAGTGGCGGCGGAGAGGAGTGTGGATGGGACAAGCACCTAGGATCTAGGGTTAGACTGATATTTATATCAGATGAATTTAGGTTAGGGAATATCATGACCCTACGATCGTAATCGGACGGCTAAGAAAATATAGGTTAGGAAGTCCAATTAAGAAAACGGGGATGTTTTATAGATGTTTGGGGATGATCCGGACCCAACGGCAACGATAGTTCGATCCGGGTTCGGGGAAGTTTCGGACGCGCGCGCGAGGGGTTTGCGGGATGTGCAGAGAGGGGTTAGGCGGATGAGGTCAAGTGTGTGGTTGGGCTGAGAATGGTCAAAGAAGACAAACGGTTTGACGACATGCTATGGAGACAAGGAGAGAGGCGGCAACTATGAACGGTTACGAGTTTTATGACAAAAACATGCGAATGCAATGCACATGATGCCATGAGATGAAATGCCTGACATGAACAAAATGCAAAACAAAAGACAAAAACCCAACCACGAAGGAAATATCATGTCGCATCTTCGAAAAAGGCAAGAGTTGGAGTTACGAATACAGAAAGTTACATCCGGGGTGTTACAAGCATAGTTGACTAAGTCATGCGAACTCTTACAGGGTAGACTAGCAGATGTAGGGGATGTAGGTTGGTACGGTCTACCCTATACGTAAGGTGCAAGCACTTCTGAAAGACTATGTCTCGGTCATCCGTTTCTCAAACACCATGTAGTACGAGAAACCAAACGGAGGAGATCGAGTCATGTGGGGAAAAGTGCACAAACCTCTGCAGAGTGTATAAACTAATCATGATTAGCCGTGTCCCCGGTTATGGACATCTTGAGTATCTAGTACTTGGATATCATGTGAATCTCATCTTGTTACTCTAATTAATATTGTTGGGTGTTAATGAGTACTTTTAATTGGGATTGAGAATGCTGTCAACCATTCTCAATGTTTAACAACCACCATGATAGTTAAATAAATTTATTCCTTTGAAGTAGGGACAAATTGGCTTTACGTAAAACTGTAACCATAGAGCTTTTCCACCAGCCAAATATGCATGTAGTGATAGCCTTTATTCATCACTGCTCTATAGTGTGAATTTGCCAGTACATTCAATGTACTGACCCTTTGTGGCTGCAACGTCTCATGTTGCAGGATTATCTTACGACGAGTAAGGGTTACGTTAGGGTTATGATTTCCTATACTCAACTTTGCCGTTGGTGTTGATGGGAATCCGCAACCTTGTTACTTCCGCTACTTTCGATTGAGGTAATAGTATTTACGTTACTTTATACATATGATTTACCTCTGTTATAAATCCTCGAGTACTGTGTGTGTTAGCATACCGATCTAGGGATGACACTTAAGCACAGAGACATGATCCATTTGGGTCGGGTCACTACCAGATGGTATCAGAGCAGACGTGACCCTAGAAACTGGCCAGCCCATAGGAAAGATTTTTCTCTACATCTTTGTTTTCAAAAGGATATTTTACCTCTCTTCCCTTCTGAGCTTATTCAAATATTTCCTTTTAGTGAGACCATACCCCTTTTCCCCTTTTGACCCCTCGAAGATTCGAATGATGAGACCATTCCAAGAAGGACCAGATATCGGACAATTAAGACCATTCAAAATGAAGAGGATTTTACTATACGTTATGATAATGGAAACTACAACTGTTGAAGACTAGGAGAATTTGAAGGCTCTGAAGAATTCCCAGATTTTTATGACCTAGGAAGGCTACCCTTATGGAACTTGGCAGACTATGGAAGTTATCAACACCCGAGAACAAGGTGTATCGGAGAAAGACCGGAACATGGAGCATTAGAACTCAAAGTTTTGTGTCATCGTGCGTAGTTAAGCATGCATATGCATGGAAGGATTGGATGGTAGAAGGCTGATGGAGCATCTGTCAGCAAAAGGATGCAGCTTTAACCTTAGCTGGTGTATCACCAGGATCTGGAGTATTACATCAAGGATTTTAAGATGGACTTTAGGAAGTCATATTTGACAAGGAGCATTTTGTGAAGAATTCAGGATCCAGAAACTGAAAGTAGCCAAGCTGGAGGAGCAAAACCTCGAGATACCAGAGATTAGTCAGGAACTGAAGGACAGTAGGACCATGGATCATGTCAAGGATGTTGAAACCTAGAAGTTTGGAATGCAACTCTAGAATATTAAAGGACGTTAGGAGAAACTTCGCGTCAACAGAGATGATTTGGCAAAAGAACTTGAGAAGGACAAGCATGATCAGAAGGAGCCATTGGAGACATGATCAAGACTTGAAGAGTTTGATGATGTTGAGATCTATAGACCATTAGAAGACCCAACCCCTGTTATATACTTACGTTAGATGCGATGATTGTGAGCTGTCATATGTTTGTTGTTGTTTTTCGACAGCCACAATAAAATCTGCCTTTTCAAAACTTTTGTTTGTATTGTGTGTATCCCTCTCTATCTCTCTACCCCACCCCAAACCCATGGACCCAATAGAGGATGAATGGAGATGAGCTTATATTTTTCTGGACCGATGAGTCAATTGGAGACGGACCGATGGATTCAGAACATGTAGGATCACATGGAGAATAACCCTATAGCCAGAAAGGATATGGCCCAGCATGCTCTTCAATGCTTTGAAAGAGGTGCTGCTACTTGGTGGAGGATGTACCAAACCATCAATGGATGGCAAGGAGTAACCACTTGGGAGGAATTTAAGTTGACTTTGCTAAAGTCTTGGTTTGTCCCAGAAATTGAAGCCTTATGGAAGGGTTATGAAGAAACCATGTGCATGCAAGATTTGTGGAGAAATAGGACACAACCATAAATAAAACAAGGACGAATACCCTCATAAGCGGGGGGATTACCAAAGGAAGTTAGCCGAGGATCTCAGGGAACTTCGGTTGGAGATTGTTCCCAAAGGTTTTGTTGCAGCAATGGAAGTTCAGTCTACATTGTTCGGAAAGATTCGTGAAGCTCAGAAGTATGACAAAGAGATTGCTGAGATAAAAGAGAGGATGAGCAAAAGGAAAGGCCAAAGGTTTTCGTAAGGATGAGCACGACACCTTATGGTTCAAGGTCCGTGTATATGTTCCCAATAATGCAAAGATCAAGAAGTTAATACTTCAGGAGGCTCATGACTCAGATACTCGATTTGCCCTGGAAACACCAACATGTAATTGGATTTGAAGGAGCATTTCTGGTGGACTGGTATGAAGAAGGATATTTCGAAGCATGTAGTCGTAGGTGATGTATGGCTGAGAGAGTAAGAGCAGAGCATCAGAAGCCAGCAGGATTACTACAGCCTATGCCGATAATCGAATGGAAGTGGGATAGGCTTGCATGGATTTCATTACCGGATTTCCCAGAACCAGATTGGGATATGATTCTATCTGGTTAGTAGTTGATTCGCTTGACCAAAGTGGCTCACTTTATCCCCGTGAAAACCACCAATACAAGTGCGAAGTTGGCCAAGATATATTTGACCAGGATCACATGTCTGCATGGAGTTCCGAGGACCATCGTATCAGATAGAGGAACACGGTTTACCTCAAAGTTTTGGAATCAGCTGCACCAGACTTTGGGTACTAGGCTAGAGTTCATTACAGCCTTTCATCCGCAGACAGATGGATAAATCGAGAGAGTCAATCAGATTCTGGAGGACATGTTGAGAGCATGTGCGCTAGATTATGGATCTAGTAGTGATGATAATCTACCTTCCGTGGAATTCTCATACAACAACAGTTACCAAGCCAGTTTGAAGATGGCCCCTTTTAAAGCTTTGTATGGGAGAAGGAGCCAGACACCATTGATGTGGCATGAAGTTGGAGACCGTCAGTTGTTTGGACCAAATGTGATCAAGGATTCAGAAGAGAATGTTAAGTGGATTTGAGATAGACTGAAGGTAGCTCAGTCCAGGCAGAGGAGTTATGCAGACTCAAAAATGCAAGGAGGTAGTCTATGAAATTGGAGGCAGAGCATGTCTTCGTGTGTCCCCTCTATGAGGAGTTAAATGATTTGGAGTTAAGGGAAAGTTAGCCCCGAGAATTGTAGGACCATACCGAGTTTTGGAGCATATGGGAGAAGTGGCCAACAAATTGGAGTCACCCGAAGGACTGTCAGAAGTTCATGATGTGTTTCATGTTTCCCAGTTGAAGAAGTGCCATGCAAAGATGGCCAATATTTCCCCTGTAAGGATGCTTGACCTTGGAAAGGATAATGATGTTCCACGAAGTGGAGTATGGACTTCATAAGTATAAGTTTTTATCTCGTTATGTGGGATATCCCACGAGGATGAAGAGATAAATTACTATTGGATATAAAGGAGGTATGATGTTGGAAATATGGATCAATGGAAATTCCATGATGAGTCTGAGTAATCACGTCTTAGTTTGGTACAAATAGAAGGAAGAAAGATATTACAATTGGATGGATTTTGAGTATGGTAGGAAGATGGAAGTTGAATGTTGGAATAACGATCAGTTGCCCAGAGGATGTGTTCAAGGTTTACAAGTGATGAGATGGGCCATAACTCACAGCCCCCAGGACCTGCCAAGAAGCAAGCACATTCTTGCTGAAGAAAAAAAATGTGGAAGAAGTTACGATTTTAACAACCGACGATTTTATAGGAGTTTAAGCAAAACCTGAGAGTTGTTAAGGAACGATAGATGTTTGTTTGGCTTGCAGAATCAACGGATTTATCGGAACTTGGTTCATTGACAAAAGAAATTCTGCAATGCTTGTGAGGATGACCGAGTGTTAGAATGCGAGATTCGCTAAACCGTATACAAGATAATGATTTTGGTGCGAGATGGATTGATCACCATACCGACTTACTCTTATTATTCGCCTTGCTATATGGGATGGTAAATCTGAGTGACTTACCTATAGTAGAGAGACGACGATCAAAACCTTGTTTGAACTTTAGAATGGTATACTATTTTCCCCTTATACAGGCAGTTGTTGCCAATCGTAGGATATACGGTGAGAATGAAGCCCAGACCCATTTCCTGCAGGAGAAACCATAAATTGATGTCCACCATGAGATATCGATAGTTGTTTAGTATTGGCGCCAGACCCGTCAGCTAAGAAGACCCAGTCTCGGAATAACCTTACCAAGATGAAAGGACCGAAGAATTGAGGAAAAAGGTTATGCCGTTACCGGAAGAGCCAGAGAAGGAAGTATACTGAAGACACTGGGAAGACCGACACTGTCAGGATTAAGGACGGAGTATATGAGTTTTGATGGAACCGTAACCATGCTTCTAAGGGTGGTAGCACCCGAGACCCCGGAGACGATCGATGGATCTTGAAGACCCCCAAACCCTAACCTATTTCTTGCTAGCCTCTCCGAATCTCGAGGGCGAGATTCATTTTAAGGGTGGTAGGTTTGTAACATCCCAAAATTCTAAATTTTGGAATGTTATAAACAAATAGATAGTAATGATTGATTGAGTGAAATTTGAAACTTTTTGAAAGTTAAATGAGAGGGAATAAAAGGACTTTCCCAAACTTTCAATATTGCATTTGTGATCTCTGTGAATTCAAATCCTTTTCACCACAAAAAAACACTGGAGAGAAGATGACATGACTTCTTCCATTAATTTAAATGACAAGGGGTGTTGAAAATATTTGAATTGCATTTGAAATTATTTCCAATTCATAAACTTCAAGCAACTCAATGATTTTCATGACAGAAGATAAAATGACTTCTTCAAAACATATGAAATATGAGTTGGGAGTTTCAAAGAATTTAATTCAAAGTTCTTTTGAATTTATTTTCAAATTGGAGTTATTTGAGTTTTATTCAAATTATTTTTCTCCAAAAATAAAATATATGGAAGGGTAACATGATTCCCTACATCAGAAAATTGGAGAGAAATAAATTTGAATTAATTTTGGTATTTTTTAAAATGATTTTTATTGGAGTTTAGTAGAGCAGGAGCACTGTTTGAATTATCTGAATATATGTAGATTTTATTTGATGCTAGAATAATGTTCATCTCGTAGGAAATCTTTTTCTGAAAATTTTGATATATTATATGCCTATATAATATTTCTATTCTTGTTTCTTTTGTTTTTATTTTTGGTTTGTCTGTTTTTAAAAAAATTCCCCATCGACTGGGCCGGCCAAGCTCCTCAGCCAGGCCCAGCCCAGCAGCGTCGCTCGCCCCCGACCTCAGACTCCCGCGGCGCAGCGCCCGCCGTGTCCGATCCGAACCGCCACCGCCTCGCCGTTGCCCCTTCCCACGCCTCCCGAGTCCACCTCCCCTATAAAGCCGCACTTTGGCCCCCACAGACCCGTTGCCGTCGCCGCACCCTCCCGCCAAGATCTGCTTGGCGCGGAGCTACTTTGCCGCCGCCGCATGTGAATCCCACCGCCGCCTTGGCGCGCCCGCCATGAGCGCCTCGCCACCGTGCCACAGCCTGCCGCCCGGAGAGCCACCGCCGCCGGAATCCCGCCCCCGGACGCCGCCACCCCACCGGAGTTCGCCGCCATCTCAACCTGCCAGACGCCCGACCCGATCCGCCTCCGAAAACCGTTGGTTTTCATCGAAAACCTGAACCGATATAACCAACCGACCCAGATCTGTTTTTTTCTTGAAAACCGTTTCATTTTTATTTAGCAAACGTGGTCTGTTTTGGTAGTTTCAACGAATGGTTTCATTCATTAGGACTTCGTAACGAACGCTCATCGTCTAGTTTTTCCCTTTTCTGTGTATTTTACGTCAGGGACCTATCTGTGAATATATCTATTTACAGATTAGCCCCTGTTTTTCCAACGCTCACAACTTTTTGCTCGTTTATCCAAATCCAACGAAACCAACGCCCACCTCTTAATTATGATCCCCTCTATCCAGTAAAACAACTTAAATCTGTTTTTGAAAGTTTAAAACTTGAATTTCAAACAGTTTAGTATTTGAACTACGTTTGATTGTAACTTGAGTTTTATAACTCCGATTTAGTTGATTCTTTTTGCAAATTGAAGCTCTAGACCTAAACTTTCTGATAAGGCCAAATACACATAGTTTTGGTACTGTTAGAAATTGTTTTATGCTGCAAGAGTTATTCGCCTGGTTTTGATGTTTTCCGAAATCGTACTCTTCGTTCTTTCCGATCTTTTGAGTGATTGCTGATGTGTGGTTACTATTGCTTGCTCACGATAGATTGACCAGAGTGTGACGAGTAGAACTATCAGGAGATATGAGTGCGAATCATCTTCATCAACATTGCAGGCAAGTTCACACTTTGATCATATCCCTTATTACCCAGTTTTATTGCATTAGTTCAATCCTCCAAACAATTGCATGATTAGGATCCAATTAAATTGTGGGTAATGGGAAGTAGATGAGGTAGTACCTATTACCTGTTTTATTATCAAACCTTTGGGACTTACTTCTACGTTTGCTTATTATGCCATGCTATGCGAGTAGACGTGGATTGGGTGAGTGTATCCATGACAGATGTGAGTTTGTTAATTAATGGTTTATTTAAGGTGGCAACTTAAACACACATCTGGGTGGATTGAGGCACCTGGTTTCCATCAGGACTTGCCTATTTTTCTTCGGACCGCCACCCAGGCTCAAAGGGATCATAAGATTATTCATGCTAGAAACTTCTGTGTGCAGCCACATGCTATTATGGGCTCTAGCATAGTTGACTAAGTCATGCGAACTCTTACAGGGTAGACTAGCAGATGTAGGGGATGTAGGTTGGTATGGTCTACCCTATACGTAAGGTGCAAGCACTTCTGAAAGACTATGTCTCGGTCATCCGTTTCTCAAACACCATGTAGTGCGAGAAACCAAACGGAGGAGATCGAGTTATGTGGGGAAAAGTGTGCAAACCTCTGCAGAGTGTATAAACTAATCATGATTAGCCGTGTCCCCGGTTATGGACATCTTGAGTATCTAGTACATGGATATCATGTGAATCACATATTGTTAATCTAATTAATATTGTTGGGTGTTAATGAGTACTTTTAATTGGGATTGAGAATGCTGTCAACCATTCTCAATGTTTAACAACCACCATGATAGTTAAATAAATTTATTCCTTTGCGGTAGGGAAAAATTGGCTACATAAAAGCTGTAACCATAGAGCTTTTCCACCAGCCAAATATGCATGTAGTGATAGCCTTTATTCATCATTGCTCTAAGGTGTGAATTTGCGATTACATTCAATGTCTTGACCCTTTTTATACTAGCGTCTCATGTTGCGGGATTATCTTCTGACGAGTAAGGGTTACGTTAGGGTTATGATTTCCTATACTCAACTTTGCCGTTGGTGTTGATGGGAATCCACAACCTTGTTACTTCCGCTACTTTGGATTGAGGTAATAGTATTTACGTTAATTTATACTTGTGATTTACCTCTGTTATAGTATTACCTCAATCCAAAATAGCGGAAGTAACACAACACCAATAATTCAACATCTAACATATCATTTACTCATCAGAAGATCCTTCAACATGAGACGTTGCATTACAAAGGGTCATTCGTAAGATCACCATAGAACATGAGAATATACGTTGCATCCACAATGGTGGTGGAGGTCATTACATTGAATATCTGCAAAGGAATAAAATAACTACCATGAGAATGTTGTGAGATTCTGTTAAAAGTACTCATTAAAACCCAACAATATTGATTATAGTAACATGATGAGATCAACAGGATAATCCAATTACTAGATACTCAAAACGTCCATAACCGGGGACACGGCTAACCATGATTAGTTTGTACACTCTGCAGAGGTTTGCGCACTTTTCCCCACACGACTCGATCTCCTCCGTTTGGTTTCTCGCACTACATGGTGTTTGAGAAACGGATGACCGAGACATAGTCTTCGTAAGCTTGCACCTTACATAGAGGGTAGACCGCACTCAACCTACATCCCCTACATCTCGCTGGTCTACCCCAGAAGAGTTTGCACGACTTAGTCAACTATGCTAGAGCCCATAATAGCATGTGGCTGCACACGTAAGTTTCTAGTTTGAATAATCTCGTGATCCCTTTGAGCCTGGGTGGCGGTCTGAAGAAAAACCGACAAGTCCTGGAAACCCAGGTGCCTAGACAGGCAAGTCCTGGAGTAACCAGGTGCCTCAATCCACCCAGATGTGTGTTTAAGTTGCCACCTTAAATAAACCATTAATTAACAATCTCACATCTGTCATGGAAATTCACTCACCCAATCCACGTCTACTAGCATAGCATGGCATAATTAGCAAACATCGAAGTAACTCCCAAGGGTTTGATAATAAAACAGGTAATAGGTACTACCTCAATCTACTTCCCAAAACCCACAATTTAATTAGGTCCTAATCATGCAATGTTTGAGGATTGATCAAGTGCATAAAAACTGGGTATGAGAAAGGGTATGATCAAAGTGTGAACTTGCCTGCAATGTTGATGAAGATGCTTCGCACTCAAAACTCTTGATAGTTCTACTCGTCACACTCCGGTCAATCTATCGTGAGCAAGCAATGGTAACCACACATAAGCAATCACTCAAAAGATTGGAAAGAATTAAGAAGACGATTCGGAAAACATCAAAACCTAGCAAATAACTGTTGCAACATAAAACAATTTCTAGCAGTACCAAAATTATTTTAATTTGGCCTTATCAGAAAGTCTAGGTCAAGAGGTTCGCTTTGCAAAAAGAATCAACTCAAACGGAGCTACGAAACTCAAGTTACGATCAAACGAAGTTCAAATACAAATATGATCTAATTCAAATTTTAAACTTTCAATAGCATGTTTGAATTGTTTTACTGGATAGAGGATATCATAACGAAGAGGTACGAGTTGGTTTCGTTGGATTTGGACAAACAGACAAAAAGTTGTGAGCGTTTGAAGTCCAGGGGCTAAACTATAAATAAAATATCTACAGATAAGTCCCTGGCTAAAACTAACAGAAAAGGAAAAAGTCTAAATAACGAACGTTCGTTACCGAATGCTAACGAACAAAAACGTTCACCGCTAACTAAACAGAAATCGTTCGCTACCTAACAAACTATAAAAAACACGTTTTAAACAAAACCGAACCCTAAAGGAAAAACCGGAGAAAACCGGGGTGGTTTATTACCAGACCAGGAAAACCGGCGGGTCAGGCGGCGGAGCGGATCGGTCGTGGCGAACTCCGGGCGGCGTCGAGGCGTCGGCTCAGCGATCGTCGAGGCAGCGAAGTGGTCGAGGAGGGGCGGCAGGGGCGGCGTCGGTGGCAGTGGCGGTGTCGGCAAGGGCGACGGCGATGAGAGCGATGGCGGCTGCGGCTTCCGGCGGCGTGAGATGCGTCGGTGGCGGGAGACGCGGAGAGAGACGAGGCGAGAGGGGCGGCGGCTTTATAGGGGTCGGGGAAGGCGTGTGGCGTGGAGGAGGGGTCAAGGGAGGAGAAGTCCGGCAGGGAGACAACGCCGGCGAGCCGTGGCGGCGGTGGACTCCCGCCTGGAGTCGGACGCGCGGAGGAGACGGGCGGTTGGGCCGGTTGGGCTGTCGCCTGGCGGGTTTAGCCGGTCCGGCCCGGTTCGGCGGAGGGAAGAAGTTTTTTTTAACAACAAAAATAAAATAAAAGAGAACCAAAAATAAAATTTAACCTAGGCATATTTTATACCTAAATTTTCAGAAAAAGATTTCCTACAAGATGAACATTATTCTAGGATCAAATAAAATACACGGAAATTCAAATAAAGCAAAGAGTGCTACAGCTATAGTAAAATCTAGTAAAAATTATTTTATAAAAAATACCAAAATTAATTCAAATTTATTTTCTCTCCAATTTTCTGATGTAGGGAATCATGTTACCCTATTTTCCATATATTTTATTTTTGGAGAAAAATAATTTGAATAAAACTCAAATAACTCCAATTGAAAAATAAATTCAAAAGAACTTTGAATTTAATTCTTTGAAACTCCCGACTCATATTTCATATGTTTTGAAGAAGTCATTTTATCTTCTCTCATGAAAATCATTGAGTTGCATAAAGCTTCAGAATTGAAAATATTTTCCAAATGAAATTCAAATATTTTCCACACCCCTTGTCATTTAAATAAATGGAAGAAGTCATGTCATCTTCTCTCCAGGGTTTTGTGGTGAAAAGAATTTGAATTCACGGAGATCAAAATGCAAAATGAAAGTTTGGGAAAGTCCTTTTATTCCCTCTCATTTAACTTTCAAACAGTTTCGAATTCACTCACTTTCACACAAGCAATCAAACAATTAATCTAAACTATCTATTTGTTTATAACATTCCAAAATTTAGAATTTTGGGATGTTACAAACCTACCACCCTTAAAATGAATCTCGTCCTCGAGATTCGGAGAGGCTAGCAAGAAATAGGTTAGGGTCGGGGTCTTCTCAAAATCCATTGATCATCACAGGGGGTCTGGGGTGCTACCACCCTTAGAAGCATCGATGCGGTTCCATCAAAACTCATATACTCCATCCTTATTTCTGACAGTGTCGATCTTCTCAGATCCTCTGAAAAATTTCCTTCTCTGGGCTCTTTCGGTAGCGGCATAACCTTTTTCCTCAATTCTTCGGTCCTTTCATCCTGGTAAGGTTATTCCGAGACTGTGTCTTCTTAGCTGACGGGTCTGGCGCCAATACTAAACAACTATCGATATCTCCTGGTGGTCAACAATTTATGGTTTCTCCTACAGGAAATGGGTCTGGGTTGAACCTCACCGTATATCCTACGATTGGCAACAGCTGCCGTGTACAAGGGAAAATACTTATTCCATTCTAAGGTTCAAACAAGGTTTTGATCGTCGTCTCTCTACTATAGGTAAGTCACTCAGATTTTCCATCCCATATAGCAAGACGAATAATAAGAGTAAGTCGGTATGGTGATCAATCCATCCCGCACCCAAATCATTATCTTGTATATGGTTTAGCAAATTTCGCATTCTAACACTCGGTCATCCTCACAAGCATTGCAGAATTCCTCTTGTCGACGAACCAAGTTCGGATAAATCCATTGATTCTGCAAGCCAAACAAACATCTATCGCTTCTTCACAACTCTCAAGTTTTGTGTAAACTCCTATAGGATCGTCTATCGATAAAATCGTAACTTCTTCAGGGTTTCCTTCAACAAGAGTGTGCTTGCTTCTTGGCAGGTCTTGGGGCCTGTGGGTTATGGCCCATCTCATCACTTGTAAACCTTGAACTCATCATCGCGGGCAACTGATCATTTTTTTCCAACTTCCAACTTCCTAGTATTCTTAAATCCATCCAATGATACTGTCTCCAGCTTTCTTCTGTTGTACTAAGACATGACTACTCAAACTCATCATGGAATTTCCATTGATCCATATTTCCAACATCATACCTCCTTTATATCCAATAGTAATCCATCTCTTCAACCTCGTGGGATATCCCACATACCGAGATAAAAACTTATACTTATGAAGTCCATACTCCACTTTGTGGAACATCATTATCCTTTCCAGGGTCAAGCTTATACACACAGGACACTTGTTTCACCATGCCAGATTATTACATCAAAATCTCTCGGAGGATAGATCAGTTCGGCAGTTGCATGCTTCTACTGAAGAATTTCAAAGTCGATTTGGACCAGCTCTCCTTGCCGAGAAAGTTCGATTTTCACATCATCCCCTACCGCAAGATATGATTTAGATTTGAACCTTGACCATCCTTTAGCATCAATCATCATGCGACCATCCTTTGTACTTACGGTATATTGAGCAGGTTCATTCACACCAAGGCTACGCATGGTAAGACAAACTTGGCCACAGTCGCCTGGATTGTTGAACGACTCCCTCGTTGCTCTAGAATTCTCTATTTGCAAACAGTTAGATCAACACAGTGAATCATGTGAAACAACATGGAAAGAAAAAAGAACGAAGCACTAGGGTGGCCAATGCTTACAAAGAAGGTGGACATGTCAGTTTTTGTAAGGACTTTGGTATGAAGTGCGAACTGCAGCCCAGTCTATTGCTGGTGCAACTGCTCGTTCAATTGCTGCTGCATGGGCCGGAGCAGATGCAAGTGCAAGTGTTGGTGCAGGTGCCGAAGCCGTTGCTGGTGCCTGTGCCGGTGTGACTAGAAGTGCCGCTACTGCTGCTGGAGATGGTGCTCCTTGTAGAGCATGTGCCGGTGTCGGAGCAGGTGCCGGTGTCGATGCCCGATCCTCCGGTAGATCAGCCTAATCCGCTAACGCGGTCGGTGCCCAATCCTCAACTGGATCAGACTGAGCTGCTGCCACTATCAGTGCTAGAGCAACTGTCGGTGCTCGATCTGTTGCTGAAGGTGGTACCGATGTGCGAGATAGTGGCGATCGTGTCTGGTCTGCTATGATCAGCTTTCTAAGTTGACTAGGCTCCGTGACTGTGATCCAGTTTTTTGTTCATTTCTTTTAAACGCAAGAAGGACTAATTGTGGCATTTTTGTTAAACCAAACTATAGTTCATCATAGGAATTCAGCTTGTACTCATACAACAGACTGATCCAATATTTTCCAATAATATAAGTGATGGACAGTGCCTTCGTTACTGACACTACATAAGAAGTGAAACCTACAAAAATAGCCATCGTAGGGCAAACCAAACGGTTTATTCTGTGATGAATGTCACATGGCAAAACCTGCATCGTAAAATTGTAGGAAAAGAAAGAAAACATGACATTAAATCAATAAGATTTAGACAGTAAATCAATAAGATTTACTTGATGTGACACGAGTGAATCCTTACCAGGAAATCACTATGTTGAAGTACTAAACAGAAGATTGATCGTCCAACTACGGGTGGCATGCAGGGCCCCCGCCTACTCCCACAAGCAGGACAATCCAAAGGTTGTGACAAATCGTATGGACCGAACATCCATGGGACTGGAAATCCTAGTGGGTGCGATAAACCCTGCAATGCATACAGATATTGGAGTGTAACCATAATTGATAAACCATCCTCACAAAAAAGATGATCTGGATACTTCAAAATATTCAGACTGAACTGAGTGGACAGACATTTACATAGATTGTTCTCAGGACTCACCACACACCAAAAGCGGCAATACTAAACAATACAGGGTTCACAAACACAAATCAAGTACTGAACAATAGTACTTACTACAGACAAGCAAAGTTGCACTAATTAAACTCTACAGACTATTTCTTGCCACCGACCTCGGGATGAACCCCGCAAAACTGACTAGGCCATGGACTTTGTGAGAGATGTCTACCTGCACCATCACCATCTCGTCAACCTGAGAGAACCTAACATAGTGGTCTTTCCACTCATAAACATGATAATGAAGACAAGCCGCATCAGATTTGTAGAGAAGCTTTACAAGAACCACGCCCTTCGTAATCGAAGGCACAGCTAGGAAATTGTTGTGGTCAAGTACAGCCTCAAGAACATGCCTAACAACAATGCTACAGGAAAACACTAGTTCAGGACACGTGGCGACAAGGACACAGAAGATGGATAGTTTAGCAGTAGAACTCATCCATAGGTCTTCCAGTTCACACGGCATGACTTTGAGAATTTCATCTCCACCGCGGACCTGGTTCTAATTCAAACAGAAACCATATTTTATTATTACCTTCGTTTAGAAATATAATATGATTTTCGATATTATACTCCATATATGACTACATATACGCACAGAAATGAGTGAACAAAGACACTAGAACATGTCTTCAAAGGCATGAGAGCAAAGGGATTACTTGCAATATCCATAACACAAGTTACTGAGGTAAATATACACTCTTCAAGGTAGCATTCATGTTCATAAAGTACTCCCTCCATCCCAAATTTCTTGTCTTAGATTTGTCTAGATACAGATGTATCGAGTCACATTTTAGTATTAGATACATCTATATCTAGACAAATCTAAGACAAGAATTTTGGGACGGAGGGAGTAGTTGAAAGTAATCGATAAGAAATGAGTGTCAACCTCTCGCATGTTTTGTTCAAAATAGGAATTTAGAAACACCATTTGGCACATAAAAATCACATGCAAGATCACCCAAAAAGTTGTACTACTAGTACTAGTACTGGGTGCTAGATGAAAAAACACAATCAAGATCGAGAAAAAGATTATCAAGAAGAGATATTACCTGGACTTGCTTAATGAGGGATCCCAGAGAGGGGGGCTTGGACATGGCGATGGCTTTGAGCTTGTCTGCGGTAGTCTCAGCAGGGTGCTTGCGCTTCTTTGTACCATGAGCCTCGACGATTTTGACCAGAGCCATAGGCATCACGTCGGCCGGTGCTCCAGCGTCCATCCAAGAGAGGAAGCTGAGATAGAAGAGTGAAATGAGGAACGAGATGAGGGAGAAGCAAAGTGAGTGGGGGTTTTCTTCAGGAGAGGAAGCTGAGAGAGAAGAGTGGAATGATGGTTGCTTTGTCCGTCCAACTTACTGCTGGAAAGGAGGGGGTTTCGTGATTTGACGGCTCATTGGGCATTACTGCGGCGCTTCGATCGGAGTCTACAATCACTCTACTACGGAGTAATTTAGTGCATGGCTGGTGGAGCCTGATGCTGGCTGTCCCACATGTCGGTGAAAGTGAGTAATTTAGTGCATGGCTGGAGGAGGATCCGCATGGTAGAGCATGTCCACTGTTTTTTTGAAGAAAAAAATGATTACACCAAGCGTTTCAACTCTTACGACAGAGGAGTGCAAAACACGGCAGCCACTTGAACATACATAGTGCTCCTACTACTAGGCATGTGCAGTGGTTCATACATCACTACTACATAATCTTGTTGGTAGTGTAGTAAGATATGACAATAAAAAATGATGTGTGTGCATGTTAACTATATGAACAGTAATATACTAACATAGTACCGCTTTTTCTACTGTCCGGTCGAGAATGAATGGTGAGATCAATGTTAACAGTACTAGGTCTATAGTGCATGGAGAGTATGGTGCTACAGTACTCCACGAAACATGAACCATATGAAGCACAAATCAGTGTTAGGTAGGGTGTATGAAGGGTGCATGGGATGGGAGCAAAAGTTCCCTTCTCGACCCACTTTTGGGTGTTTGGCAGAGTGCATGAAGGGTGCATGAGTCCACACTAGTAGGTTAACACAAATACATGAAGAGGGAACAACTATATTGAGATGAGAATGCAACCAAACACACCCACATGCTTTGTGCTACAGTGACTGATCTGCATCATTTGAGTTTGATCCGACGGTCATTTTGTGCCGAGACATGGACATGCCCATGTAGAGGGCGCCTAAACACCACCGAAGTCCCTCTGCTTCTCGAGGAGCACGACATTGGTGATGCAGGGTGCAACCTCCCGCAGAGCCCAGTCCCGGTCAACGGGAGCCAGCTCGTCAAAGACGGCGTCCAATGGCACGATGGATTCTGGTGACGGAGCCCTAAAAGGATTCGCCCGGCAACGGCGACGGCAGCCCGCAACCTCTCTTTGTCCAGTTCCGCCCCCACCATCGCGCGGAGACGGCTCAACTCCTTGGAGACATAGGTGAAGAAGGAGACCAGGTCAGGAAGCCGCAGCTCGTTGTAGTCAACGGGGTGGTCGAACGGGTTTAGCCTGGCGGCCGGCATGGTCGCGCTAGCACGATGGTAGGCATCACGCAGCCACAACATGTGTGTGGCAACTTGGTCCACCAAGTGGCTGAGGCGATCCTGGACCTCTTCATGATCGGCCTGCTTGCACTCCAGCCGGCTCCCCTAACGGCCTATCATATCTCCCGCTTTCTGCAGCAACGCCGCCAACGCCTCTAGCATCTTTGTGGTGGACGCCTGCCGCTTTTGAAGCTCCATGAACTCCCGCACATAATGGAGGAGCATGGCACTCCTCTCCTCCTTGAGCTCATGGAGCTCCACATCCTTGGCCCTGAGCTCCACATCCTTGGCATGGAGCTCCTGTGTCAGGCGCCTCACCTCAGACTCCATGATCTGCTATGCAACCATGGCACCAGGTAGAAGCAATGGGGAGAGGAAGCAAAGGGGGTGAAATGGCTGAAAGGCAATGCAATCTACGGGAAGGCGGAGGGAGCCAGCCGAGGAGCAGGGAATCTTTTGGTTTTCATCATGGGTAAACACCAGTCGACGACTTCTCGCATCAGGGAGCAGTGGGTTTTACAGGCGGAGTCATCGTGACTAATTGCTGCTGGGCCTGCTCCCGTCAATCAAAAAATTAAAAATCCTGCCGTGCCTGCTCCCGTTAATCAAAAAATTAAAAATCCTGCCGCACCCAAACACCAGAGCAATGCCGCGGTGGATATTTAAATTCAGTCTTGCTAAGTCTCAGTCGACTGAAATTTTGTCAAGTCTCAGTCAATGCTATATTCATAAGAATTACACTGAGATCCGTGCAAAATTTTATTTTCAGTTTTTTCTTTTTTCTCTATTGCTTGTTGTGTCACTTGACCGAGACTTGGTTAAATCTAAGTCGACTGAGACCTAGCCACGCCCATTTAAATTTACCTGCCGGCAAGGAGACAAAAATGGGTTAAAAAACAAATGTGGCGGCTGAGAGAGTCCTGGATTAGGGGGGTCCTCGGACAGCCAGACTATATACTTGTGCTAGACTGTTGGACTATGAAGATACAAGATTGAAGACTTCGTCCCGTGTCCGGGTGGGACTCTCCTTTGCGTGGAAGACAAGCTTGGCAATTCGGATATGTAGATCTCCTTCTCTATAACCGACTCTATGTAACCCTAGCCCCCTCTAGTGTCTATATAAACCTGAGGGTTTAGTCCGTAGGACAACAACAATCATAATCATAGGCTAGCTTCTAGGGTTTAGCCTCTACGATCTCGTGGTAGATCAACTCTTGTAATACTCATATCATCAAGATCAATCAAGCATGAAGTAGGGTATTACCTCCATCGAGAGTGCCCAAACCTGGGTAAACATTGTGTCCCCCACCCCCTGTTACCATTAACCTTAGACGAACAGTTTGGGACCCCCTACCCGAGATCCGCCGGTTTTGACACCGACATTGGTGCTTTGATTGAGACTTCCATTGTGTCGTCACGATAAGGCTTGATGGCTCGCCTTGTTGTCAAGGACAACATCACCTCCGGGGGAGCCCTGGCTCTAGGCCAAACTCTCCGACTAGGCGGCTTTGTCATGATTGCCCGCTCGGCCGCCGCGCAGACGATGACTTGTTGGGTCATCAAAAATAGCCTCACGTTAGCTCGGAATACACCGAGCAGATGGATCCAATGGAGCTCTCGTCCGTGAACGAGCTCTTGGATCGCATCGCCACCTTGGGAGTCGCTACGGACTATGATCGGATCGGGCTTAAACCCGACCAAAGAGAGATTAACTCTCCGCCGGTCACCCATCAGATAGCGGTGGTGGAGGAGAAATGCAGCGATTCTCCCTCTATTTTGAGGACGAACTATGTACGGATTCCCGAGCTCTCCGAGCCGGATACCCATTTGCGGGAGGACATGACCCAGGCTCCGAACTTATAATCGGACATTGGGCCACAGAAATTGGGCAACATCCCGGAACCCGAAGTGCCATGTTCGGAAGCTCCTCTGCCCCAGGGTCTCAGATCGGGTCAGGGTTCGGACTTAAATCTACCGTCCACCCAGATACAAGCGATCTTTCCCACATTAGACAAGAGCCCCAAGAGATGGTACATCACTTTTGGGCCAGATTCCTCCTTGTAATGAGCAAGATCAAGGACTGTCGCGAGGAAGACGCGATCTCATTCTTTTGCTAAAATTGCACGGACAAGGGAATCCTCAACGCCTTAAGTCGCCGTGACATCGCACACTTTGTTGACTTGGCGGCCATAGTACAGAATTACTGTCCGATGGAAAGTGCCTGGAAAACCCAAACAAAATTCTGGGATCCTCCGGCTCTCATTAAACCCCTCGTCCAAACTAAAAGGGTGCACTCTCGCAAGTCACCCGATCCAATTACAAAGAAACCAAAGCCCACTACAGGGCGTGGAACCGTATTGGAGAGATGTCTCAATGGGCCATGCAAAATTCACACCACACCGGATACCATACCAACACACAGCCTTAGAGCATGTTGGATACTTCGGCAGGTGGCCAACAGCGGCGAGGATATCCTCATTAACGATACCGCAGAGCATCATCCCATAGAAAACAAAAATACGGTATTAACAGTCTTCGAGACTTTCGCCTCAAATAACAGGCGCAAGAGAACACTCTGCAGCCTCGCCGAAGTCCACCACGTTGCAGAATTTAACCCATGGAACGACACGGCCATAACCTTCAATGCCAGTGACGAACATCAATTCCGAACAGTCTAAGCACCAGTCGCTTTGGTCCTTAGTCCAATTGTGGACGGCTTCCGGCTTACTAAAGTGCTCATGGAGGGCGGCAGCGGATTAAACCTCATCTACGAGGAAACTCTCAACAAAATGGAAATAGACAAGAGCCGCATTGAGCAAAGCAGCACGACCTTTAGAGGAATCATCCCTAGTCGAGAAGCACGATGTGCGGGAAAAATCACACTAGATGTGGTATTCGGCACACCGGAGAATTACAGGTCCGAAGAAATCACATTCCAAGTGGCCCCGTTCAATAGCGGATACCACACACTTTTAGGGCGGGATGCATTCACGAGCTGCCAAGCTATACCCCATTACGGTACATGAAGCTCAAGATGCCCGGGCCCAATGGAATCATAACTCTAGCCAGTGATCCAGACGTAGCACTCCGCGCCGAAAATAAAACCACTGCCCTGGCTCTTGAGTCATTATCCGAAGCCCTCGCGGCCGAAGAACTAATTGCGCTGCGCTCCATAGTGGACAGGGACGACGTGATACTCGACAAACGATCCAAGTACTCCTCTTTCAAACCAGCGGACGAAATAGTCAAATTCCAGGTCCACCCAATAGACTCTACAAAAACAACATACATCGGGGCATAGCTAAACCCCACAATAGACGCCACACTACGGGCGTTCTTGCGCGAGAATTGGGACATCTTCGTCTGGCACCCTTCAGACATGCCAGGCATCCCATGTAGGCCGGCCGAGCATAGCCTAAACATACTAAAGGGATACAAGCCGGTCAAGCAGACTCTTCGACGCTTTTCAGAACCCAAACGACAAGCCATGGGAGAGGAGCTAGCCAAGTTACTTGAAGCCGGATTCATCAGAGAAATAAAACACCCGGACAGGCTAGCAAACCTAGTAATGGTACCAAAGAAGGACAAATCCTGGCGCCTATGTGTCGATTTCAAGGACCTCAATAAGGCTTGCCCCAAGGATCCCTTCCCTGTCCCCCACATAGATCAAATCACCGACGCTATCGCAGGACACGACTCATTGTGTTTCCTCGACGCATACTCCAAATACCATCAAATCAAGATGGCGGAGTCCGATCAAGCCGCAACGGCATTCATCACTCCATACGGCCCCTTCTATTTTCACACCATGCCTTTCGGGCTCAAAAACGCCGGTGCAACCTATCAACGCATGATTCAGACATGCGTGGAAACACAAATCGGCAAAATAGTTGAGGCATACGTAGACGACATGGTCATCAAAACCAGACACGTCGAGTCTTTAATAGACGACCTGAGGCTTACGTTCGACAATCTCCGAACATATGACATCAAGCTCAACCCGGAAAAATGCGTTTTCGGCATCCCTGCCGGAAAGCTCCTGGGCTTCATCGTTTCCAATAGAGGAATTGAAGAAAATCCGGCTAAAATCCAAGCTCTGTCATAGTTGGCTACCCTAACAGACCTCAAGCAAATCTAGGAGTTAACTGGATGTGTGGCTGCCTTAAGCCGTTTTATCTCCCGATTGGGAGAAAAGGCACTACCTCTCTATCGCCTTCTTCGAAGCCCCGAACACTTCGAGTGGACAGATGCGGCTACGGCCGAACTGGAAGAAATAAAGTCCCTCTTGGCTAGTAATCCAATCCTGGCCGCACCAAACATCAGCGAACCCATGCTGTTATATATAGCTGCAACGCACCAAGTTGTAAGCGCAGTGCTCGTTGTCGGATGAGAGGAGGACGGGCATAAGTTCCCGCTTCAAAAGCCGGTATACTACATATCCACTGTCCTCACTCCATGCAAGTCACGGTACCCACATTATCAAAAGATAGCATACGTGGTCTTCATGGCATCCCGGAAACTACGACACTACTTTCAAGAGTGTTCAATCACGGTGGCCTCTGAAGTACCTCTCAACGATATGATAAATAATCGTGATGCCACGGGCCGGATTGCTAAGTGGGCTATCAAGCTCCTCCCGTTCAACATCATATACAAACCACGGTGAGCCATTAAGTCACAAGTACTGGCTGACTTCATCGCCAAATGGACAAAAGCCAAACTCCCTAAAGAGTACGGCGCGTAGCCCAATTGGATCATGCACTTTGACGGCTCTAAAACGCTGGCTGGTCTAGGAGCGAGCATTGTCCTAACAACCCCCACGGGAGATACAGTCCAATACGTACTCCAAATATTATACACAGACTCCAATAATGCAGCCGAATACGAGGTTCTGTTGCATGGCCTTCGGATGGCAGTCTCCATGGGCATTCAACGCCTAGAAGTGCGTGGGGATTCGAACCTCGCAATATCTCAAATAAATGGAGACTTTGACGCCAAGGACCCGAAAATGGTGTCTTACCACAATGCCGTCCTCAAGATGTCAGCTCGGTTCGAGGGGCTCGAATTCCATCATGTGGTCCGAGAAAACAATCAAGTGGCAGATATCCTCGCCCGCATCGGCGCTAAGCGTGACCCCATCCCGCCTAATATCTTTTTGGAAAGGTTGTTCAAGCCATCCATGTTGTGGCAAGGGGAGACCGGCAATACTAGTCCAGATCCGACCACAACCCCAGATCCCGAACATACAGACACAATCGGAGGCTCTGCCACTGAAATAACACCTTTGGCAGACGTGATCATGGCTGACATTGCCCCGTGGACAGAAGACTTCTTAGCCTACCTAAATAGGCAAGAACTCCCCGAGGACCAAAACGAGGCACGTTGCATTATGCGGCGCTCTAAAACCTACAAGGTCCACGAGGGAGAGCTTCATAAGAAAAGCGCGACCAGAGTGCTCCAAAGGTGCATCTCCGAAGAGGAAGGGCATCAGCTATTGGCCGTAATTCGTGCTGGACTCGGCGGCCACCACGCCGCAGCTCGGGCCCTTGTAAGCAAGGCCTTCCGTACAGGTTTCTACTGGCCGACAGCCCGAGCGGACACACAGGACCTTGCTACATCTTGAGCTTGCGTTGGTTTTCCTTGAAGAGGAAAGGGTGATGCAGCAATAGTAGCGTAAGTATTTCCCTTAGTTTTTGAGAACAAAGGTATCAATCCAGTAGGAGGCTCCTCAGAAGTCCCATGCACATACACAAACAAACAAGAACTCGCAACCAACGCAATAAAGGGGTTGTCAATCCCTTCACGGCCACTTGCAAAAGTGAGATCTGATAAAAAACAATATGATAAGATAAATATATTTTTGGTATTTTATAATATAGATACGAAAAGTAAAGATGCAAATAAAAGTAGATTGAAAACTCATATGATAAAAGATAGACCCGGGGGCCATATGTTTCACTAGTGGCTTCTCTCAAGATAGCATAAGTATTACGGTGGGTAAACAAATTACTGTCGAGCAATATATAGAAAAGCGAATAATTATGAGATTATCTAGGCATGATCATGTATATAGGCATCACGTCTGTGACAAGTAGACCAACTCTTGCCTGCATCTACTACTATTACTCCACACATCGACCACTATCCAGCATGCATCTAGAGTATTAAGTTCATAAAGAACAGAGTAACGCATTAAGAAAGATGACATGATGTAGAGGGATAAACTCATACAATATGATATAAACCCCATCTTTTTATCCTCGATGGCAACAATACAATCGTGCCTTGCTGCCCTAACATCCTTTGGGAAAGGACACATAAGATTAACCCAAAGCTAAGAACTTCTCCCATTGCAAGAAAGATCAATTTAGTAGGCCAAACCAAACTGATAATTCAAAGAGACTTGCAAAGATAACTTAATCACACATAAAAGAATTCAGAGGAGATTCAAATATTTCTCATAGATAAACTTGATCATAAACCCACAATTCATCGGATCCCGACAAACACACCGCAAAAAGAGTTACATCAAATAGATCTCCAAGAAGATCAAGGAGAACATGGTATTGAGATCCAAAGAGAGAGAAGAAGCCATCTAGCTAATAACTATGGACCCGAAGGTCTGGAGTAAACTACTCCCAACTCATCAGAGAGGCCTTGGAGATGACGTAGAGGCCCTCCATGATCGATTCCTCCTCCGGCGGAGCGCCGACGAAGGCTCCAAGATGGGATCTCGCGGATACAGAAGGTTGAGGTGGTGGAATTAGGTTTTCGGGGTCTTTTCTGATGTTCTCGGGGTACGTGGGTATATATTGGAGGAAGAAGTAGGTCGGTGGATGTCGGTGTACTAAAGTAGGGGTACCTTAGTACCCCGAACTTGTCTGCAGGCGATCGCATGGCGTCATGACAAGGCATGCGGACGACCGCCGAGATCCTCCGCTATTCCTATTCTTGCCATTCAAGAACAAAGTGTTAGCGAGAAGACAAGACCCGGCAAGAGAAGCTTGCGGGAAGGACAAGACCCGGCAAGAGGAGCTTGCGGAAGGATAACCAAGGCACTCGAGAGAACTTGCCATAGCGCTCCGCGCGTCCGGCAAGACCCGGCGAGCGGCAAGCTTGCGGGTGCGACAAGATAACGACGCGGCAAGGCGCTTGCGCGCGGTTACCACTCTGCGCCCGAGCTCCGGCACATCCAGCGGCGTGTCGCCGCGGGATCGCTCTGGTGCGTGGCGGGTAGCTGTGCAGCCATGCGGTCGAGGTGGTGTAGCGAAGGCGACAAGGAGGCCATCGTGGCGATCGGTGGCGCCCCTAACGGTCGTTTCCTACCTGTTGGGGCGACCGGACGGGCATTAAATGCCCTTGTCCCCTGCCGTCAGAGTTAGGTAGGGGACACTGTTGATAGTGGTTGTACCAACCCGCGTTTTTACCTTTCTACCCCTCTCTCTGCGTTGCCACCTGTCGGTGACCCCTTCAGACTATAAAAAGGAGGCCCGTGCGCACATAGAAGGGGTTCGGTTCGACTCATTCGAGACCACAGCATACCCACGCTCCCAAGCAAGAACAAATACAAACACAAAGCAGCAGTAGGAGTTTTATCTCTCTGGAGAGCTCCGAAGCTGGGTAAAATCCCCCGCGCGCTCCGCCTCAATCTGCTCTTCGTGCGCCATCTGCTCCCTGCCGGACCGAGAAGGGGCCCCCTGCCCCATAGGTGCTCGTCCCCCAGACCATGACATCTTTGGCGCGCCAGGTAGGGGGGCGTCGAGGTCGTGCGTATCTGATCCGGCGTCTGCGCGCGCTACATCAACATCTCCATCGACATGCCACCGAAGAAGAAGACTTCGGAGGTGGCCGCTCCGCCTGCGACTATCCTACCGCCACCGGAGCAAACGGGCGGTGGGGTGGACGCCGGCGGAGGAGCGGGCGCCGACGGTGGGACTCACGTCGTCACCAGATCCAAGGACAAGGCCCCGCAAGGTTCAGCCTCTGCACATCCACCGCACCCCTCCCCGGAGGTGCAGGATCGACAATGCCACGGTGCCCCTGGCGTCGTACTCGCGTTGGAACAAGGCCAAGCTGGTGGGTCGCGGGACGCTCAAGGCCAACATACACGTCAACCGCGGCACGGCGCGGAAGGCGATCGCTGGGCGAGATGTTGCTCCTTCTAACACTGTTAGGAGTTTGAGCATGTCCGTACCTCGCGTCGCTCACCACCGCCACCAAGACTCCATAGGAAGCAGCGCCCGAGCACGGCTGCTTCTTAGACTACCCTCGGCGCGGACAAGATCGGCGAATGGAGGGCCGCCATTATAGCCTCATTAGCCGCGGCGGCGCAAGCCCCGCAACCGAAAGCACATGAAGCCCGGCAAGGCGCCCGGCGCAAGCCGGCGCCGACAAGACTGCTGGGGTGCCACCACCGTGCACTCCCGCCCGAAGGCCAAGATCGCCGACTCGCCGGGCCAACCTCGGCGCCGACTCCACCGCGTCGTCGGACCCGCAGGCTCGCCCGCGATCAGCGCCAAGTTCTCCAAAACGATGACACGAAGACGCTTCGCTTTTCGTATCGGCGCGAAGAGAAGCGGCGTCAATCTAACCAGCGCTGGGCCTTTGTCGATATGCATGCGCCCGAAGAACCAGGCGACTTGTCCGTCTGTGGCAGGTTGCCCTGCGTTCACCCGTGAGCTGCGGCAAATCGATGGCCCGATACCAAGAACTTCAAGCGACGCGTGCCGAGAAATGCGATGGCAGGATACATCCGTCGGAGTTCCTCGGCGTCTACACCATCGCGGTGCGAGCTGCGGGGGGCGACGAGAAGATCCTCACCAACTACTTCCGCGGTGCTCAAGCCCAGCGTCGGATCTTGGCTCATGCACTTGCGGATAACTCCATCTCTTCATGGGAGGACTGTGCCATCGGTTTGTCGGCGCCTTCACGGTGACCACAAACCCATGGCGGGAGAAGCGATCTTGATCTGCTGCGTCGAAGGAGGAGAACCCTGCGCAAGTACATCAGAGATTCAGCCGGTCGGCGCAACATCCCGGATGTCCACCCTGCGCGGTTATCGGCGCGTTCCATCGAATGTACGTAACGCGCAGGATGAGGAGGAGATGGCGATGTGCAAGATCGAAGATGTCGGCGAGCTATCGCTCTGGCCGACAAGTGTGCACGGGCTGAGGAGGGGAGGAAAATCCCTGGAGAGAATGCAGGAGCAGAAGGATCTGACAGTGAGGATGCCCCTCCGGCAAGGAAGAACCGGAGGCGGAACAACAGAAAGAGAAAGGCTAAGGATGTGCTAGTTGTTGAGCAGTCCGGCAACAGAGGCGGTTCCGACAAGGCCAAGGCTGGCGACTCCGGCGAGGCCGTGGTGGCCGCCGACAAGCAGGACGGCTCCGGCAAGCAGTACTGCAAGATCCACCGCACCAAGGGTCATGACCTCCAAGCCTGCAAGAAGGTTGAACAGATGGCAGAGTTGCAGAAGGCTGAATACGAGCGTCGCAACAAGGAGAAGGCCCAGGAGGGTGGCGGAGGATCCGGCAAGAAGCGTCCCGTCCGGGGAGGGCGCCGTGGCAAGGTCAAGCAGCGGCAAGGAGACAGGCCTCCCCGCGGCCGCGACAAGGATGAGGATGAAGACGAAGATGATGACATGGAGGAAGATGAGACTGATGAGCAAGAGTTTCAGAAGGCAATGGAGGTTTTGTGCATCGACGGCGGTGCTTCTCTGCACACCTCGCACCGCCAACTCAAACAGTGGGTGCGAGAAGTGAACGCAGCAGAACCGTCCGTTGAATCGCACAAGCCCCTGAAGTGGTCCAGCACGCCCATCATTTTTGATGTTGAGGATCACCTTGATCGCATCACTGTGGTCGGGTGTCTGCCGATGTTGGTTTCGCCAACCATCCGCAACCTCAAGGTCACGAAGATGTTGGTTGTGGCGGGCCAGCTGAATCGATCTCTTCGCGGTGCTCAAGCTCAAATCCCGGCAATGAGCTCGAAGAAACTGGTACCTTTGAAGGAATCAACCGGGAAGGAGCAAGCCCAAGGGAAGATCCTGCTGCCGATGGCGTTTGGTAGCGAGCTGAATTTCAGGACAGAGAGAGTCACATTCGACGTTGCTAATTTCCCATTGCCCTACAATGGGATACTCGGCCGTCCGGCGCTTGCCAAGTTCATGGCAGCCTCTCACTACGCCTACAATGTGCTCAAGATTCCTGGTCCGATAAGTGTTATTTCTGTCCAAGGTGACAAGAAGGATGCACTTATCTGTACCGACAAGATCTACCGGGAAGCAGCAGCCGCAGCAGAGCGCAAACCACTTGCCGCTGAAGCTCCCAGAGGGAAGAAGAAGAAGACCAAGTCCGGCAAGAGTAGCTCTGGTGCCCACTCCGGCAAGCGCACCTCCTCGGAGTGTTGCGCTACCGTTGGGGACGCACCATCGAGCTCCACCGGCAAGTGCAAGAAGGCAAAGACAGCGACACCTGAGACCAAGAAAGTGGCCGCCAAGGAGGACGGCACTGGTGGTACCTTCACCGTCAGTGCCACGCTTGACCCTAAATAGGAAAGGCTCGTTGCTCTGCGAGGCGAATGTCGATGTGTTTGCATGGCAACCATCTGACATCCCCGGTGTTCCCAGGAAAGTAATTGAGCACCACCTTGCCGTCTGCCCTCACGCGCGGCCCGTCAAGCAGAGAGTTAGGAAACAAGCAGTGGAGCATCAAGAGATCATTGCCGAGGAGATCAAGAAGTTGGAAGCAGCCGGCCTGGTCCGAGGAGTACTCCATCCAACGTGGTTATCCAATCCAGTAGTCGTGCGCAAGGCAAACGGGTAGTGGAGGCTTTGTATTGACTTCACTGATGTTAATAAAGCTTGTCACAAGGATCCATTTCCCTTGCCGCGCATTGACCAGATTGTCGACTCCATAGCAGGATGTGATCTGCTTTCATTTCTTGATGCATACTCAGGATATCATCGGATCTTCATGGCGGAAGAGGATGAAGAAAACGCATTCATTACTCCATGTAGCACGTCTTTGCTTTGTACGGATGCCTTTCGGACTAAAGAATGCTGGTTCAACATTTGCAAGAGTAGTCGATCATGCTTTTGAGCCACGGTGCACGCGAAATGTAGAAGCTTACATGGATGACATAGTGGTCAAGAGCAGAGATAGAGCAACTTTGATCCAAGATTTGGATGAGACCTTCACAAATCTGCGCAAGATCAATCTCAAGTTGAATCCCGAGAAGTGCGTGTTTGGAGTTCCTTCCGGCAAGCTTCTCGGATTCTTTGTATCTCAGCGGGGGATCGAGGCCAATCCCGACAAGATCAAAGCCATTGAACAGATCGAAGCACGAAGCGCGTCAGGGCGTCGCGAAGACTTGCCGGCTGTGTTCTTGCTCTCGAGAGGTTCATCTCTAAGTCTGCTGGTAGCATACTGCCGTTTTCAAAGTTTTGAAAAAGGCAGGTCCAATGAAATGGACTCCGGAAGCGGAGGCTGCGCTGCAGGACTTGAAGAGATACCTATCCTCCACACCAACACTTGTCACACCTAAGCCACAAGAGAAGTTGCTGCTATATTTGGCGGCAACCAATCAAGTGGTTAGTGCTGCGTTAGTAGCGGAGAGGGAGGCGGATGATGAGCCAGCAACCGCGGCAAGCGAGTCCAGCGACAAGTAGGGGGCTTCCCCGACAAGTTCTGGCTCCGGCAAGGATGGATCTCTGATTGCGGAAGAAAGCGAAGAAGATGGTGCGGCGCCCAGTTTACTTTGTCGGTTCCCTTCTGCGGGGCTAGATCAAGGTACTACGGTGTGCGAAGTTGCTTCGGCCTTCTCATGGCCTCGAGGAAGCTGCGCCATTACTTTCAAGCACATGAGATCACAGTTGTCACTCGCTTTCCGTTGAAGAGGATATTGCAGAATCCACTGGAATTGTCAAGCTTTGGCCTCATGTTTGAAAGTACTTCAACTATTCAGAGCCGAGCATTGGCAGAATTCATAGCATAATGGACGCTAACACCCGATGAAGAAATTCCGGAGAGGAGCATCCCCGTCAAGGAAGCAAGTAAAGAATGGATCAGGTACTTTGATGGTGCCTTCTCGCTGCAAGGCGCCGGTGCGGGCGTGCTACTTGTCGCACCTACCGGAGAGTACCTCAAGTACGTGATCCAAATGCACTTTCCCAAGGAGCAAGCAACTAACAATACTGTAGAGTATGAAGGCTTGCTTGCCGGACTCAGGATCGCAGCAGAGCTTGGGATTAAGAAACTCATTGTCAGGGGTGACTCACAGCTTGTCGTCCGCCAAGTCAACAAAGATTATCACAGTCCGTTGATGGAAGCCTACATTGATGAAGTGAGAAAGCTAGAAAAACATTTTGACGGCCTGCAGATGGAACACGTTCCAAGAGCTCAGAATGACATTGCAGATGGCTTGTCAAAATGTGCCGCACTTAAGTTGCCTGTGGAACCAGGGATTTTTGTGCTCAAGCTGACTCAACCATCTGTAACACCATCAACTGGACAGAACAAGAAGAGAAAGTTGGTTACTGGCGACTACTTTCCGGCAGAGCTCCCCGAAGCCGCCGCCAAGAAGGTCCCCAGGATCAACGCAGAAGGTGTTGAGGAGCAGTCTGCTCCGACAAGCCCTAGGGTTTGTTCCGTTGAAGCAGACGCTCCCGACAAGCTGTGTCCCGACACGCTTGCCGGGGAACTTCATGCTCCGGCTGAATCACAGATTCTTGCCGTAGAAGCAGGTGTTCCCGCAGCAGCATTTGCGCCTTTAGTCCTTGTCGTTGAGCCACAAGCTCCGGCATGGGCACAGCAGATCGTCCATTTCCTCCAAATAGGAGAACTTCCCGAGGAGCAAGAAGAAGCGGAGAGAGTAGCCCGACAATCAAGTATGTACCAGTTTGTCGATGACATACTGTACAGAAGAAGATTCAACGGAGTGAAATTGAAGTGCATTTCCTGGGAAGAAGGACAGGAGTTGTTGGCGGAGATACATGGAGGCATATGTGGTCACCACATTGGCGCAAGAGCGCTTGCCGGCAAAGCCTTCCGGCAAGGTTTCTTCTGGCCGACCGCCCTCCAGGATGCAACTGCACAAGTAACCAAGTGTGAAGCGTGCCAGTTCCACTCCAAACAGATACATCAACCAGCTCAAGCTCTCCAAACAATCCCTTTATCCTGGCCATTTTCGGTCTGGGGGCTCGACATCCTTGGCCCCTTTCCCCGAGCCGTCGGGGGCTTCGAGTACTTGTACATGGCAATCGACAAGTTCACGAAGTGGCCGGAAGTGGAAGCGATGAGGAAGGTGGCAACCGATCGGCGATCAAGTTCTTGGTCGATTGTTTGCCATTTGAGTCCCTAACGGGATCATCACCGACAATGGCACACAATTCACGAGCCGCACCTTCATGCGATCGTCCAAGATCTTGGCACTAAGATCTCGCTTTATACATTGCTCACCGAGAAGCAGCGGTCAGCGGAGAGGGCAAGCGCTGAAGTCTTCGCGGGCTCAAGACCAGGACTTTCGACAGGTTGCACAAGTGCGGAAGAAATTGGATCGAGGAGCTGCCAGTGGTTCTTTGGTCGATCAGGACGACACCAAATTGAGCCACTGGCCAGACACCTTTTGCTCTTATCTATGGAGCAGAGGCAGTTCTCCCCACGGAACTCGTATACGGATCACCTCGAGTGCTCGCTTATGATGAGCTTGAGCAAGAGCAGCTGCGGCAAGATGACGCGCTGCTCCTCGAGGAGGATTGTCTTCAGGCTGCTGTATGAGCTGCTCGTTACCAGCAAGCTTTGCGTCGCTACCATAGCCGCAAAGTTAATGCCAGAAGCTTTGAGGAAGGCGACCTTGTTCTTCGGCGCGTTCAATCCGCCAAGAATTCCAACAAGTTGACGCCGAAGTGGGAAGGCCCTTATCGGGTAAAGCGAGTCACTAGGCCCGGCGCTGTCCGCCTTGAGACCGAAGATGGCTTTCCGGTGAGTAACTCCTGGAACATAGAGCATCTTCGCAAGTTTTACCCATAAGGCGCGGTTGCTGGAATCTGTTCCGGCATCTTCGCAACTTTATTTTCTCTTCTTTCCTTTGCTCAAAAAAAAGAAAGTTCCTCCGCCCACAAGTTCACCGGGGGGAGGAGGAGGAGAAGATAAACATGTGGACCGGGCGTCGTTCAAAGAAGCATAAGCCTTGCCGGGACACGAACGACAGAAAAGCTAAGTTGCCAAAGTTTGAGCACAATCAGTTTTAAATTTTTAAGTTATATTCCTTGAACGGTCGTGCCTTGTATGGAAAACCTGTGCGCGGAGGAACCGACTCGTGGCTAAGTTGCGCCCTTGATTTGTTTCGAGTCCGCTCAACAATAAAAGTGTGCTGCAACTAGCCCTGACAAGGTTTCTTGCCGGAGGTAACACCGCTTGACGAAGCTGGCGATGTTTCGCACTCAGCGCTCGTGGCAAGTGTGTTTGCACCGGTAAGTTCCCTAAAGGCGTAGGGTAAAAACATACAAGGGATGGAATCAAGTAAAGGAGATAACATAGCAAGCAGTACCCAGAATAAAGTCATATTACAATAAATAACTTGCCGCGCTCTAAGAGATTGTTCCTATGACACGTCTAGCAGAAGCAAGAACAAAGAAAGGAGAAGATGAGAGAGTGCGGGCTTCTGCGCCCCCCTCCCGCTCTTCTTAAAGGAGCGAGGTGGGGGCTCGGCCGCCCCGCTCAGCGAATCAGGGCACGGGAAGAGCAGGGAGTCGGGGCCGACCCGCTGCCTCTGCCCGTGACGACCCAGTTTCCCACTTCCACCGTCCGCAACCCCAAGCGCATGGGAGCCGCGTGGCGGGGATGCAGAACCGAGGCGAACCTTACGCATTTCCTGGATTAAAATATTGCCCATGATCTTTCCCACGACGCTGCGATTGACGCGTGCCGTTACGGGAGGGCGCGGTGGATGCGGAGTGGATTTGGCTTGGACCCAGGCCGTGCGTGCCCGTGCCCTGTTTTGGGCCTGGCCCAACAGCGCTCGGCACCGTGTATGGCCCAGGCCCGGGGGCTCCTGTCGGTGTACTAAAGTAGGGGTACCTTAGTACCCGAACTTGTCTGCAGGCGATCGCGGCGTCCGTGGCAAGGCTTGCCGGACGACCGCCAAGATCCTCCGCTATTCCTATTTACTGCCATTCAAGAACAAAGTGTTAACTGAGAAGACAAGACCCCGGCAAGAGAAGCTTGCCGGGAAGGACAAGACCCCGGCAAGAGGAGCTTGCCGGGAAGGCCAACCAAGGCACTCCAGAGAACTTGCCGCGACGCTCCGCGCGTCCCGGCAAGACCCGACGAGCGGCAAGCTTGCGGGTGCGACAAGATAACGACCGCGGCAAGGTGCTTGCCGCGGCGAAGCCACCACTCTGCGCCCAGGCTCCAGCACATCCAACGACGTGTCACCGCAGGATCGCTCCTGGTGCACGTGGCGGGTAGCTGTGCAGCCATGCGGTGCGAGGTGGCAAGCGAAGCTGACAAGGAGGCCATCGTGGCGATCGGTGGCACCCCTAACGGTCGTTTCCTACACTGTTGGGGCGACCGGACGGGCATTAAATGCCCTTGTCCCCTGCCGTCAGAGTTAGGTAGGGGACACTGTTGATAGTGGTTGTACCAACCCGCGTTTTTATCTTTCTACCCCTCTCTCTGCGTTGCCACCTGTCGGTGACCCCTTCAGACTATAAAAAGGAGGCCCGTGCGCACGTAGAAGGGGTTCGGTTCGACTCATTCGAGACCACAGCATACCCACGCTCCCAAGCAAGAACAAATACTAACATAAAGCAGCAGTAGGAGTTTTATCTCTCCGGAGAGCTCCGAAGCTGGGTAAAATCCCCCGCGCGCTCGGCCTCGATCTGCTCTTCGTGCGCCCTCCGCTCCCTGCCGGACCGAGAAGGGGCCCCCTGCCCCATAGGTGCTCGTCCCCTAGACCACGACAATGGACGCCCGAGGGGCCCACGAGATAGGGGGCGCGCCCTCCACCCTCATGGTCGCCTCGACAGCTCTTGACTTGCACTCCAAGTCCTCTGGGTCATGCTCGTTCCAAAAATCACGCTCCCGAAGATTTCATTCCATTTGGACTCCGTTTGATATTCCTTTTCTTCGAAATACTGAAATAGGCAAAAAACAGCAATATGGGCTGGGCCTCCGGTTTGTAGGTTAGTCCCAAAAATGATATAAAAGTGTAAAATAAAGCCCATAAACATCCAAAACGGGTAATATAATAGCATGGAACAATCAAAAATTATAGATACGTTGGAGACGTATCAAGCATCCCCAAGCTTAATTCTTGCTCGTCCTCGAGTAGGTAAATGATAAAAAATAGAATTTTTTATGTGGAATGCTACCTAGCATAATTCTCAATGTAATTTTCTTTATTGTGGCATGAATGTTCAGATCCAAATGATTCAAAATAAAAGTTCATATTGACATCAGAAATAATAATACTTCAAACATACTTAATCAAGCAATCATGTCTTCTCAAAATAACATGGCCAAAGAGAGTTATCCCTACAAAATCATATAGTCTGGTTGTTGCTCTATCTTCATCACACAAAGTATTTAATCATGCACAACCCCAATGACAAGCCAAGCAATTGTTTCATACTTTAGTAATCTCTAACTTTTTCAACTTTCACGTAACACATGAGCGTGAGCCATGGACATAGCACTATATGTGGAATAGAATGGTGGTTGTGGAGAATACAAAAAAGAAGGAAGATAGTCTCACATCACTAGGCGTATCAACGGGCTATGGAGATTTAATAGATATCAATGTGAGTGAGTAGGGATTGCCATGCAACGGATGCACTAGAGCTATAAATATATGAAATCTCAACAAAAGAAACAAAGTGGGTGTGCATCCAACTCGCTTGCTCACGAAGACCTAGGGCATTTTGAGGAAGGCCATCATTGGAATATACAAGCCAAGTTCTATAATGAAAATTCCCACTAGTAAATGAAAGTGACAACATAGGAGACTCTCTATCATGAAGATCATGGTGCTACTTTGGAGCACAAGTGTGGTAAAAAGGATAGTAGCATTGTCCCTTCTTTCTTTTTCTCTCATTTTTTTATTTGGCCTTTCTCTTTTTTTATTTGGCCTTTCTCTTCTTCTTTTTGTAAGTCTGAAGTCTCATCCTGACTTGTGGGGGAATCATAGTCTCCATCATCCTTTCCTCACTGGGACAATGCTCTAATAATGAAGATCATCACACTTTTATTTACTTACAACTCAAGATTACAACTCAATACTAGAACAAGATATGACTCTATATGAACGCCTTCGGCTGTGTACCGGGATATGCAATGAATCAAGAGTGACATGTATGAAAATTATGAAGGTGGCCTTGCCACAATTACGATGTCAACTACATGATCATGCAAAGAGCAATATGACAATAATGACGCGTGTCATATAAACGGAATGGTGGAAAGTTGCATGGCAATATATCTCGGAATGGCTATGGAAATGCCATAATAGGTAGGTATGGTGGCTGTTTTGAGGAAGGTATATGGTGGGTGTATGGTATCGGCGAAAGTAGCGCGGCACAAGAGAGGCTAGCAATGGTGGAAGGGTGAGAGTTCGTATAATCCATGGACTCAACATTAGTCATAAAGAACTCATGTACTTATTGCTAAAATCTGCAAGTCATTGAAAACAAAGTACTACGTGCATGCCCCTAGGGGGATAGATTGGTAGGAAAAGACCATCGCTCGTCCCCTTCCGCCACTCATAAGGAAGACAATCAATAAATAAAATTATGCTCCAACTTCATCAAAAAGCGGTTCACCATACGTGCATGCTACATGAATCACAAACTTTAGCACAAGCATTCTTTAAATTCATAGTCACCCAACTAGCATGACTTTAATATTACCACCTCTATATCTCAAAACAATTATCAAGCATCAAATTGATCATAGCATCCAATTCACTTCCTATGATAGTTTTTATTATACCGAACTTGGATGCTCATCATTCTAGGACCGATTCTATAACCATAGAAAATACCATGCTTTTCTAAGAGACTCTCAAAATAATATAAGTGAAGCATGAGAGATCAACAATTTCTTCAAAATTAAGCCACCGCCGTGCTCTAAAATATATAAGTGAAGCACTAGAGCAAAAACTATCTAGCTCAAAAGATATAAGTGAAGCACATAGAGTATTCTAATAAATTCTAAATCAAGTGGGCTTCTCCAAAACGGTATGTACAGAAAGAATGATTGTGGAAAACTACAAAGCAAAAACTAATAGAATACAAGACGCTCCAAGCAAAAGACATATCATGTGGCGAATAAAAATATAGCTCCAAGTAAAGTTACCGATAAACGAAGAAGACGAAAGAGGGGATGCCTTCCGGGGGCATCCCCAAGCTTAGGCTTTTGGCTATTCTTGAATATCTTGGGGTGACTTGAGCATCCCCAAGCTTAGGCTCTTTGCACTCCTTATTCCATAGTACATCAAATCTTTACCCAAAACTTCAAAACTTCACAACACAAAACTCAACAGGAAATCTCGTAAGCTCCGTTAATGAAAGAAAGAAAAACCACCACATAAGGTACTGTAATGAAATCATTATTTATTTATATTGGTGTTAAACCTACTGTATTTCAAGTTCTCTATGGTTCATACCCTTACATACTAGCCATAAATGCATCAAAATAAGCAAACAACACACGAAAAACAAAATCTGTCAAAAACAGAACAGTCTATAGAAATATGTAACTCTCGAATACTTCTGGAACTCTAAAAATCCTACCAAAATAGGAAGTCCTGGGCAATTTGTCTATTGATCTACAGAAAAAAGTATGAACGCAAAATCACGTTCCTGTGAATTACTAAAATTATTTTCGTGCGTGCAAAGTATCTCTTTTTCAGCAGAATCAAATTAACTATCACCATAGGTTATCCTAAGGTTGTACTTGGCACAAACACTAATTAAACATAAAAACACATTTAGACAGAAGGTAGATGCAAAATTTATTACTAAACAGAAACAAAAACAAAAAAACACAAATAAAATTGGGTTACCTCCCAACTAGCGCTATCGTTTAACACCCCTAGCTAGGCATAAAAGCGAGGATAGATCTAAGTAGTGCCATCTTTGGCACTCAATTCTTCAATAGAGCACTTATACTCCCTAGAAGTTTCTTTCTTTTTAGTGAGGATTAAGATCCTAGGTAGGAAATCAAGAAATTCATTTGTAGCAAAAGGTTCCTTAATGATGGCAAGAAAATTGGGGTGAACACTAATTGATTTGAGATCATCACTTCCTTTACTAGAAGATTCACCCTTATTTTTAGGAACATACATGACCTTGGAAATTTTAGTAGGAGGTGTTGGGGTATTTTTCACAGAAGAAAAGTCAGACCTAAATTGGTGATAATGTCCTCTAGTTTACCAATTCTTGTAGAATCAAGATCTATTCTTTCATTAACTATAGGTTCTTTTTCTTTAAAAAAATTCAAAGTAACTCCAACCCAAGATCCATATTGGGTAATTTGATTGTGGATCTTTTTATCCAAATTTTCAATTAACTCAACAGTGGCAACTTTATTTTCAATAATTTCAAGCCTTTGCATCACATGTTCCAAAGTTAAGACAGTTCCATTAACCAAAAGAGGAGGTGGACCTAACAAATCTAACATAGCATTATAAGCATCAAAAGTATGGCTACCCAAGAAATTCCCTTCGGTAATGGTGTCAAGAATATATCTATTCCAAGCAGTAATGCCTACATAAAAATTCCGAAGAAGAACGGAAGTGGATTGCTTCCTAGTAGATCTATTTTGAGCATTGCAAATTCTATGCCAAGCATCCTTTAAATTTTCTCCCTCCCTTTTTTTAAAATTAAGAACTTCATGATCGGGAGTATTAACGATAATAGGAGAACTAGCCATAGCGACGAGCATACAAAAGGCAAGAGAAAAGAGAGAGGAGATTGGGAAAGAGAGGGCGAATAAAACGGCAAGGGTGAAGTGGGGGAGAGGAAAACGAGAGGCAAATGGAAAATAATGTAAATGCGAGGGAGATGAGTTTGTGATGGGTACTTGGTATGTCTTGACTTGAGCGAAGACCTCCCCGGCAATGGCGCCAGAAATACTTCTTGCTATGTCTTGAGCTTGTGTTGGTTTTCCCTGAAGAGGAAAGGGTGATGCAACAATAGTAGTGTAAGGATTTCCCTCAGTTTTTGAGAACCAAGGTATCAATCGAGTAGGAGGCTCCTCAGAAGTCCCACGCACCTACACAAACAAACAAGAACTTGCAACCAACGCAATAAAGGGGTTGTCAATCCCTTCACCGCCACTTGTGAAAGTGAGATCAGATAGAGATAATATGATAAGATAAATATATTTGTGGTATTTTATAATAAAGATAGGAAAATTAAAGATGCAAATAAAAGTAGATTGAAAGCTTATATGATAAAAGATAGACCCGGGGGCCATAGGTTTCACTAGTGGCTTCTCTCAAGATAGCACAAGTATTACGGTGGGTGAACAAATTACTGTCGAGCAATTGATAGAAAGAGAATAATTATGAGATTATCTAGGCATGATCATGTATATAGGCATCACATCCATGACAAGTAGACCGACTCCTGCCAGCATCTACTACTATTACTGCACACATCGACCGCTATCCAGCATGCATCTAGAGTATTAAGTTCATAAAGAACAGAGTAACACGTTAAGAAAGATGACATGATGTAGAGGGATAAACTCATGCAATATGGTATAAACCCCATCTTTTTATCCTCGATGGCAACGATACTGTACGCGCCTTGATGCCCCTGCTGTCACTTGGAAAGGACACAACAAGATTGAACCCAAAGCTAAGCACTTCTCCCATTGCAAGAAAGATCAATCTAGTAGGCCAAACCAAACTGATAATTCGAAGAGACTTGCAAAGATAACTAAATCAGACATAAAAGAATTCAGAGGAGATTCAAATATTTCTCATAGATAAACTTGATCATAAACCCACAATTCATCGGATCTCGACAAACACACCACAAAAAGAGTTACATCGAATAGGTCTCCAAGAAGATCAAGGAGAACATGGTATTGAGATCCAAAGAGAGAGAAGAAGCCATCTAGCTAATAACTATGGACCCGAAGGTCTGTGGTAAACTACTCACAACTCATCGGAGAGGCGTTGGAGATGATGTAGAGGCCCTCCATGATCGATTCCCCCTCCAGCGGAGCACCGGTGAAGGCTCCAAGATGGGATCTCGCGGATACAGAAGGTTGCGGCGGTGGAATTAGGTTTTCGTGGTCTGTTCTGATGTTCTCGGGGTACGTGGGTATGTATAGGAGGAAGAAGTAGGTCGGTGGACACCCGAGGGGCCCAAGAGATAAGGGGCGCGCTCTCCACCCTCGTGGCCACCTCGACTGCTTCTTGACTTGCACTCCATGTCCTCTGGGTCATGTTCGTTCCAAAAATCACGCTCCCAAAGGTTTCATTCTATTTGGACTCCGTTTGATATTCTGTTTCTTCAAAATACTGAAATAGGAAAAAAAAAACAGCAATACGGGCTGGGCCTCCGGTTAGTAGGTTAGTCCCAAAAATGATATAAAAGTGTAAAGTAAAGCCCATAAACATCGAAAAGGGTAATATAATAGCATGGAACAATTAAAAATTATAGATACGTTGGAGACGTATCAGACCTCATGCAACATTGCGTCGGTTGCCAGCTTTTTGCAAATCAAAGCCATATGCCACCTACCGCTCTCCAAACAATCCCCATAACTTGGCCCTTTGCGGTCTGGGGGCTCGATATGGTTGGACCCCTTAAAGGAGGAAGCCATAAGAAAAAATACTTGTTGGTCATGGTGGATAAATTCACCAAATGGATAGAAGCCAAACCAGTTAAAACAGTCGAATCCGGACCAGTGATAGACTTCATATCAGGGGTCGCACACCGTTACGGTGTCCCCCACAGCATCATCACCAATAATGGCTCCAACTTCACAGCCGACGAGGTGAAAACTTGGTGCGGCAACATGGGCATTAAGCTCAATTACGCCTTCGTCTATCACCCCCAAACAAATGGTCAAGTCGAACGAGCAAATGATCTTATTATGAGCGGCATCAAACCCAGACTAGCGCGATCCTTGAAGGAATCGGATGCGCACTGGGTCGAGGAGCTCGACTCCGTACTATAGGGGCTGCGGACCACGTCGAATCGCACTACCGGATACACACCATTTTTTATGGTGTACGGCGCAGAGGCGGTATTGCCCTGCGATATCATTCATGACTCACCTCGAGTGCGCATGTACGAAGAGAGAGAAGCCGAGCTTGATCGGCAGGACAGTTTAGATGCCCTGCAGGAGGAGCGTGATGTTGCAAAAGCTCCCTTCCGCATTCTATCAGCATCAGGCTCGAAGGTATCAAAGCAGAGAAGTACGGGCCAAAACTTATATTTGCGAACTCGTTCTACGCCTGCGGGAGAAGAAAAAGGACAAGCTCAAGCCCAAGTGGGAGGGTCCCTTCATCATTGATAAAGTTCTCACCGGAGGAGCGTACCGTCTACGTGATGCATCTGATAATCAAGTCGAGCCAAACCCTTGGAACGCGGCCAGACTCCGAAGATTCTACGCCTAGTGCCGAACTCTGTGTTCGTCTCCTTATCTCTACCTTTGTTTTTTAAGGTATATCCTCTTTCTCTGTTTCTTTCTTTCTTTCTTTTTTATGGCCTTAAAGGCTTCAAGTGTGCCTTGACTACACAATCTTGACATGCTATACGTGCTCATTATACCTGGGGGCTTCTTATACAGAAGCTTAATATAATTATATCCCGAGCTTTATGCCCACTACATATGTGTCACTTGTCCATATGTACCTTTTTTCGCCATTATATGCATCGATATGACTTAAGTTTTGGCCAAGCTGGGTTGCCTAGCTCCTGTGTTTATGCCCTACATTCCCGTTAGTTCGGCTAGGGCATAAGGGCAGCACCTCTGCGATTGTTACTGCCGGGTCAGCCGGACGTGTACCTCAGACTGGGTGAAGCCGAAAGCTAGCGTTCTTAAGGGAATATTCGGTCGGTGAACAAAAGATGTTTCTTACCTATTGACAATATAAACCCCCAGATGTTTCATATCCTGTGTCTCTGTTCGCAGTTCGGACATGCACATTAATGCATGCGTACCCAGGGAAAGGAACCCTTAACGGAACTATTCTCCCTGGAAGATGTTTCTTACTATCCATGTAATATAACATAACTAGTTGGGTACTTGTCTATTCAAGCACTTATGACCCCTACGCCTGGTTTCCACACGTACCCCGGTTTACATAACTGAGCGGGTACTTGGATACACTCCGGATTGTCGGGTCCGGAGGTTGAAGCGAAAAGGTCCGCCATGACAAATGATTTACAATTCGGCTAGGGACAAAATATGTCATTTGAAGTACACAGTCACATAGACTGACTAAATTCTTCTTCTATACCATCCAACAGGCTGTCTAGCCTACAATCCTGTTGGGAATACATTGTAGCTAATCCTACCTAGTCATATACCAGACTAACGGGGATCTCTTTCCCATCTGACCCTACAGGTCCGACCTCAGCCATGTGATTCGGATCAACCTTGGTGTACCGCGTTTTCACCATGGCCCAGGCTTCTCTCACACCTTGTCGGCAGGCCGATATCTTCCATAATCGGAAGCGCCGCCGCACTCCCTTGAGCATCTCTACAAGCTCCCCCATGCCTCCTGGCAGGGAGGCGGATGGCCACAAGGTGCCCTGCATCACCTGCCGAACTTGTTCGTGCAGTTGTTAGAGCTCTTGCAGAAGATCGCCAATGGATCGAGGCATCTCCTCTTCGGGATGACCTGTCAGCATACCTACAGACATAACTCTGTTAGCCCGTTTCTTCACCGAACTGTATAAAGGTTCATTCGAGCACTTACTAAAAATGCCGCGTCGAAGCCTCTTATTCTCCTTCATGGAGTCAGCAAGCTGGGCCCGAACATCTTCTAATTCAATGCCCAGCCAGGGATTGGCATCCTGGAGATCATTTTTCTCTCGCCTAACCCGTGTAATCATGCGCTCGCCAGCCTCTAGCTGTCGTTGAGCATGTTGCTCATCCTTTGGTAAGATGTCCGGATTCACTCCGGGATTGTCTGCAAAATCTATTGTTAGATTCACAAGCATGCCGTACATTAACTGGTACATAATTACATTCTTTTTGAGACAAATATTACCAGATGAGGTCTTCTTGGATTCCTCCATTCCGGCAACTGCGGCCCTTAGCTAGGCTTTGCACTCCTCCAGCTCTTGGGACAAATGGGTGTTCTTCTCTGTAAGAACCTATGCATACAATGATCCTTAAATCAGTTGTGCCAACTGTTTCAAGTCTCAAGGGCTACTGATATACATAATTATCAGATTTTCTTACCCGTATATCCTTTAAATACTAGTCCATGGCTCTAGCAAGACCACCTTGAGCAGATCGGATGTACGCGTCTCCTGAAATGAAGGCATTGAACGCCTCTTCGGAGAAATTAGGGCCGCGGAGTACGGCCCGTCGACGCTTGTGATTCATGGCGCTCTCCACTTCGGAATTTGTAGCGGATATTCTATCTGCATCCTCTGTAGGAGGACCGTCCGGCATTGTCCCCGCATTAGCCTCCGCCCCTGAGTCTGGCTCTAGAGTCCGGCTGGTGGAGGCATGGCAGCGAGCTCTCGAGACCTGATCCGCGGCGCTTTTTACGCCGAGGATCATGGACATTGTTATATTTTAAAGATGATAATCACGGAGCAGGTTTTTAATCATAGCTCTGCGACGGCGTCTCGGTCCTAATCGCCTTCCTTTTAAGCCTACCCGGCTTCGGTGCCCCTTGTTGGCGAGTGACCGCGGGTTCAGCACGGCGCTCCGATGGCCTTCCTTGTAAAACGCAATACATGTGCGGTGGTAAGGCACAAAGAAGGGATCCTTCCCGGAAGTTAGGACTACGGTTTTACTTACATGTGATGCAGGGAGTAGGCCAGGATAATCATCTACCATGGCCACCAAGGCACCGTCACAGCTTAACTGGTCAAACGTCATGTCGATGAGCTCCACAAATATGTCCGGATCTTCTTCAAGTCCGGGGTCGAGGGCCCGGTTGGGGTCCTCTGGCTGTGAAGACGGGTTGTGGACCTCCCTCACAGCTTTTCGCAATTCCTGCTATGAATTAGCAAGGTAAATATTTGTGATGATAGAATGCGGGAATGAACAGAGTTGAGTAAAGGATAGCAGCTCACCCAGCTAGGGGGGGTGTACATGGAAAATCCATCCCATGGCTTAATGTGGGTGAACTCCTCTTCTTCTCCTTTATACAAATCAGACAATATTTTCGCCAGAGCGGTGGCGGAGTCCGGACCTTTACGACCGTAGCGGGTTGTGTCGTCTTCTCCATCGAAGTGGCACATGGGATTCCCCCTGTACTGGAGTGACTGCACCCCCCGCATTATGCATATTGACATAACCTTGATTATTGTCAATCCAGATTTGGCCAGTATTTTTATCCTGCCCATCAGATAAATGACCTCTCTGTTATCTTCCTCCTGGGGGCTCCGGGGACGCCAGTTGCAGCGTTTCTTTAGTGGGGCGTTGGTAAACTCAGGAAGACCCATCTGGATAGGGTCAGGAAGGGGGACGTCCTCTATATAAAACCAGTCTGAAGGCTAGTCTTCAGATGTCTTTTTCGGAGTGCCGGATAGGTATCCGGTCCCGGCTTGCGCCATATTTCGGCTCTGCCCACTTGATATATTGATCCCTCCTGATTGTGAGGGACGAGGCAGCACAGCCTCTTCCATAGCTCGAAATGAGCTTCGCAGCCCAGAAATAGCTTGCAAAGGGCGACATAACCTGCGATGTGCAGTATGGAAGCGGGAGTGAAGTTATGCAGCTGGAGGCCGTAGTACTCTAGGAGCCCGCGGAGGAACGGATGGATTGGAAATCCGAGGCCCCTCAACAAGTAAGGGACAAGGCATACTCGCTCCCCCCTGGATGGGTTGGGGAAACTCTCTGCTTGCTCCCCACCGTCGTAAGTGGCTAGTCCGGCTCGGACGGGGACAAGATATGTAGGCGGGAGAAACCTCTGGGTCTGCAACTCCACCAATTGGCCATGGGATACAGAACAATTCTCCCAATCACCTGGCTTAGTGCTACTAGAGCGAGAGGAGGAGCTGCGGCGGACGGCCATGATGGGATGGCTTTTTTAGGGCGCGCTCTGATGAATCCTCGCTTGGGGAAGATGTAGTGATTTGGGTCTGAGGATCCCCGTATCTTTAATAAACAATTTACTAACATGGACAGGGCGGCAAATGTAAAAATGCCCCGACTTCTCGCCGAGTGCAACATTAATGGGAAGCCGGACACTACTCATTACAACAGGTACTTTGGATTTGGAGAAGAACCCGCCTTGTAATGTCGAAGACAATCAGCGCGCCGGACTCATTGTCATTGAAGCCTAGTTTAGGGGCTACTGAGGGAGTCCTGGATTAGGGGGTCCTCGGACAGCCAAACTATATACTTGTGCCGGACTGTTGGACTATGAAGATACAAGACTGAAGACTTCGTCCCGTGTCCGGGTGGGACTCTCCTTTGCGTGGAAGGCAAGCTTGTCAATTCTAATATGTAGATCTCCTTCTCTGTAATCGACTCTGTGTAACCCTAGCCTCCTCCGGTGTCTATATAAACCAGAGGGTTTAGTCCGTAGGACAACAACAATCATAATCATAGGCTAGCTTCTAGGGTTTAGCCCCTACGATCTCGTGGTAGATCAACTCTTGTAATACTCATATCATCAAGACAATCAAGCAGGAAGTAGGGTATTACCTCCATCGAGAGGGCCTAAACCTGGGTAAACATTGTGTCCCCCTCCTCCTGTTACCATTAGCCTTAGATGCATAGTTCGGGACCCCCTACCCGAGATCCGCCGGTTTTGATACCGACAGCGACGGCCTAGCTAATCGGTCGAACTAGCCCAACTAGCACTACTAGGGAAAAGCCTATACACATAATCTTAGCAGCAGCGCGGTTCAAAAAGGAGCGCTGCTGCTAACTAGTAGTAGCGCATGTACTGTAAACTCGCTGCTGACAAGGCTTTAGCAGTAGCGCTCTCCGCCTAAAACGCGCTGCTACAAATATCGACCGGCGGTGTTCACCTCACTCTAAGTAGCAGTAGCACGGTCGCAAGAACAGCGCTACTGCTAAGTGTGTAGTAGTAGCGCGCTTTTCCTGAGATCGCTGCTGGTAAACTTCAAATTGCCACACTTTTTTGTCCCAGTTAGCAGTAGTGCCGCATCCCAAAGAGCGCTGCTGCTAAATACTTAGCAGCAGCGCGTTTTAGGTCCCGCGCTACTGCTAACCCGCACCAACCCAACACCTTTCCCCACCCGTCCCTCCCCTCCCCTCCCCCTCCTCTTTTCCCTTCCCCCTACCTCCCCCTCCTCCTCCTCTCTTCCCTTCCCCCTACCTCCACCACATGCTCCCACTCTCACTCTTCTTCTATCCACCTTTCTCTCTCTTCATTACTCCTACATAACTACAGCGCCTCCATTAATGCATCTCCTTTCTCTTTTTCCTTCCCCCTCCACTAGTGAAGTTGTCTCCTCCCAAATTAGGTAGCTAGGTAGATGTAGGATTTAGTTAAGTGACCTATTTGCCCCCTAACTAGATCTTTCTTTGTCAAGAAGAGTTTTGTGCACTTTTGATCTCCCTACAACATCATCTCCACCGTGTGCTCGATCTCGATCGAGATATAGGTGATGAAAATTTCATGCTTTTGCAAAATGGAAATAAGTTTATGTGTGTGTGATATGTTTGTGGAAATTGTGTGTGTGTGGCATGAGTTGACACTGCCAAATTGTGCTTTTGAGTTGCCTATGTTTTGCCGAAATGTCGATTTATTTCCGTTTCGGCGAATTCCGGACAAACTCTAGATCCATATATGTCCTATTTTTAGGGAAGGTCATGCCAAAAAAATTTATGACTTTGATGCATGCATGCATTTTTATAATCAATTTGTTTATTATTACTATGCAGAGTTGACGATGGTCAGTGGAACGATGGTGGACAGGTGGTTGCGGTCGGCGGTGCAGGACATGAAAGAAAATAACCGGACAGAGGTTTTATGTCCGTGTCAAAAATGCAAAGGAATAGTTTGGCTCGACCCCCATGACGATGGTCGTGTCGAAGCGCACCTGCTCATGACTGGTTTCATGGATGGCTATACTCGGTGGATAATTGAAGATGAGGATGATGATGTTGAGGATGCCGACGGGCAGGCAATGATGACACGGGCAAGGCGAAGAGATGATCGATAATGGTGGCGGGGAAGAGGCGGACATGGCGGCGGAGAAGGGTCGACATGGCGGAGGAGAAGGGGCGGACATGGCGGCGGAGAGGGCGACATGGACTCCACGCAGCAGAGTTAAATCGGTACTAAGTTCAATTGTGCGGGACCCTCATGTTCAAGCATTGCCGCAAGGAGGCAATCTTGAGAGAGCTGCTTCTAGAGAGGAGGCTAAGCTGGAGCAAGCTGGTGGTAGACTCGAACACTCCATTGTATGATGGTTGCAATCTGAGGTGACCCGCTTGAGTTTCATGCTCCAACTCCGAAGGCGAAGGCTAAAACAAATGGACCGACACTAGCCTCGATGAGCATCTCAAGTACCTAAAGGATGTTCTTCCCGCGGGTAATCTATGTCCTACTAGTGTTGATGAGGCCAAGAAGATCGTGTGCCCTCTTGATCGCCACACGTTAGATACCATGCATGCATCAATGATTGCATAATTTATTGGAAGGAGCACGCGGAAAAAACAAGCTGTCCGTGTGCAATGCTTCTCGATACAAGAAGGCGGGAAGAAATATCCCGGAAAGTTGTATGGTACTTACCGATCCTCCCGTCTCAGAGGTATTTTGTAGAACCCAAGGAAGCAAAGCTAATGTGCTGGCACACGGAGAGGAAGAAGCCCGGCGATGGAGATGATCGAAGTGAGACACGTGAAGGGCGGAAGCCATTGGAGGCGTTGAACAGCTTCTATCGGTATTTTCAATGTGATGCAAGGAACATCGTGCTCGTGGCGTGTACCGATGGCATGAATCCATTTGGCAACCGAACACCAACCATAGCACATGGCCCGTGTTTGTATGGATGTACAACCTCCCCTGGTTGTGCATGAAATCAAATACATTCACATGAGCATGCTTATTCAAGGGCGAAACAACCAGGAAATAATATTAATTTGTATCTGGGGCTACTTCAAGAGGAGTTAGACACGTTATGGAAAACACCGGCCAAGACATGGGGCCTTGACAAGGGTGAGTATTTCAACATGAGAGCGGCGCTGATCACGACAAAGGCAGGACTATCTCGATTCTGAGATATGTGGCGGGCTAGGTGTGCCATGGATATTGCGGATGCACGCGGTGCATGGATGATACAACGTCTCGGCAGCTAACGTCAAGGAAAGATGGCGGTGCAGGAAAATCGTGTACATGGGGCATCGAAGATGGCTTGAACAGGACGACCGTGGAGAAACCGTGGAGATCTATTCAATGGTCACGCTGAGCATCGAGGACCTCCACGTAAGCGGAGCGGTGCGAAATCAATGAGCTGTTGAAAAGCTGGAAGGAGTGCCCCGCGCCGAAAGAGCGATGAGAAAGGCGCCGAGCAGCTGCTGAAGGTATGGAAGGCGAGTGCGTGTTGCGGGACTTGGAGTACTAGCACAAACTCGATACACCTCATTGCCTTGATCAAATGCATATCTGTAAGAATGTCCTTGAGAGCTTGCTCGCAACACTGATGAACATGCCGGATAAGACCAAGGATGGGCCGAAGGCAAGAAAAGACTTGCAAAATTTGAAAATCAGGGAAGATCTGCACATGCCACCCCGTAAAATGTCAGACGAGACAGAGACGGAGACAGAGGCACGAGAGAAGAAGGGCAAAAGGAACACGGGGAAGCATCGCCTCGAAAGCCGTGGCTACCTCGGTAAAAGGCCCATATGGTATAAGGAGGACGCGGAACATGAAGCCGCGGGTCTCCCAGACCCCTTCGCGAAGTTCACCAAACCCTTGGAGCATGACTTCATCAGGGCCCTCTACAAGTGGGACAAGGAGAAAAAGGTTTTTTACACGGACCAGATCACGAGGAAATTGATTAGACTACTGGAGAAGCAACACCGGCTTGCAGCCGAAAGCCCTACTTCTCCGATGAGGCCCAACTGGGCCTTGAACGAACTTAAGGGACTCCCGTTGGACCAGCGGCCGCAATATGGTCGTGTGCACGGCGCTAGAGTGGCGCCACGTGGAAGGAAACAAAAAAATTTAAGAAATAGCCATAAAAGAAATATGGAAGCAAAGGCAATGATAAAAACTGTTTGCAAAAAATTTGCTTTACTGAGCTGATCAGATGGCGTTACCATGGTCGGACAGGACCAAGCCCCCAATAGGAGTGACAATGGTTCAAGTCAGCCAGGTCCCCAAATGAAACCGTGGCATATATGCCAATCAAAAGGCGTGGCAATGGTTCGGGTTCGACCAAGCCCCCAAGTGATTTTGTGGCCTTAGGCTGATCAAGAGGCGTGACTGGTTCAGACTTAACCATGTCCCCAAGTGATCTGGTGGCTCTCGCCTATCAAAAGGTGTTGCGTTGGTTCGGACACGACCAAGGCCCCAAGTGATATGAAAAACAAATTTCAAGGGGTAAACCGGAGGCCGCTTTAAAACAGAACCACTCCATGTAACCACACATGATATGAAAGGACAGAGACCCCGCTTTAGCTGAGGCTCCGGTTTTATTATATCAAAGATAATATATACACTGTCATAATATGTACATAGATAGAGCCAAAGGCTCAGGTGTAGTAAGGCCGAAGATGAGCTATGTTCCACGGCCTGTTTGTCTCCTCCTCTGATGTGCGTGAGTCTTTATGCTCTCGAATATCAATCAGATAGTACGACCCGTTGTGCAGATTCTTGCTGACCACGAAAGGTCCCTCCCAAGGTGGGGATAATTTGTGCATATCCATCTGGTCTTGGATGAGCTGAAGCACCAAATCTCCTTGAAAAGTTCTGGTTCTGATCCGGCGACTATGATAGCGACGAAGATCTTGCTGATAAATCGCCGAGCGGGCAGCCGCTATGTCGCGCTCCTCATCCAATAGGTCCAAAGCATCTTGTTGTGCTGTCTCATTGTCCGCTTCAACATAAGCCGCCACACGAGGCGAATCGTGCCGGATATCACTAGGGAAAACCGCCTCTGCTCCATAAACCATGAAAAACGGCGTGTATCCTGTAGATCGGTTGGGCGTAGTATTGATACTCCATAGCACAGACGATAGCTCTTCAACCCAACAACCCGGTGTTCTTTGCAAAGGAACCATAAGCCGGGGTTTGATGCCTCGCAGGATCTCTTGATTAGCTCGTTCTGCCTGCCCATTGGACTGGGGGTGAGCCACTGATGATACGTCAAGTCGGATGTGCTCATGTTCACAGAACTCCTTCATAGCACCCTTGCATAAATTGGTACCATTGTCAGTAATGATACTGTGTGGAAAGCCAAACCGGAAAATCACCTTTTTGATGAACTGCACCGCTGTAGCTGCATCACACTTGCCTTGTGAGCTCCGCTTCAACCCACTTGGTAAACTTGTCAACTTCCACCAAAAGGTGGGTTTCTTATCCTTGGATCTTTTAAAGGTCCGACCATATCCAGCCCCATGTTGCAAGCGGCCAAGTGATTGGAATCATCCTCAATTCTTGAGCGGCACATGAAACATATGAAAATTTCGACAGCCATCACACCGTTTAACCAAGTCCTCCACATCGCATCTTGTTGTCAACCAGTAGAATCCGTGATTTAAACGCCTTTGCCACAGAGACTTTGAACCGGCGTGGTGACCACAATCCCTTCATGGATTTTCGTAGATTTCACAGCCTTCCTCGGGAGAGATCTGCGTTAAGCATACGATACCTTGCAATGATGCAATTCGCCATTGACAATCGTCATAGACTTGGATCGCCGGACTATCTGCCTGGCTAGAATCTCATCCTCTCGCAACTCTCCCCGGGTCATGTACGCAAGATAAGGAACTGTCCAATCCGGTATGACATGCTGGGCTGCCACCAATTGAGCCTCCGGATCAGGAATAGCCAAATCCGCTTCACCTGGGAGCTGGACTGACGGGTTGTGCAACACATCAAGAAAGACATTAGGCGGGACCGGTTTACGCTGAGAGCCCAACCGGCTTAAAGCGTCCGCCGCTTCATTTTTTCGACGATCTATATGATCCACCTGATAACGCTTGAAGTGACCCGCAATATTATCCACCTCACGACGATATGCAGCCATAAGTGGGTCTTTAGAATCCCAAGTGCCAGACACTTGTTGAGCCACGAGGTCCGAGTCACCGAAGCACTTAACCCGACTTAGGTTCATCTCCTTAGCCATCCGGAGACCATGGAGCAAGGCTTCATACTCAGCTGCATTATTAGTACAAGGGAACATTAAGCGGAGAACATAACAAAACTTATCACCTCGTGGGGAAGTTAATCGACTCCAGCCCCGAGCCCTCAATTGCTGGATCCGTCAAAATGGATAGTCAATATGTGTGATCCGGCTTCTCCTCTGGTGCTTGCAACTCAGTCCAATCATTGATGAAATCCACAAGTGCTTGAGACTTCACCGCCGTCCGAGGTACGTATTTCAATCCGTGCGGCCCAAGTTCTATAGCCCACTTGGCAATCCGGCCAGTCACCTCCCGGTTCCGTATGATATCGCCCAAGGGAGCTGAACTGACCACTGTGATGGGGTGCCCTTGGAAACACTGCTTCAACTTCCGGCTCGCCATGAAAACCCCATATACCAGCTTCTGCCAATGCGGATATCTTTGCTTGGATTCAATAAGCACTTCGCTGATATAATAAACCGGCCGCTGAACCGGATACTCCCTGCCTGCCTCCTTGCGTTCCACCACAATAGCCACGCTAACTGCACGAGCATTGGCCGCTACGTATAACAATAATGGCTCCTTGTCGACCGGAGCCGCAAGAATGGGCGGATTGGCTAATTGCCGCTTCAAGTCCTCTAACGCTTCATCAGCAGCCGGACTCCAGATGAATTGATCTGTATTTCTCAGCATCTGATATAAAGGGATGGCCTTCTCTCCAAGGCGGCTGATAAACCGGCTCGGTCTTGGCGTCTGACCCGTAAGCGCTGAACATCGTTGATACACTTCGGTTTAGCCAGGAGGTGATAGCCGTAATCTTCTCGGATTAGCCTCAATTCCTCTGTTGGACACAAGAAAACCCGGTAACTTGCCGGTAGGAACACCAAAGACACACTTGGCGGGTTAAGCATCATCTGGTAAACTTCGCAAGTTGTCAAAGGTTTCCTTCAAATCATCCACCAGTGTCTCATACGCCTTGACTTGACTACAATATCATCCACATAGGCGTGCACATTGCGGCCGATCTGTTTATCTGAGCAATTCTGTACACACCGTTGATAAGTGGCTTGGGCGCTCTTGAGCCCAAAAGGCATAGATACATAGCAGAAGGCTCCAAAGGGAGTAATAAACGCTGTCTTCTCCTGGTCCTTAACCGCCATTTTGATCTGGTGATATCCAGAATATGCATCCAAAAAACTCAAACGCTCACAACCCGCCATGGCATCAATAATCTGGTCAATGCGGGGGAGGGAAAAAGGATCCGCTGGACAAGCCCTGTTAAGATCCGTGTAATCCACACACATACACCATGTGCCGTTTTTCTTAAGAACCAGCACCGGATTAGCAAGCCACTCTGGATGGAACACCTCAATGATAAAGCCAGCCGCTAAGAGCCTGGCCACTTCCTCTCCAATGGCCTTGCGCCTTTCTTAGTTAAACCGGCGGAGCGCTACCGGTTTATACTTGGGATCAACATTAAGAGTGTGCTCAGCGAGTTCCCTCGGTACACAGCATATCGAAGGCTTCCATGAACTTCGATGGCGTGCTTTCCTATTTAGGGTCCAAGTTGGCAGCGGCGGTGGAGCTGCTTGGGACGAATCGCCAGCACGAAGTCAACAAGCTTGGTCTCGGTGCCGATTTGAACTTCAGATCTGAATCATGCTCTGTAGTGGGCTTCTTCAAAGGGGTCATGTCCGCCGGATCAACATTGTCCCTATAATATTTCAACTCCACCGTGGCACAAACCGACTCTGCATAGGCCGCATCACCTTCCTCACATTCCAAGGAAATCTTGCGACTCCCATGAACCGTTATTGTCCCTTTGTAACCCGGCATCTTGAGCTGCAAATAGATATAACAAGGCCGTGCCATGAATTTGGCATAAGCCGGCCGCCCAAACAAAGCGTGATATGGGCTCCAGATTTTCACCACCTCAAAGCTTAGTGTCTCGGATCGAGAATCATGCTCTTCCCCAAAAGCCACCTCCAGGCCTATCTTACCAACAGGATATGCTAATTTTCCAGGCACCACACCATGGAACACCGTATTAGACGGTCTGAGATCTTTGTCTGTTAGCCCCATGCGACAGAATGTCTCATAGTACAGGATGTTAATACTGCTCCCTCCATCCATGAGTACCTTGGTGAATTTATAACCTCCCACCTGAGGGTCTACCACTAATGCCAGCTGGCCCGGATTGTCAATCCGGGGGGTGATCCTCCCTGCTCCACACGATAGGCTGCTCCGACCAGCATAAGTAACGTGGCACAGCCGGTTCAACAGAGTTCACCGCTCGCTTGTGAAGCTTCCGGTCGCGCTTATCCAAGCTAGTTGTGAAAACGTGATATTGTCCGCTGTTCAACTATTTTGGCTGGCACTGATAACCTGACTGCTGCTGCTGCTGCTGTTGGTTGTAACCCTCTTGACGGCTCTGATTATTCTGGTTATTATTGCCGCCCTGATTGAAACCTAAACCGGAAGCTCTATCGTGACCCGGCCCATGGAAACCGGATCCTGAACCGCCACCTGACCCGCGGTCATACCGAAAGGCATTAGAGTTTTTAAACTCCTGCATAATGTAACAATCCTTCCAAAGGTGGTTAGTCGGCGCCTCCTTCGTCCCGTGTTTTGGGCAAGGCTGATTCAACAAATAGTTCGAACGATCCGGGTTAGGATTTGGAGCCCCATTACGATTTGCCGCTTTACCTCTGCGCCGCTGACCCTTGTCCTGTGCGTTAGTGTTAGCCACAAAGTCCATGCTGCCATCCGCTTTGCGCTTGCCTCCGTTCCATGGCCCGCCGGTTTGTCTTGATGCCCCTTGGGTTGCTATTCTTCTTTCCTTCCTGCTTCATCATCGTCGGTCTCGGGATCCTTGGTACTATCGAATCGGGATACTTCATTAAAGCGACCATGAGAGTTCCCATGTCATTCTGAGAACCGCTTCATCGCCCCAATTTCAATTTTAAAGGCATAAACCGGCGGTTGCCCTCCAGGTTAAGATCGCGAGTCGGCATTGATCTGTCGGGACGAGTGCAAGACTTCAAAAGCGGCGTACCCAATGGGTTGTTGATTCTCCGTCCTCCACGAACACAAGCCGCCCGGTCTACTATGGACTTGGGCTGCTTACGTATCTTTGAAATGCTGGATAAACCGGGCCTGCAACTGGGCCCATGAACTGATAGAATTAGGTGGCAGGCTCTTCAACCAAGTACGGGCCGTGCCTTTAAGCATCATGGTGAAGTACTTTGCACATGCGGTCTCATCCACATCCAACATCTCCATGGCCATCTCATAACTCTCTATCCACGCTTCTGGAGATAAATCAGCGTGTAATTCGGCACCTTGCACGGACCCTTGAAATCTTTGGGCAGGCGTACATTGCGTAAAGCGGGGACTAAACAGGGTACTCCCAAAGCGGATCGACCCGCCCAGCAGAGGTGGTAGGACGAACGGTGTAAGGTGACTGCTTCATTCTGCGCCGCTAACTCGGCCTCCGCCGTGCGGGCCGGTCCACTACATCCGAGCATCGCGAACACCACCTGCCGGGTTATTGCCACGGGCCGCTTCACGGCCTTGCGTGTTGCTCGATATTGCCGGTTCATCCAGGCACCTGCTATAGCTCCGTCTTGGCCGAGGTGTGGAGTGAATCAGATCGTGGCTGTCGCGGGGCGGCCGGGCGCGGATGGGGGCCCGCCCGCCGCGGGCACCTATGGGGCCGGGGCCCCTTCGTGAAGTCTTGATGCGAGGCGGAGGAGGCCAGAAGAGCAGATCGGCGCGATGCAGCGGCGCGGGTTTTACCCAGCTGGGACGCGATGGGCGCGTAAACCCTACTCTTGCTTTGTGTTAGTATTTGATCTTGCTCAAGAATGCGGCGTATGGTGGTGTTGTGTTGAGTGAGTCGAACCAGCGAACCCCTCTCCGTTGTGCATGGGCCTCCTTTTATAGTGCCAAGGGTCACCAACAGGTGTCAGCGTGGGAGAAAGGGGTAAAAATGTAAAGAGGTGGTAGTTGGAGCAGTCAAGGGAGCAGTGGAGCTACGATTGCTTGAGCAATGGTTTCTACCTACTTTTGTCAGAGGGGGACAAGGGCATTTAATGCCCGTCGCCGTCGACCCCAAAAGCTCCCGCCCTGGCGTCTCCGTCTGCCACGGCGATGGATCTATCACCGTGAAATGCCACCGCACCCCCTAGGCTGCGCGGCCACCCGCCACGCGTCTCTAAAGAGGGCTCAAGGCGATGCGTGGGCAAATGAGCTGGAGTGCGGGCACACAGCGTAGCTCTCCCGGCAAGCGCCTTGCCGGGGTCTTGATCTTGCCGGGCCCGGGAGCTTGTCGGGCTCTGTAACTTGCCGCTCCCGGGCCCTCGCGGACGCGTATAAGCGCCAGGCGTGTCTTCGTGATATAATCTTCTAGTCTCCCGGCGAGCTCCTCTCGCGGGACCTTGCGTGAGTGATGTAATCTTGAGCACAGAGCGGCCTTCCCGGCAAGCTCCTCTTGCCGGGGTCTCGATCTTCGGCCTTGCGTACTTTGTTCTTGAATGGCTTGATATGGAGCAGGGATGGTCTCCGGCAAGCACATGGTAGATCCAGCCGCTGGAGGAGCTCATTGCCCGTGCACAAGTTAAGTCTTGAGGTACCCCTACCTTAGTACACCGACAGAGCCCGGGCCTGGGCCACACTGCAGCCGAGCGCTGTTGGGCCAGGCCCAAAAGCAAAGGGGCGGGCACACGCGGCCCACGGCGTGCCGACTCCCTACGCATCCGCCGCCTCCCGATGTGGCAGCGTCGATTGCGGCGTCGTGGGAGGCGTGGGCGGCGCATGCGATCTTTAAAACATCCACCCCATGATCGTGGTGCGGGCGAGTCGCTTCACCCGTCGCTCTAGCTCGCTTTTTCGCCACGCAGCCCTCATGCACGGGGTCGGGGGCGAAGGTGGGAGACCGAGCCGTCACGCAGGCGGAGAAGGCGAGTCGGCCCGCTCCTCGGCCTCCTCGCTTCTGATTGGCTGGCCAGGCGGTTGAGCCCCACCTCGCCCCTTTAAAAGGGGCGAAGGGAGCACAATGGCCACACTCATCCTCTTCTCCCTTCGTCTTCATCTTCTATTCTTCTTTCCGCCATGGAAGGGGGAAACCCCAGCTCTTCGACGGTGGCGGCGAGGGTCGCCTCTAGGCAGCGCACCTCTCCCCATCCCGCTCCCGTGGCAGCGGAGCCGGCCCTGAGAGGGAGAGGGAGGCGTGGCCTGAGCGAGGCAGGCGTGGCGAGGCGGCGGGAGAGGCGGTCGTGGTGATCGCCTCCCGTCTCCCCGGCGTCTCCTATCCACGGCGCGGTCCATCTTTGAGGCGATCCCAGGAGTTCTTCATCAAGCTGCGCCCGAGCACCTCGTCGGCGCCTCCGGTTCACCGGCCCCATTCGCGGACGCGATGGAACGGATCCACCGGCGTGATGGAGTTGCGCATGAGGGCTGCGGGATCAGCGGCTTTTCGGGTGAGTGTCGTGTCCCCAGCCCGGCGTGATGTTCTTCGACCGAGGGTGGAAGGCGTTCGCCGGATCCATAGCTTGGCGGCGGGGTTTACCCTCCATTTCAAGTTAATGGAGGCGACCTTCTCGCCGTCAAGGTCTTGGGGACTACGGGACCGGGTGAGATCTTGTGTGGACAGCTCCTCCGGCGTGAAGGTCCCTCCTCGGCGAGAGTAGCGAGGAGGGGAGCGACAGCGACGACGAGGAGGATGGCGGGTCCGACTAGGCGTCGGACACCGCTGCCTCGCGCGCCACCGGCGACCCCATCTTCTGGGTCGCCGGCCTCCTGAACTCTCCGGGGCCGTCTCCTTGGGCGGCTGGCGTAGGGAGGCTGCGGAAGAGGAAGAGGGGGTGGCGGCAAGGCCGTCAAATCGAATCTGAGGCGAGGAGCCCTCGACAGGTCTTGACGTCCCACCACCCGTCTTCAAGCTCTGCCTCCCGCGCCTTCGTCTCGCCAAGCTCTGGCGGCCCCGGGTGTTCTCTTGGTGTCTTCGGCACCGTAGCTCTCCTAAGCGCCCTTTGCCCTTCCCGACAAGCTTCTCTTGCGGGGCCTCCTTCCGGCAAGCTTCTCTTGCAGGGGCTCCTGACCTACCTCTGAGCAGGGAAGCGGGAGAAGGATTACGGGCATCTTATCTTTTAGTTTGTAAGCCTTCTGGCCTTAACTGTATTCAAAACTTGTAATCCTCTCTATCATGTTTTTCATCCTCTATGGACTTGTATTAAACTAGGATGTTTTTAATGAAAAGAGGGGAAAGCTTGCCGGACCGAGTCTTTTACTTGACTTCGTGCCTTGTATGTTCTTACGCTATCGGGGAGTTTGCCGGGGCGAACACGCTTGCCGAGTGCGGGACAGCCCGCTGGCGGTGTTGCTTCCGGCAAACAACCTTGCCGGGCGATTCGGACGCTTAACTTGCTGAGCAGGCTCGAAAGCAAGGTAGGGTGCAGCAACACACTTGTGTTTGTTGAGCGGACTCGGAAACAAAACAAATGCATAGCTGGCCCCGACTTGGCTCCTCCGCGTACGGGTTTTACAAGATACGCTCGTTCGAAGACGCAGCCCCGCTTTCCCTGGTCCATAAGAGGATGCATGACGAGGGATGAAAAACTTATCTGATATCGCAGCCCCCAGCAACTCTGGCTTGCCGGAGACGAATCTTGGTGCTCGCAGCCCCCAGCGACGCTGGCTCGCCGGAGACGAATCTTGGCGCTCGCAGCCCCCAGCGACGCTGGCTCACCGGAGACGAATCTTGGCGCTCGCAGCCCCCAGCGACGCTGGCTTGGCCAGAACCCAAGTGCTGGTGCGCTCTTCCGGTTTCCCCTTGTTGCTGTAATTTCAACCATGAAAACAGTTGAGATAGATCTGCAACAGCTTCATTATTTACATGTATATGCGTATGAGTCCTTGATTGTGCAATGCGATGCCGTGCCTTGCCCTTCGTATGTTTGTACTCTCGCTCTCGGGAGCTTGCGGTCGCGAACACGCTTGCTGAGTCGCGGAACATCAGCAGCCCGCTGGCTGGTGTTGCTTCGGCAAGCAACCTTGCGGGTCGGTACTGCAGCGCTTGTGTTTGCCGAGCGGACTCGGAAACAAGGCAAGGGCGCAGCTGGACCACGACTTGGCTCCTCTCGCGCTCAAGTCTCTCATACGAAGGACATCTTACGGCAAGGCTCGCCAAGTTATACCCTTTACTTTACATCCTTTGTGCGCTTTCACCCTACGCTTCTAGGGAACTTGCCGGCGCTCAACACACTTGCTGAGTGCGGAACATCAGCAGCCCGCTGGCTGGTGTTGTTACCGGCAAGCAACCTTGCCGCGTCTAGTCGCGACGCACTTAACTTGCTGAGCGGACTCGAAAGCGAAACAAAAGGCGCTGGCTGGTCGCGGCTCACTTTTAACTCGTTGAGTGTGCTCGAAGCAAAGTAAGGGTGCGGCTATCCACGGGCAGGCTCCTCCGCGCACATGTTTTGCGCACAAAGGACGAACGCACGAGGGATATAACATAAAAGAACATGGAACTAAAGGAGTGCTCTGCACAAAAGCTCGAGCAACTTAGCTTTTCTTTTTCTTGCTTTCTTGCTCTCGCCGGTGGAGCTCGATGGCGCGTCCTCGACGGCAGCGCAGCACTCCGGGAGATCGTTTCGGAGCAGGCACGAGCTATCCACGCCGGGCTTGGGCGTTCGAGGAGATCGCTTCGCCGGAGTGCTGCGCCAGAGCCGTCCTTGCCGGACTTAGAGCTCGATGGCACGTCCTCGACGGCAGCGTAGTGTTCCAGGGAGACACGCTTGCTGGAGTGGAGGGGGCGAGGCGAGCAGCGCGAGCAGGATATGCTCGGACTCCTAGTAGCGATAGGAGGCGAGGTCCTGCCACAGCACTTCGCTTTGCTCATGCATGGACAGCGGTCCGGAGCATCGCGAGCCTCCGGCGCGCTCTTGCCCCCAACATCGAGTACCACCTCCGTGGCACGGCGCTGCTGGGTAAATCGTCTTGCTGAGATGGGCGTGGATCCACGGAGACCGGCGCGGTCATCCGTCTGTCCACAGATGCAGGTGGCGCGCGAGTACCCTCGCCGGTGTCCACCCTTCGCTAGCGTCTCCTCCGCCTACCGTTGGCTCGGTGGCGGCGAGTGAAACGCGAGCAGTCTGCAACCCTCGAGGCCCTCGTCTTGAGGCCATGGCGCGATTGTCGATGAAATTCTTGTGAAGCTGGAGAGGTTGATGAAGAACAGCGGCCTTGTGACGCGGATCAGTCCGCACAACCTCGGCGCCCTACCGCGCGCCAAAAGATGTCATGAGGCGGCGAGGCGCGGATGGGGCCCGCCGCCCGCGGCACCTATGGGGCAGGGCCCTTCGTGAAGTCTTGATGAGGCGGAGGAGGCCTGAGAGAGCAGATCGAGGCGATGCACGCGGGCGCGGGTTTTTACCCAGCTTCGGGCCGCGATGGACGCGTAAAACCCTACTGCTGCTTTGTGTTCGTATTTGATCTTGCTCAAGAATGCGAGCGTATGGTGGTGTTGTGTTGAGTGAGTCGAACCAGCCGAACCCCCTCTCCGTTGTGCATGGGCCTCCTTTTATAGTGCCAAGGGGTCACCAACAGGTGTCAACGTAGGAGAAAGGGGTAAAAATGTAAAAGAGGTGGTAGTTGGAACAGTGCGGGAATAGTGGAGCTACGATTGCGAGCAGTGGTTTCTACCTACTTTTGTGAGAGGGGACAAGGGCATTTAATGCCCGTCGCCGTCGACCCAAAAGCTCCCATACAGGCGTCTCCGTCTGCCTGCAGCGATGGATCTATCACCGTGAAGTGCCACCGCACCCCCTAGGCTGCGCGGCCACCCGCCACGCGTCTCTAAAGAGGGCTCAAGGCGACGCGTGGGCAGATGAGCTGGAGTGCAGGCACATAGCGTAGCTCTCCCGGCAAGCGCCTTGCCGGGTCTTGATCTTCCGGGCAGGGAGCTTGTCGGGCTCTGTAACTACCGCTCCCGGGCCCTCGCCGAGGCGTATAAGCGCCGGGCGTGTCTTCGTGATATAATCTTCTAGTCTCCCAGCGAGCTCCTCTCGCCCGGGACCTTCGTGAGTGATGTAATCTTGAGCACAGGCGGCCTTCCCGGCAAGCTCCTCTTGCCGGGGTCTCGATCTTGACCTTGCGTACTTTGTTCTTGAATGGCTTGATATGGGCGGGGATGGTCTCCGGCAAGCACATGGTAGATCCGGCCCTTGGGGGCTGCATTGCCCGTGCACAAGTTAAGTCTTGAGGTACCCCTACCTTAGCTACACCGACAGAGCCCCGGGCTGGGCCACACACAGTGCCGGCGGTGTTGGGCCAGGCCCAAAGCGAGTGGGCGGGCACACGCGCGCCCACGGCGTGCCGACTCCACTTACGCATCCGCCGCCTCCCCGATAATAGCACGCGTCGATTGCGGCGTCGTGGGAGGCGTGGGCGGCGCATGCGATCTTTAAAACATCCACCCGTGATCGTGGTGCAGGCGAGTCGCTTCACCGTCGCTCTAGCTCCGCTTTTCGCCCTGCAGCCCTCATGCAGGGGTGGTGGGCGGCGAGTGGGAGACCGAGCCGTCCGCAGGCGGAGAAAGCGAGTCGGCCCGCTCCTCTGGCCTCCTCGCTTCTGATTGGCTGGCCAGGCGGTTGAGCCCCACCTCGCCCCTTTAAAAGGGCGAAGGGGAGCACAATGGCCACCTCATCCTCTTCTCCCTTCGTCTTCATCTTCTGTTCTTCTTTCCGCCATGGAAGGAAACCCAGCTCTTCGGCGGTGGTGGCGGGGTCGCCTCTAGGCAGCGCACCTCTCCCCATCCGCTCCGTGGCAGCGGAGCCGCCACGAGAGGAGAGGGAGGCGTGGCCTGAGCGAGGCCGAGGCGTGGCCGAGGCGGCCGGGAGAGGCGGTCGTGGTGATCGCCTCCCGTCTCCCCGGCGTCTCCTATCCACGATCACGGTCCATCTTGAGGCGATCCCAGGAGTTCTTCATCAAGCTGCGCCGAGCACCTCGTCGGCGCCTCGGTTCACCGGCCCCATTCGCGGACGCGATGGAACGGATCCACCGGCGTGATGGAGTTGCGCATGAGGGCTGCGGGATCAGCGGCACTTTCGGGTGAGTGTCGTGTCCCCGGCCCGGCGTGATGTTCTTCGACCGAGGGTGGAAGGCGTTCGCCCGGATCCATAGCAGCGGCGGGGTTTACCCTCCATTTCAAGTTAATGGAGGCGACCTTCTCGCCGTCAAGGTCTTGAGGACTACGGGACCGGGTGAGATCTTGTGTGGACAGCTCCTCCGACAGCGAAGAGTCCCTCCTCGGCGAGAGTGACGAGGAGGGGCGGCAGCGACAGCGAGGAGGATGGCGGGTCGACTAGGCGTCGGACACCGCTGCCTCATGGCCACCGGCGATCCCATCTTCTGGGTGCGGCCTCCTGGCTCTCGGGGCCGTCTCCTTGGGCGGTAATTTGGCGTGGGAGGCTGCGGAAGAGGAAGAGGGGTGGCGGCAAGGCCGTCAAATCGAATCTGAGGCGAGCCCTCGGCAGTGTCTTGGCGTCCCACCACCCGTCTTCAAGCTCTGCCTCCGCGCCTTCGTCTCGCCAAGCTCTGGCGGCCCCGGGTGTTCTCTTGGTGTCTTCTGGCCCGTAGCTCTCCTAAGCGCCCTTTGCCCTTCCCGACAAGCTTCTCTTGCGGGGCCTCCTTCCGGCAAGCTTCTCTTGCGGGGCTCCTGACCTACCTCTGAGCAGGGAAGCAGGAGAAGGATTACGGGCATCTTATCTTTTTAGTTTGTAAGCCTTACGCCTATAGCGTATTCAAAACTTGTAATCCTCTCTATCATGTTTTCATCCTCTATGGACTTGTATTAAACTAGGATGTTTTTAATGAAAAGAGGAAAGCTTGCGGACGAGTCTTTTACTTGACTTACGTGCCTTGTATGTTCTTACGCTATCGGGGAGTTTGCGGGGCGAACACGCTTGCCGAGTCTTGGGACAGCCATTGGCGGTGTTGCTTCCGCAAACAACCTTGCGGGCGATTCGGCAACAACTTGCTGAAGCGGGCTCGAAAGCAAGGTAAGGGTGCAGCAACACACTTGTGTTTGTTGGCGGACTCGGAAACAAAACAAATGCATAGCCCAGGCCCGACTTGGCTCCTCAGCGTCTGGGTTTTACAAGATCGCTCGTTCGAAGACGCAGCCCGCTTTCCACTGGTCCATAAGAGGATGCATGACGAGGATGAAAAACTTATCGATATCGCAGCCCCGGCAACTCTGGCTTGCGGAGGCGAATCTTAGTGCTCGCAGCCCCAGCGGGCTGGCTCGCGGAGAGCGAATCTTGGCGCTCGCAGCCCCCAGCGACGCTGGCTCACCGGAGACGAATCTTGGCGCTCGCAGCCCCCAGCGACGCTGGCTTGGCCAGAACCCAAGTGCTGGTGCGCTCTTCCGGTTTCCCCTTGTTGCTGTAATTTCAACCATGAAAACAGTTGAGATAGATCTGCAACAGCTTCATTATTTACATGTATATGCGTATGAGTCCTTGATTGTGCAATGCGATGCCGTGCCTTGCCCTTCGTATGTTTGTACTCTACGCTCTCGGGGAGCTTGCCGGTCGCGAACACGCTTGCTGAGTGCGGAACATCAGCAGCCCGCTGGCTGGTGTTGCTTCCGGCAAGCAACCTTGCTTGGTCGGCTGCGTAGCGCTTGTGTTTGCCGGCGGACTCGGAAACAAGGCAAGGCGCGGCTGGACCACGACTTGGCTCCTCTCGCGCTCAAGTCTCTCATACGAAGGACATCTTACGGCAAGGCTCGCCAAGTTATACCCTTTACTTTACATCCTTTGTGCGCTTTCACCCTACGCTTCTAGGGAACTTGCCGGCGCTCAACACACTTCTGAGTCGCGGAACATCAGCAGCCCGCTGGCTGGTGTTGTTACCGACAAGCAACCTTGCAGCGTCTAGTCGCGGACGCACTTAACTTGCTGAAGCGGACTCGAAAGCGAAACAAAGGCGTGAAGCTGGTCGCGGCTCACTTTTAACTTCGTTGAGTGTGCTCGAAGCAAAGTAAGGGTGCGGCTATCCACGGGCGAGCTCCTCCGCGCACATGTTTTGCGCACAAAGGGAATGAGCATACGAGGATATAACATAAAGAACATGGAACTAAAGGAGTGCTCTGCACAAAAGCTCGAAACAACTTAGCTTTTCTTTTTCTTGCTTTCTTGCTCTCGCGGTGGAGCTCGATGGCGCGTCCTCGGCGGCAGCGCAGCACTCGGGGAGATCGTTCACGAGCGGGCACGAGCTATCCACGCCCGGGCTTGGGCGTTCGAGGAGATCGCTTCGCGGAGTGCTGCGCCCGAGCCGTCCTTGCGGACTTAGAGCTCGATGGCACGTCCTCGGCGGCAGCGTAGTGTTCGAGGAGACACGCTTCTTGGAGTGGAGGGGCGAAGCGAGCAGCGCGAGAGCAGGATATGCTCGGACTCCTAGTAGCGATAGGAGGAGCAGGTCTGCCACAGCACTTCGCTTTGCTCATGCATGGACAGTGATGCGGAGCATCCCGCGAGCCTCCGCGCGCTCTTGCCCCAACATCGAGTACCACCTCCGTGGCGCAGCGCTGCTGGGTCGTCGTCTTGTTGAGATGGGCGTGGATCCACGGAGACCGAGGCGCGGTCATCCGTCTGTCCCTGGATGCTGGTGGCGCCCGCGAGTGCCCTCGCCGGTGTCCACCCTTCATTGGCGTCTCCTCCGCCTACCGTTGGCTCCGGTGGCGGCGAGTGAAACGCAGAGCGGGTCTGCAACCCTCGAGGCCCTCGTCTTGGGGCCATGGCGCGGTTGTCGATGAAGTTCTTGTGAAGCTGGAGAGGTTGATGAAGAACGCGGCGCGACGCCGGATCAGGTCCGCACAACCTCGGCGCCCCTACAGCGCGCCAAAGATGTCGTGAGGCGGCGGGCGCGGATGGGGCCCGCCGCCCTTGGCACCTATGGGGCAGGGCCCCTTCGTGAAGTCTTGATGCTGAGGCGGAGGAGCCTGAGAGAGCGGTCGAGGCGATGCAGCGAGCGCGGTTTTACCCGGCAGACGCGATGGGCCGCGTAAACCCTCTGCTGCTTTGTGTTCGTATTTGATCTTGCTCAAGAATGCGGCGTATGGTGGTGTTGTGTTGAGTGGTCAGAACAGCGAACCCCTCTCCGTTGTGCATGGGCCTCCTTTTATAGTGCCAAGGGTCACCAACAGTGTCAGCGTGGGAGAAAGGGGTAAAAATGTAAAAGAGGTGGTAGTTGGAGCAGTCTTGGGAATAGTGGAGCTACGATGCTTGAGCAGTGGTTTCTACCTACTTTTGTGAGAGGGGACAAGGGCATTTAATGCCCGTCGCCGTCGACCCCAAAAGCTCCATACAGGCGTCTCCGTCTGCCTGCCGGCGATGGATCTATCACCGTGAAGTGCCACCGCACCCCTAGGCTCTTGCCACCACCCGCAGCGTCTCTAAAGAGGGCTCAAGGGCGGCGTGGGCAGATGAGCTGGAGTGCAGGCACATGGCGTAGCTCTCCGGCAAGCGCCTTGGGGGTCTTGATCTTCGGGCCGGGAGCTTGTCGGGCTCTGTAACTTGCCGCTCCCCGGGCCCTCGCCGGGACGCGTATAGCGCCGGGGCGTGTCTTCTGTGATATAATCTTCTAGTCTCCCCGGCGAGCTCCTCTCGCCAGGACCTTGCGTGAGTGATGTAATCTTGAGCCTGGAACGGCCTTCCCGGCAAGCTCCTCTTGCCGGGGTCTCAATCTTCGGCCTTGCGTACTTTGTTCTTGAATGGCTTGATATGGAGCAGGGATGGTCTCCGGCAAGCACATGGTAGATCCAGCCGCGGGGAGCTGCGACTGCCCGTGCACAAGTTGGGGTACTGAGGTACCCCTACCTTAGTACACCGACAGTGGCTGTATGAATATGCCTCCTGTTGAATGAAAGTGGTCCGGAGAAGTTCCTTAACCCGACGCGTCTCTATTGCTTGCGGAGAGTCTCCTTCCACCGGGATAGCTTCTAATCGTGCAGCAGCTGCAACAAGATTGTCCATAGGATTAGAATAATGACCTGGAGGTGTCTAAACTGGCGGAGGAATCACAATGTTCTGTCGAGGAGGTTCCATCAGGTGGGGTTGGACCATCGCTCCTGGCCCTGGTGCCTCCACCCGGTTTACCTCCGGGAGCCCTGGCGGATTACTGGTTCCAGCTCCCGTAGTGTGAAAGAGATTTCGAGGGTCGAACCCTAACGGCAGGCGTGATCTGTGCTTCCGCTTCAAGACCTCTGTGATGCGTTACGGTCGAGCATGAGCTTATAGGCCTGGGCGTCCAGCGGCTCGCTGCGGCCATCTGTCCTTCTCTGCTGCCAGTCGGCTTTGGCTGTCTGATCTGCTCTCTCACCTTGGTAATCTCCGCATCATGGGCCTCTGATCCGGCTGGATTGGCTTACGCCATAAGTGCGACTAGTCGTCAAGCAGGTCGACGAGAACTTGAACCGGCGGGCGCACAAGGCCTCCTGCCCCTGCTACTGCTGCCGCTGCTGATCCGAAAAGCATTGCTGCTGCGGTCGAAGAGTGATTCGCCGCCTGCGTGCCAGCCATGAATATTCGAACCCGGTTGATCAGATCTGGGGGGTCCGGAATACTGTCGCCATCGGAACAGCCCCTAATCTGGTCGTCTTGCAACTGGTACAATGATTCGGTCTCTCCAGTTGAGGACTCGTCGCCGGAATAGACGACGGTCTCTCCACCGTATTCGACTCGTCCTCATGCTCTCCTCCGTGGATGACTCAAGCGAAGGCACGCTTCATGGCGGTTTAACTGGGTAGATCTCGCCGCTGAGCCGTCTCGGCGAAGTCGGTGCAGATGTTCGGCTCGAGCCCGAGCTCACCGATCTTGCCGATGAAAGCGTGTATACCACCAAAGGGGACCCGATATCCGTACTCGATCGAGTGGCCGGGACCAAATCCTGAATCGTCGATGTAGAGCTTGCGCGACGACTCTTGGTCATCCGCCCACAACATAGCCTTGAGTCCTTTGAGCTTGCCCTCCAAGATCATCAAACCGTCGTCACGATAGCCCACGGTGGGCGCCAACTGTCGATGGATTTGTCACGGCGGATGTCCTAGTGAAAGGACTTAGTCGTGGAGCCATCGCTACGGGTTAACTTGAAGGGGTTAAAGCGGACACAAAGACACTAGGGTTTATACTAGTTCGGCCCCTTCGATGAAGGTAAAAGCCTATGTCTAGTTGTGATGGAATTGATGTGGTCTCGATGGCTAAGGAGAAAACAAGCTTCGCCTAGGCTTGAGTTGTTGTTGCCTAGGCTTATATACACGGGTGACGCCCGTCGGTCCATGGAGTCCCATACTGGTTCATATTTGTATCCCGGTTGGTCTCTCTCTATTCCTAACTTACAATACAAGTTTACATATCATGCCGATTTACGGCTACAGGTTCTAAACCAACTACAGGCCTTGGGCCTTCATCTGCTTACTTTACTAATGAAATTAACCCGGCCCAAGTAGGCCGGTTCACGCCCAGTGGTAATATCCCCAACATGGCCCGTCCTCAGTCTCAGGCACGCTTGGTGGGCCTTCGTCTTTGGCTGAGCTCGACGCCGTCAGGGTAATTACATGTCGTACCAACATATATATATATATATAGATAATATTCCATTTTTGTTGCCTTTCGGTTGTTTCGCCACGGACATATGTGTTTGCGGCGAAAAAACCCGTGCACCATACTTTACTTGATCAAAGGCGGAAGGTGGGCGTGGGAAAGGGATGATAATGGACCCCCTCAACGCACATTCCACAATCAGCGATCCCGCCGGGCACTTGAGGTTAGCTTGACCAGTGTGAAATCGGGGCACAGTTGCCTCCTCTAGTCTGACATGCGGAGGCGGACGGCGAGACCCCACCGCGGATTAGGCTTCTAAGGGTTGGGTGCTGCTATGGCGAAGAATCTTATTAAATGCAGGCGGCCGAGAGCACACCAATAACTACCACACATCAACATGCATGTTCGGAGACCACCACCCGCCTCGCAATTAGCAGCTCTGTAGTGCGGGTGAGGCGGCGGACGACATGATGAAGGGGTGCAATAATCTTGGCTGATGTAATTTCTCTGTAGAATAGAGAATGGATGATGAGGCGGAGTCGACCCTATGGATTACCTCAATACAAAGCATATGGTGTGACATAGATATGATGAGTCAACCATATGATGAATCGGACTGTCGACTTGCTAATGAGGATATGGATGATATGCCGGGCAGGGTCGTACCATGGATTGCAAAAGTCTCTCTTCATGAAATCCTCACAGGACACGCTGAAGATGCCGCCTCAACACAGGCTCAACTAGCCGGTAGCGAGGTCATCTGATGCTAGCCGGGAACACTTGGGCGGGGGTTAAGGAAGGGTGCGGAAGGTGTGCCCAAGAAAAAGGAGAGGAAGAGATCGGGAAGGTAGCTGCCTCCAAACAAGCCAAAAGCACACAGCAGCAGATGATGCATTACGAAGGCGTGTACCCGTGAAAGGTGCGGTCATGTTCCATCTCACAGGCGAGCCGATGCTACCGCCCGAAACCATTTGGAGGCACTATCGAGGATCTCGGGACCTTTGCACGACCATGTCTTTGTTGGTGAGAAAAGCCTACTAACCTCAAAGGATCCGATATATCCGACATACGCGGCTCGTGTGCACGAGGAAGTGCTACGTCGACACACGGCCCACGGAGGTGTTCTTCTGCGGTTTGACCATATCTTTGAGATGTTTCTAACAAAGCGGCTTGATTTTACTATCGTCCGCTTTTTACGCTACATATGAGCTCCGTCATGAAGAGTGAAGAAGTCTCGCAAATCGTGTGGCGGATCCGTACTACATGCACGAGTCTTTCTTGAGTCTCGGCGACTTTGGCGATGAAACTGCTAGGAGTACATCAAAACTTCATGGTACAGAATAAGGACCGGAAATTTTCCTCGTGCCTTATCATCCAAAAGTAAGTCGATTCGGACAACCCTTTCGTACATTTCAATCATTCCTTCTCTCTCATATGGGGAATAATTTGAGGTGTCTTTTCCCCGCAGCAACAGGCGTGCCGTCCTTATCGTTCTTTACCCATAAGTCTCCCGCCATGTATTTTGACCCTTCGAGACTACGAGAAAGCAGGACTACACCCACATAATGAATATTCTAGATGATGCTCTCGGTAACTTCAGCTTTAGAGGTGTACGTGCATATCAAGAAACAAAGGAACAAGAAGATGGGTTTCGCGCATAAAACTAACTTCTCCTGCATCCATGTCCCAAAACCAAGCAAGAAGGATGGATTCTACATCGTCCATCTCATGATTCAGTTCAACACGGATCACCAAAAGCTTCGCATTAACAGCGAAATGATGATCATATCCACAAGTGGCTAGAATCTCATGGAGAAGCGAATTATAAACTTAGAGAACTTCTTTCGCATCCAAAGCGACATTGCGGCGATCATCATGAAAGAAATCGTCGATGAGAAGGGATGTTCCACCACGGCCCTATATCGCGGTGACGTCCGAACTTCGCATAGGCATGCAACGTCTAGACCTCCGCCATTCAAGAAGCTAGAGTTGAGTCCTCGATGATATGGAAGGATGGAACTTCTAGTGATTTATGATGCCGATGATGATGATATGTGTCGGTTGAACTTGTATACTTTTGTAGCGATGAAACTTTGTGATGTCCACGGTCCTTGCGAACTTGCGTACGCTACTTTGTTAGTTTGCGTCACGATGACCTGCGTACCTCTAGTTAATTAATTTGCGTCTTGTATATGTTGCATCTAGTTGCTAACCCTTTCTTTTTGATTGTTGCTCTAGTATATTTTGTTGCATATATATGATTGTACATCCTCTTCATGAACATGCATCTCTAACGGTACCTAGTTTCTTGATGGCGAGATGGAAATGCTATGTCGTGTACAAAGGGAAGGTTCGGGGTGTACAGCGAGTGGCATGAGTGTCGGCGCAAGTGAATGGGTTCACAGGCGCCAGCCATAAAAACTTCAAAAGCAGACAAGAAGGAGAAGCTAGTTACTTGAGGTTCACGCTAAGCGCGAGAGGACTCGTAACCGCCACCTCATGTCTTGCATAGTTCGCTCTCACTCATAGTGATAGCACTTCTTGTGTATACCTTTGTTTAGATGGACTGACGTTGTTGTAGTTGCAAGTATTCGAGACTTGCATGTATTGCTATTTTCGAGATGATGACAAGATATCACTTTGTGTTGGATGATGATTATGATGAGACTATTTGTATGTACATGCTATGATTACATTTGTGGTCTCGCAGGCATTTGTATGTGTATCATGATGACATGACATTTCTATGTGCTAAAGATTCTTCAACAAGCCTGTTCAAATACAAAAAATATGCCAAAAAAAACTACTTAAATTAGTAGTAGCGAGTGTATAAATGTTAGCAGAGGCGCCTCAATAGCGATGCGCGTCCAGCCAAAAGCGCTAACGCTACCAAAGAGTAATGTGAGCTTCCTCTAAACAGCGCTGCTGCTACACTTGTGTAGCGATGGCTGGCGGCACCTGCCTTCTTGCTATGAGTTAGTATGGCGCCTTATTAGTAGCACGGGTACCCGCGCTACTGATACATCTAAAACCCGCGCTGCTGCTAGCCTTTTCCCTAGTAGTGTAGCTAGCCACCGTGCTTCACTGATGTACTTTGTGAGAAAGGTGGTCTTTTGTGATTTGACGACCCATTTACTTGCTTTGATGCTATGACCGAGGAGGACCCAGAAAACGCGCGGTAGGGCATCCCACGTCTTGGAAAGGAAGAATATATGCATGCACCACCCGGGAGGACCCCGAAACCGCGCGGTAGGGTGTGTCACGTCTCAACACGGAGGAAAAATGTGCGTGTAAAAATATACTGTATTAGATGTAGTACCTATGGTTCGACCTCGGGACCCAGCCAGTCGGTCGAAAACACCCCACTAGCCATATAGCTTCATCATGCTAACATGGCACGGAGGAAAGGTGTGGTTAGCTCCCCCTTGACCAGACACAACGTCTCTTGTTCTACGCAATTCTTCTATTTTCCAAGCTTTTTTTAGTTATAATAACACCACAGCAAGCTAGCACCGCTCTTCGTGTGTGCCCGTGCAAAGGTTAGACGATGGAGAGGAGAGAGAGATCGCAGACCTGGGACCCACCAGTAAGTGAGTCAACGGTCATGCACATGTTAACGAGGCACTTCCTCTACTCTACTCAACGTAATACTGTATAAAATCAAGTTATGGGTCAAAGCCAACAACCGTTGTTGTTTCAGGCTATCGACTTACGCTTTGTAGTCCAGGTTGCCAGTTAGAATCTCGTCTTTCACATTTGTTAGTTTTAGGTCCAAATTTGATTAGTGACTAGTGGGACCCCCGTGTGTTGCTCCGATATTTCAGTGTAGGATGGTTTTTTTTGAACAAACACTTTGCGCGGTTAGACAAGTAACGACACGAGTTACACGTATTTTGCAAGTTTACGAACAAAAATGACAGCGGCATAGAATATAACATACACCCCGCAGATTAGATGCTATGGTGATGCGAGTTTTTACATCGTTGGAAGTGAGATCCAATGGCTTGGGAGTAGTCTTTGCAATTATGCAGAATTTCCAAACTCTTCAAAGTTTTTTTGCAAATAAAACATTCAGCCCTCATGTGTCCCGCTGCATCTTGGTCCAATGGCTCCCCGTTGCTCATATTAGGTGCTCCCCGTAGCTTAATTACCTGCTACGGTGATACGATCATCTAGGTCGTATGATCAGTGATCAGATGGCACATGCATAGTACTTGTACTTTCTACGCAATTCCCAAACTCTCTCAGCTGTATATTGCAAAAACATTCAAACCTCCTACTATGGGCCGTTAGATCTCCATGAACTCGTATCACCATAGAATCTACGATGCGGGAGCACCTCATATTCTCCCGTGCAAGAAAACATAAGGTGCTCTCGCAGCTTGGATGCTACGGTGATATGAGCTTCGAGGTCGTTTGATCTGAGATCCAATGGCATCTGAGCAGTCTTTGTGCTTGTAAGCAGTGGCCAAACTCTTTGGGGGCTTTTCTGCAAAAAACTATTCGAACCACCGAGGAGTTGTTGGGTCACAAATCCAACGTCTCCGAAGAGCTTGTATCACCAAAGCATCTAAGGTGTGGCAGCACATGATATTCTTACATACAAGAGAATATGATGTGCTCCTTCATCTTAGATGCTACTGATGTCTGACCGATGTCGTTGGATATGGGATCGAGGGCATCGAGTAGTTTTGTACAAATTGTGCGCAATTCTCAAACTCATCAAGGTTTCCTGTAAAAATATTAAGACATCATGTGAGCTGGTATATCTCAGATCTACAAGCTCCAAGCAACTTGTATCAGCATATAGCATCTAAGGTATGGGGGCACATGATATTCTCTCGGGGAGGAGGGGTGGGGGGTACACAACCAATCGGTGTTTGGGAGGGTGGGGACAAATATAATCTAAACAACCCTAAAGAGAGCTTCACAATTTTATCCAAGGGGTTAACACCGACAATCTACGTAGCTCCGCCTAAACACAATATTTGCATGTACTGTAGTACTAGACTTAATATTCATGTTTCAGTTTCCTGTTCAATTTAAATATTGAATTGAGGACCATGCATGTCTCAAATTTTACTCCCTTCATTCCTAAATATTAGTATTTTTAGAGATTTCAAATGGACTGGCACATACGGATGTATATAGACATATTTTAGAGTGTAGATTCACTCATTTTGCTCCGTATGTAGTCACTTGTTGAAATCTCAAAAAGACTAATATTTAGAAACAGAAGGAGTATTTTTGAAATCGTGTCATACATGCATGGTTTGGAAAAATGGATGCACTATACTTTTTGGATTGTTGTTGTGTTCGTGTGTGTGTGTGTGTGCACGTGTGTGTGTGGTCATATGCTTGATACATACAAAGTTTTCTCACCACCATATTGTTCATCTTTTCAATTTGAATCTGCAATGAAAAACTTACTAGGGATACCATGAAATGTGAAATCCACATTGAGATCACTATATCACAAACTCACTCTAATTCAAGAACTCGTCATAAATCAATTACCACGTTGAGATTAGTATTTGCAAGGAAAATACAGGCATTGTAATACACATAGATTCATTCGGCAATTTAAAAGATTCCTTTCGTATATCTAATGGTAGGACCCAACAGCGTACCAGCCAAACCTTGGCTCGTGTTGATCCTAAAAAAACCGGGCTCGTGTCCTTCTGGTGGCGTGCGTGCTACGCACATTAGGAAACCCCAACCAATCGAGCCTCCGCGTTTCCAGTCGAAATATCTGGCGGCCATAATTCCAGCCCTAGGAAATTCCCCTCATGTCCCCGGTCCATAATGACAATCGATGAACAATGGAGGGATGCTTTAGTAACTAGACAGCGTTACCTACCGTGCCGAGCACGGTTCAATTCCCTTGATCGCCGCTCCCCAAGGTCACCCGTCAACTGCATTGCCTAGTACTACTACTACTACACCAGGATGAGCACAAAATTGAGCCCGTTTGTTCGTGTCTAGTACTTGAGTTAATATATCAGGCAATGCACTGGTATGGAGGGATTATCCTTTTACTCTGCATATATAACTTATCTGAAGTCTAACTAAGCAAAATATTTGACCAAATCCTTTCTTAAGAAATACAACAGGATAGGTGTATGGCTTAAAAATTTATTGCATGATGCAGGTTATGATATTGTTTCGAATCCTGGATTTTAAATTTCAGAAAATGCAAAAGTGACCAGAAAGTCATGAATTGGAGCATGGTCATGTGATATGGCACAAATATTCCTTCGTAATTTTTTTTCTTCAATTTGAGACAAGCTGCTTATGAAAAGTTGCACAAATGAAGAGCTAAGGTATTTTGGAACAAAGACCTGTCACGTTAAGGCGAACGCTTTCACTATTGAAACCGTGGGCGTTTTCGTGCCACCACGAGTCTTGCTTCTCATCAGTAGGTGTCCTCCGAGCAAGCGTGTGAGTCGATGGGAGGCATGCGAGCAGACCGCTGCGCCGACTGACAGGGAGGCGTGTGAGCAGACCGCTGCGCAGGCTCACCGGGAGGCAAGCCCTTTGACCAGGCTCCGCCGCCCAACTTCGTCCCAACTGCTCCCACTTTGAATGTCACCGGCGCCGCAGTTTAATATCAACCCAGCACTACCCGGTATCGCTACAATCTTCTCTCTTCCTCTCCGATTCTCCTGTCATCTACCTCCAAATAGCTTGACCTAAACGTACGCCACGCCGCATCACGATGGTCTGCCCTTCCAGTTTCCTAAGGAAGAGACCCAGCCGGATTCTCAAGAACATAAGGCGCTTTGGGACGAGCTTGAACGGCCTTCGGAAAAGACGCGTGCTGTCACGCTCCGTTCGGTCCGTCGCCCGGTGCGCGGCGCCCATCCCTGTGGCATTGATGGGATGGGAGCCACACATTGTCGCCAAGCTTGATGCCATGGGGTTCCACGAGGTCCCTGCTGACTTTCACGCGCCCGTGCATCTGCCAGCACATACGCCTGCGCGTGCACTGACTCGCATACCCGTGTTGGTGCCCGTGCACCTGCCAGCGCATGCCCCTGCGCGTGCACTGACGTGCGCGCCCGTGCCGGTGCCCGTGCACACGAATGTCTCTGTCGTAACGTTGCCAGTGCCCCCTCAGCGGCATGGATGGCTGCCGTCGACCGCTTCCTTGCACCAACGCCAGTCGCCTCCTCCCGCCAGTTGACTCGCTCCTGGAGACTGAAGCCCAGAACATTGTGTCCTTCCTTGAAGCTAGGGCCAACATCCAGGAGTTGGCCAACAACGGCGCAAGACGCCGCCGTCGCCGTCGGTCAGTGGCCCGACGACACGTAGAGCACGGCAAAGGAGCCGCTTCCCACCGCAAGACGCCCCCGCCGCCGCCGCGTAATCTAAATTTTCCATGAAAAACGTTCGGATTGCCATGCTTAAAATCCGAACATTTATCATTTTCATTTATTTTAGATCGATCGTCATATGAATGTAAAGTCGGAGTCAGACTAAATGAAATCTATGGTTTGATCGATTGAATGTTCTGCTAGAGCCGTATCAAATTAAATATAAAACGTCATCAAGCCACATGTATTCCTTCTCATCCAACAACCTAGACTGCTTCTATGTCGAGCGCTCAACACGTTTAGCGTGCAGTTAATTTCATACCAAAAATGGTGCTAATCACATAATAACACGCAAACAATATCGTACTCAATATTCGCATGCACTTAATATACTTCCAAATTAACGTGCATTGCACGTACACATTGACTAGTGCTACTAGTACGTGAAAATGGTGTCGTAGCTTGTGAACGCGTCCAGATATGGTCAATGGCAACATCGCCCGCGAGTTCTTCGTGTTCGCCCGTGCTTCTAAACGCAGAAGGGGAGGAGAGAGAGAGCACAGATGGAACCCACTAGTAAGTGAAGGTGAATAGTACATGCTAACGAGTCAATCGCACTAATGTACTAAAAATAATATTACATGTTATCCATAAAATAGGTTGTGGTAATACAAAAATATTATATGAACAAAGGGGGGGTACAACAGCAGCCCCCTGCCGCCCGCGGCAGGCGGTGCGCCGCCCCGCCCACCCCAAAAACACTCCCCACCGTCGGTCCGCCGCCGCCCCGGCCATCCCTCTAGGCCCCCCGTGGCGAGCTTTTTCTCCGGCAATCCCCACGCCACCGTCCCGCCAACGCCCCGCCATCGCTGGCGACCACCGCCCCCATCCTGAACCCTAAGATAGATAGCGGGGTACCTCTCCAGCGAGCCCCCTCCCCGCTGCGGCTGGTTCTTCCTTCACCCCGGCGAGCCCACCCCTTGAAAATTGACTAACCAAAAAGTCGATTTAGTCGACTGAAGTGTAGCCAAATCGGAGCAGCATCGCAAGCAAGAGAAAGAGCGAGAGCAGCAACGCGAGCAAGAGCAATAGCAAGAGCAGACTAAGCAGGGGACCGGGAGCAAGAGCAGAGCATCAGCGCGAGCAAGAGCTAAAGCAGCAGCAGCTCCTACTGATGTGGACGTTGCCGCCGAGGGAGCGACGCCATGGAGGAAGTGGCCCGCGACGCCGCCGTGGATGGAGCCACGTCGTGTCGGCTCGGGACCGAGCACCGGCAACACCGTGAGATCGAATCAAGAAGAAAATGCGATGATTAGTGTATAACCTCTTTGGTGGCACCGATTAGGCTGCAGCTTCATCCGAGGAAACGGTGATGATGATGCTCTTCCGGTGGTGCAGGTGAAGACGGCAGTGTGGGAATGGAGGTGGTGCAAAAGACGAGGGGAACATCGGGGTAGCTCCTTGGAGGTGGAGGACGGGGTGGCTGAACCAGCGGGACGATGAGATCGACGACAGATCCTCATCCGGTACGGTGGATGAGGGCGTCGAGTGTTCTTGTGGGCGGCGTCGTCGGGAAGAGGCTCCGGCTGGGTGGCGGAAAGAGCAGGGTGTGGGGTTTCGTCGCGGGTTTTCGTGGCCTCGGTGTACGAATGGGTGGCGGATGGGATGGCAGTGGGGAACCATGGCTTAGAGACGCGCTTGTCCGAAATGAGGGGTAGGTTATGAAAGTACCCCCCACCGATTTGAGGCAGTTCTTTCGGTTCAGGGGTACCACGGGCATTTCGCGTGTCGAGATTTCAAAGGAGGTGGGAGTTTTTGCGTGCGTTGTAATTTTGAAATAGCAAGGCGCGGGTTGAGATGGAGGGAGTTGTCGGAGCACAACGAGACAAAGATATATCTTAAATATTTCGGGCTAACAAAGGCGTGGGTTGAAATTTCGGACAAGCCTAACGTGTCTTGTACCAAATCAATGCGCACTACAAATGTCATTCAAAACTTTGAATTCATGTTATGTTCAATTAAAACATTTCGCTACGTGTATAATGCATGAAACCTACTACTCAAATGAACGTTTTAGTGCATTCCAAACGTATATACTACCGCTTCATATGAAAATTTGAATAAGATCTACAGTAATGATTGTTGTGAAGTCAAAGCATTTGAATTCGTTTCTCTGTTTTAATAAGATCTACAATCATCATTATTGTCAAGTTAAACCATCGTTTGTGTATTATCTTCACAGCACACCACATGATTAGTCCCGAGTTACATATGAACTATATGTACTATATGAACTCGAACTAGATTTTTTGAATCCACTTTATTTTGATTTCAAATCACATTACATTTCTAGCTCTACCTAGATCTTCATAATCTAAACCATGTCTCATATGTATAATGTGTTTATCACATTATGTGTGGTGCCCCGCCCCCTACGCCTACAAGTATTTAGATGTGAGTTGCAAACACCACACATTACCACAAATTCAAATAAAATGTGAGAATGTTCGGTATATAGTATTGTTTAGATTGCTCGATATTTAGTTGTAAGCTGCAAATGCCGGACATTATCACGAATTCAAATAAAATGTGAGATTGTTTGATGTATAGTATGGTTTAGATTGTTCGGCATTTAGCTGTGAGTTGCAAACGCCATGCATTATCACATTATGGTATAACATGTGCACAGCACGTGTATCACCGCTATATTCATGCATGCAATGTTTAAAACACTATGATCTCCTATTCAAATATATGAATCCGCTTTGATATCAAATTATGATCTTTGTTAGTCTCTTACACCCACACAATCCTCTAACCTTTGTAGCTACCACTAACTTTCTCTCGTGCATGCACACGCCCTCCTCGCCCTCCCCCTCCCTCGGCTTTCTATCCACCGGGCACATTCATTTTTTTTTATTTAGGTCGTTCTCCCAGAGTCTCCACAACTCCTTTCGGACACACCGATCGATAAACCTCTCCAGCGATGCCGGCCTACAGCATACACACACAGCTTCAATCTCCTCCTTTATGTGTCCTTGCCTCGTGTCTCTCATATGGTCAGACACACGTGTAAACTCTCGCCCCTCTTTTCATCAATCTCACAACCGCACACTCCTCCCCCTATCTAGCTAGTAGTTGGGCCTCTCGCACCACCTCCTAGCTCCATTCTCTCTGTCTATCCGTCTCGCTGGGCCTTATTTGCCTCTAACAAATGGACGTACACCGACCGATATCTCGCTATACATATAGCCAGCTAGGTCCTTATAACTCGTTTTTACCCACACATTGATCGATGTACCTCATTAGTTGTGTCTCTCCCTTCCTCTGACAAACAACAATTGATCTACCGATCTAGTTAGGTTTACTTACCAAACACATGGTTCCCCTTCATCATCGATGGATGCGTCCCGACAGATCTATCACGCACAGGCACACACAGAAACACATCCCCACTCTTATTGATAACATTGCAGTTCCACCCTCAGTTTGTCTAGTAGGCCTCTCCCAACATCTCCGAGAAGCAACTCCATCACCCATCCAACACTCTACCCCTCTCCCTCCCTCTCCCTCCCTCTCTCTCTCCTCTCTCTCTCTCTGTCCCATCATATTTCCTTTCCTTCAGTTATGTATGGATGTCGACCGATCTCCCTCAAGACATAGTTGGGTCTCTCCTTCTCAACACATATACGAGTCGTTCTACCTCTGTAGTTAAAGCCTCGCCTACCCCTCCCCCCCCTCCCCACACACCACCGATACATCAAGCGCTCTAGTCATGTCTCCTGCCACACACAAACTTGACATGTGCCCTCTAACGTTCAGTAGGCAGTCGCCCTATATCTTTGACTTGCACACACACACAATTTCGATGGCTCTCTTCATCGATCTCGCACCCACCCACTTGATCCTCTCTTCGACTCTATCGATAGCTATGACCCCTCCCTCTCTTCTCGTGGATTGCCCGACCCTCTATGTATGATATGGATAGGCCTCCATTTCACACACATTGCATGCAAAATTTTGTTTGAGATGTCATCGACACATATTCCCACAAATAATTCACGAAATCAACCCCCATCCCACCCCCACCCCACCACAAAACAAAAACACTCACGAACCGGTTTGTATCTCTCACACACACCCACGTAGGTGGGGCGTGCACGAAAGAAGAGGTGCATGCACGGCGCACGTACTCCATCTCTTTCCCAACCACACCCGCGGGTACACGGTGGAGCTCATTTACTGTCTGAAAAGGCAGCCCACATGGTAATTTGCACGTGTCTTGGTTGTCCACTTGGTGGAGGGAGGATCGTCTACCACGGGTGAACAAACAAATTGCGACTTGACACGTTATGTTAAATTAAAAAGAGGCAAACCATGTGGGGCCTACCTTAGAGGCAAGGCTCTATACACTGGAGTACTTTTGATGTGTCCGTCAACTTCATGAGAATGAGGAGAAGCTTGCTTAATCGCCGTCTCCCCGCCCCAGGCGCGGTGGCTCGCAGAGGATGAGGTGAAGCTTGCTCCTCCCGCCCGTCTTGTGATGGTGGCTCGCAGACGAGGAAAAATTTACTACTCCCTCCGTTTACTCCTCGTCCCTACTACCTTGGTTATAGAGATTATATCATATTGTTTGGAATATATATGTCCTTTAGTAGATTTCAATATGAACTACTAGTACATACTCCAAACACGATGTATATAGGCGTATTTTAGAGTGTACATTCACTCATTTTGCTCCGTATGTAGCACTCTCCTCGCCCCTCGACCCTCGCCCACGTGGTGGGCGTGCAGCAATTCATTCGGTCTCATATAGCGAGCGATATATCTTTGCACTACCATTATTGCTCGACTTCGAAGAGGCGAAGAGCCAATCGCAAGGTTAATATTTTGGAGATGCCAAGCGCAAGGTTATAGGAGAGCGAGTAGTAGGTGCGCGTCATTTATAAATAATTTTTTTCTTGATGGCACGTCACGCAATATGATAGGTTCATATGGAGAGAAAAGGAAACCACTCCACTATATACATAGTCGGGGACGGGCCAGCCTACACGGTTGCTTCTTTGGGTTGCTCTCTTCACACTCTCTCGCACAAAACTACTTGTGGCCACATCTCTAACATCCCGGCGGATCACGTCCGCTTGGGGAAGGGTGGATGCTTAGTGTAGATGCGGTGGCCGTCGCCGACGGCGAAACCCCTTGTCGGCACATCCCGATCAGGGGTCCCGTCATTCTCTCTCACAAAGCCGGTGAGGTTGCCTTCGTCCCTTGCTCACTTTGCCGCGGCGTGGGCGATTGCCGCCTCCGCCGCCCTCCTCAAGGTTGAGCTACGTCCCTCAGGTACAACTCCCTTTACAGTCCGCTTGCACCACTGCTCCAGCTGCCCACATCACTCCCTGTGGATATTTCTCTACTTCTTTGCCCCGCACATACCTGATACCTCTACTGGCTTCTACGTACTGTATTTGTGATGAGTTTATGTCTCATCAACTAGTCCTAGTAATCTTATTCTAATCACGCTTCTTCAATTTCTTTGCCACAGGGATGCTCATCTCGATTTTGGTGAAACTGCACAAAATGATCCGATGGTCAAAAGGTTGCAAACTTCATTTATTAGGAAGCTTGAACGTTGCCAGCAAATTGAAGCCTGGTCAGGGTTCACGGTTCAAGGGCTAGGGACTGCATGGATCATTTTTTCTTTAGCTGCCTCTGTTCCAAAATAAGTGTCAACTTTAGTAGTAGTACAACTTTGTACTAAAGTTTGCACAAAGTTGAGACACTTATTTTGGACGAAGGAGTACATATTTGCTATGATCTCATCAATCATTGAGATGCAATAGCATGCATGTTAGTCTCCTTTGTATTTGATGAAATGTTGCAGCGGGCAACCTTGGCATAAGATACATGTAACAGAGCTGGAAGCTTCATAGCATTGTACAAATTTATCTCGCTGATAAATTACTGATGCGATACTAGTACTATACTAGTACTTCCTCCGTTCCTAAATATAAGTCTTTGTAGAGATTTCACCATTAACCACATGCGGATGTATATAGATGCATTTTAAGTGTCGATTCATTCATTTTGTTCCGTATGTAGTTCACCTAGTGGAATCTCTACAAAGACTTATCTACTAGTAATAGCTAGCCCCCACTACTAGGAATTCTCTATCCTCTCCTTGAGCCACATCATCAAAATTGACGTAGCGTTAGATGAAGTAAATCAGTCATAATAGCCGTCCGATCTAAACGTTGAGAGGCTCCGCACTAAGCCACATGCAAGCATGTAGAAATACCGTGGCACATGCATGTGAGTGGGTTTTAAATCACATCAACATGTCTGCATGCAAGCATGCACCGGTAGCATGCATGTAAGTGAGCTTTTAAGTCCCATTAACATGTCAAAAAGAAAAATATAATCCCATTATGCAGTAGGAGTTGGCTGATCTTTTTTCCTTACGTGGGATGATCTAAATGATGATGGGAGTTTATTTAGTTTGGCTACCACATTTGTCATGCGGTTATAGATTTTTTTAGTTCTATGAAATCGATAATTTTGCACAGAGAGATATACCGCTGTTCATGACAGCGCACGGGACTCATCTAGCAATATTTAGGAACGGAGGGAGTACTATGTAAAGAGTTAGGTGTTGCACGGTGATAGTGTGAGGTGGGCCATGTAATCACTGAGCCTGCGTGTTTTCACTACTCTTGCACTCCTCCGCTGTAAGAATGGAGAAAATTGTAATCTACTACCTCCTTTTGCGGCGTGGGACATCCAGCAGTCCTACCACCTCGATAATAAAGACCAATGAGCCGTCAAATCACATAGAACCAGCAGTAAGTTGGACGGACGAAGCAACCATCACTCTTGCGCCAGTGAGTGGTCGCGTCCGCTTTGCCCAGGCATGAATGCGGCACCGATTCTTTGGAGCGGTGCTGACCGTTTCGGGTGGGCAGCGCGTATGGGCGATGGAGGGGCTTTGGGTGGGCCAGGCTGGTCAGGAGCGGGCGTGGCAGTTGTCGGCATGTCCCTACCGGACACGCCCGGAAACGAGAGGATGCACCGACTCTCGCGGCTAAAATCGTACACTACACACCAACTCTTTGTATGAGTAGTTCAATCTGTCGCACTCTCTAACACACACATGCTGCTAAACACACACACACACAAGCACCTTGGTCCCGTTGCACCTTCTAACGTGACTTATTACACCTAGACGGAGGGAGTAGTAAGTATACGAGATACGGTGGCACACTTGACTTAAGTCGAATACAAGTGCCCAAAATTGTGTGCATGTTATAATAAGGATTCACTTAAAATAGTGCGTGAGCGAGCGGAGGATCAATTGGACGGTGTTCGAGCGTAGCGAGATGTGTGAGGTAGTAAAATACACCGCTGGCGCTTTTAATTTTTCTTATTAATATGTTTGTTTCACCCTCTGACTGGTGGGACCCAACGTACTACGTGGAGAGAGGTATGGTGACTAAGGCTGCATTATTTCTGCACCACTGTGAATAGTCTTACCACCAAAGCCACATGACACTATTATGATTGAAATCCTAATGACTTGAAATCCTAATGACTCCCACACACACACACAAAAAGATGGCATGCCTGTCACATGAATGCAGGAATGTATAAAAGGTTATTTTCCTCTCATTGAACATAATGGGAGGGTTGTGTAGCTGGTTAGCCTGTTCGCTCATCAAACTTGAGGTCTCGGGTTCGATAACTACACTTGAGCATAATTTTCTAGGGCTTGCACGCTTCACACTCTCTCTCCAGTATATATATACACGCTGGAGCCTTAGCGCTTGTAGTTGCTCTCTTCACACTCTCTCGCCCTCTCCCGCTAGAGCCTCAGCGATTGTAGTTGCTCTCTTCACACTCTCTCGCCCTCTCCAGATCTAAACAAGACTTCGTTGGCCTCTCTCTCCCCTCACTGCTACTCAAAGAGCCGACAGGATCCATCCACCGGGAAGGGAAGGAGGCTTAATCTTTGTCGCCGTCGGCGAGGAGGAATCCACTACCGCGCTGCTGTTCACTTTCCACCAGCGGTGGCGGGAGGGCCTCAGACCCCTTCTTCTTCGCCGCCGCCCGTCGCCCACGAACCACGCCCAAGAACCTTAAGGTATATTTTACTTACTACATGCATTGCTCTAGCTGCATGTATACCATGAATCTAGGGCGTGGTTCAAAGAGGAAAGGAGTGGGGAAAGTAGTGGGAAAAGTTGTATATAGCATGAATCTGGGGCGTGGTTCAAAGAGGAAATGAAGGGGAAAGTTGTATAGCATGAATCTAGGGCGTGGTTCAAAGAGGAAAGGAATGGGGAAAGTAGTGGGGAAAGTTGTATCGCATAAATCTAGGGCGTGGTTCAAAGAGGAAAGGAAGGGCGAAAGTACTAGTTCAAAAAGGAAAGGAAGGACAAGGCTGTAGAGTTTGAGCAGGACTAGATTTGTTAGCTCACATAGGGAAAGGTGTCTAAAGATAACAAAAGCGGGACCAACACAAATATGCTCCTTGGTTGTTTGTTCTTTGTTGCAACAGGTGTGCATGACCACGATACATCGGTAGATGCACATGGTGCTGGTGCGTCCTTGTCCGTGCAACTCATTAGTTGTTGTTAATCTAAGGCCCTGTTTGGTTAAAAACTCCCTAGTCCCTACCTGCTTGGTTCCAGGGACTAAACATGGACTAGAGGTTATTAAATGACATGATAAAAGACCATGTTACCCCTAGTAATGAACTAATAGAAACAAGGTGCGATGCATGGCAGGGGCAACTGTTGGAAAAAGTCCAAAAAGACTCCCTCGGGGTCTTCTTTCTTTAGTCCCAAATGCCCACTTTTAGTCCCTAAAAGTCCCTCCTGTTTGGTTTAGATGTGACCGAGACGGAGTTTTTTAGTCCCTACACCAAAATGTCCCTATAAACAAACACCCTCTAATAATGCCGCTGGAAAATTGATGCAATGCCACAGTTAAAAGCAAATTACATGTTTAACGAATTTTATTGTTAATATAATCTCTATGTTAATATTAATCAATGCCACCATTTGAGAAATGCTACTGTCTTGCTTTCTTTCCCATTTAGATAAGGTCGATGCTTCTTTTTGTTGGCTTCTGTGTCATCCAACGTTATTGACCACTAATTGTTTCCTTTGCACCTCTGTGTAAATAGGGTTATCTACTTCACCTCGTTGCCATTGTGAACTTTTGTTGCACTGCACAAAACACTTTTGTTTTAAGAGTGTTTTGTGCAGTTCAATGAAAATGTCACACCGACAACATTGCTTGATTGCTTGATCTTAGTGGAACTGCACAAGAGGAAATCTTACTTCCTATCCGTTAAGGCGAATTTGGTTCAGATCTTCTTCTTGTGAGTTGTTTGAATTCCGCATCATGAGAGGTCAGTACTAGCCTTCTTTCACATGATTCTGCAGTGTGCTTTCATATGTTGTGCTACTTGTACGATAATGTTGCTTGATTTTAGTGAACTGCACAAATGGAGACAAGACTTCCAATCTGTATGTGCACCATAATATCCCATTGAGGTAAGATAAGGATATTTCTGGCTGATGGCTTGTATTTTGCCACTTTCATCAGAAAATTAAGTTTAGTACTATACTTGTGCTCCCTAATTGACATGCCAAATCTTACATTGAAGGCGAAGCTTGTCTGTTATTGAACCAAGTGATGAAGGGGAAGAACAAGCGGAAGAAAAACAAAAATCAACTCCGGTGCTGTAATGAAGCACTGGAACTGTGATGACACAAGTAATGATATAGTTTTGCATCTTAATTTATTGCTATGGCTGGAACGAGCAATTGTTTTGCCACTGATTTGATGCCATACGTAATTATCTCTACTTGTGCAAACAGGGATCTTCTTTGAAGATACCATATATTTTAGTGGAACTGCACAAGAAGATGTTGGAAACATTAAACTAATCGAGGAGTATATAGTAAGCATGGCCACCCCCGTAGATAGCAACAGATGGTTCCGGAGAAGTGCTTCATCTGTATGCTCTACACAATCAGCCTCCTGACAAATGTTGGTACTCGCACACTGATTTCATCCATATGATTGAGCTTTGTCATCTCTATTGGTGTTGTGCTACTATTTAGATACTGTCATGAAAAAGTGGTATTGTCCTTGAGAAGTGCTTCATCTGTGCTGTTTTAAATATTTCCTTTCCTTTTTTTCGAGCAAACAGGGATCATCTTCCTCTGAAGAAGAATATGGAGTACGTGAAGTGACTAGTTCCGATTATGCCAGGATGAAGAAGCCCTGTCTATCTTCTCATCAGAAGGAGCAGTTGAAGGATGGTTACATTACTCCCCACAAGACCAAACTAACTTCAGCTCAGAAGGATTGACAAATCTCCATTTTTTGTTGTGATCTTGAGTACAATGTTGTTCTAGGATTCTTTCGGTGAGTTCCATTTTTCTAAAAGTGTGCTCTACATGGACCATGTATGTGCCTGTTGAAACTGTCAATTCATAGTACAGTTTGCTTTATACTAATCACTTTTTTGTATTTGTGCAAACAGGGGTGCTCAGCTTGATTTCAATGGGAACTGCACAAAATGTTCATGAATACATCGAATCATTCATTTCCACCACAAGAAAGGAGGTGCCCATAAGTTCAAGGCGTTGCAACATATAAGGGCGAAATCATACAAGCTACGCGCGAATTTGGTTGATTTTGGTGGAAGCGCACAAAAGAACAGCTGGTTTATTTAGCACGAGGTGCCATGTCAATGTCGAACTGATGGCAAACCCTGCCCATTCCACAATCGTAGGCATTTGATATTTTGGAATGGGACAACCTTGTCAAATTTTGCTCATTGATTTTAGCAAGATATGTGTTTGATATTTTTGAATGGGACGCCCTTTCTTTGTCGCTAGCGCGATCAATTTTTCTTTATTCTTTAGTTGTGAAGTAAATATTGCCTCGACATGTGAGTCATTGAGATGCATAATCATCGATTGTTTTGAATGTTCTCTATGAATTGCCAGGCCTGTGTGTTTGATTGCAATGTACAGAAACGCTAAAAAGCTGCTCAAACTCTTTGTACTCCTTCCGTTCCTTTTTATTTTGCACATTGTGAAAGTGCATCCTTTTTGTTATAAGATTGGTCAAAGTAGAGATACTTTATTGCAGACATAAACTTGTATGCAAACTAGAAAGGACGGAGGAGTACATGTGAAACTGCTGCAAAGCGTGGTGATCACCACAGGAATAATGCTAGTACGTATTGTTTTGCATGTTCATCCAATGCCGTGATCTGAGAATTGAACTAATCAAAATAAATTCATTCATACGGTCGGATTTCATATAAACATGCCGATTTTATTACATTTCATACATTCTTCAACTAAAAGGGGTGTTTGTGGCGCATGCATCTCCCGGATGCAGAGGCGAGAGTCATCCTCCTTTTCTAAAAAAACTAAAAAAAGTGCGTTGGAGGTATAATTAATTAACGAACCTACCCACTGTGTCCCGTGAGCGAACATAAGCTTGAGTGACTTAGCGCAGTGCAGATCGAATCGACATGTGGCTGTTGGGCCCACGTGTCGATCGCCAACCGCACCAGCGATTAAAGTAAGCAGCGTTCTTCTCCAGTGCAGCTCTCCGACTCCACGTCGCCGCCAATAACCTAACCGGCCATCAATGGTCAACCCGGTTAGCTTGGCTTCAACCGGAGGGTAGCAGCGGTGGCCTTACTTGGACCCGAGCGGCGGCGACCTACCGTGTTCTACTCTTCCTTGTTTTCTGTGTGGCGCGGCCTTGTTTGCAGTGGGGCGGGGCCTCGGCGGAGCCGGCGATGTCCTCTGTCTTGCCGCCGGCGGGCGGCGCCTCAGCGGAGCGGTGGAAATCCTCCCCCACATTGCCGGCAGGGTGGGGCCTCGACTGAGCCGGCGATGTCCTCTGCCTCATTGTTGGCGGGGAGGGGCCTCGGTGGAGCCGAAGGTGTCCTCTGCCTCGTTGTTGGCGCCGCGGGGCCTCGGCGAAGCCGGCAGTGTCCTCTGCCTTGTTGTTGGCACCGTGGGGCCTCGGCGGAGTAGGGCATCTTCGACGCAAGTGGAGCGGGGACTCGTCGGAGCCGGCATTGTCCTCTGCCTTGTCCTCGGTCTCGCTAAATAGCACCTCGCCCGCTTCATCACCCTCTTTGGTAGGCTCTTTGTAGGCGGCCGCAGCCTCCGCCACCCGCATGCGGTACCGCCAGCGCTAGAGGCGGCCCTTGCGGGCGGAGCGGTACGAGTCGAGCAGCGCCTCCTACTCCGCCCGCTCCACGGCGATCTGCTCCTCCGCCTGCAGGTGCTCCTGGCGGAGATGGTAGTTGTAGGCGGCGTCGGCCTACGCCTCCCGGAACTGCTCCTCACGCATCTGCCTCACCCTGTCCATATATTGGGCACGGGCCTCGCCGATGGTCATGGTGTAATGCACCGGCAAGGATGGCGCGGAGGAGGGGGTTGGCACCCGGATCATCGACTACCATGTTCTCCATTGGGACGTCATCCTCTGGCTACCTGCCGGCCAGCCGGTCGGCAGCAATGGTTGCCATATCCTTGTGGTCCGTCGTCCGCCCATCCCGAGGAGCGCTGGAGCGCAAGGAAGCCATGGTGGGCAGTAGTGGTGTGGACAGGAGAAAGGGAACGGATGCGGATGACTGTGGCTATGGCCGTAGCAGCAGTTTATATAGCAATGGTGGGCGGGCGGAGGGACGGACGTGTGGCGCCGGAGTAGCCGCCTCGGCAACCGCGTATCATTAATGTGTGCGGCAGATGGGCAGACGGACGGCACTTGTGTCATTTGAAAAGCGAACAATCGCACACTTTGCACCGAAGAAGCGGCCGGCGCCGTCATTATTTTATTTAGGCGGAAGCGCGCAGGCGAGAGATGACTTTACTTGGATAGGATGACAATGGGGACCCACTAGGTCCATAGCCTCACATCATAAGTGCCTCCTTATTATATATATATATATATATATATATATATATATATATATATATATAACTATAATTTATTTTGCTTCCTCCTGGTTTTCTGACATCACGGTCCCACACCATTGTCAACCTATGTACTCCCTCCTTTCCGGTTTATAGGGCTTATCTCAAAATTTTAGTTTTTCCATTTTATAAGGCTCAATTTGGTTGTTTTCCATCACATGTTCAGATTCCAAGGTGCATTAAATTATTGCATGCAAGTATTAAGAGAAAATTGACCAATGCATGTACTTTATGCATGCATGCATTGCAATTAATGCATTGATAAACATAATTTTTTAAGGATAACAAGAGCATTAATTAGGTGCTTTTGCAAAACTACAAAAAGTACTCCACCACTCGCCATCTACCTTGATTGGTGAGATTTTTGAATTGAGCGTTATAATCTAGAAAGGAGGGAGTAGTCAATAAACGAGAGAATTGCACAAGAAGCGGCCGACAGCTGGAACCAAGCAGCTCGAGCAGTATTTGTGTTTTTGAGGTGTGAGCATTGCAGAGTTTTTCGATGTTTAACCCAGATATTAATTTTTCTCCTCTGAACAACAACGAAAACATCGCTGCAGGTATTAACTAGGCGGGCTGTGGCCCGTCTAGCCAAAAAGCAGATATCCAGCCGGATATTAATTTTTTCAACTTGAAAATGGCTAGCCCAGCTATACATTTTTAGGAATACCCGAGCAAGGTCAAGTTGTTATTCTCCGCTCCATTGGCTGCAAATCTTTCCTAGGAGGGATGCATTAGGCTTAACAAGAAAATGGGCTTTAAAAAATAATAAATGGGATGTAATTATAAAAATTGGGTAGTAACTATAAAAAAATGCACCAAACAATGATTACTTTATAAAATATTATTTTTGGAATATTGAAAATTTTAATTTCATTAATTGTTGCCAGCGCAATGTTTCGTTGGATTTTTACATAATATAAATTTATATTGAAATTGTATTTAATCTGACTAGAAATTTCGGGATAAAAATATTCGGATCCCATCAAAATGTGGGAAATTTTATTGAATTCTGTTTTGAACGGTTGGTTGAAATGGGATGTACTTTTAACAAACTATAAATGGGCTGTAGTGTATTCCATTGGAATTCCAAAAATGGGCTACATATTCTTACAAATCTCAAATGGGCTATAAGTTCTCTGCCACAAACTTCTGGCCTTACTAAGTTGACGAGTCCCCTAAAAAACAGAGTTGACGCGTATGCAAGGCTTTGTCAACTTATAGTCAACACACGGTTCTAGCAGCAGTGGCCATTGAATGTCCATCCAACGGATGCCGTGCTTCTTCTTCAATCTCGGATATTCTAGCTTCACCCGCCCAAAAAATGATTCCTCCCCCTGACATCTGGGGCGCACCTTTTCGGAAGCTGACCTGTGGGCCTACTAAGTTGACGTATGAAGGTCTTTGTCAACATAGTCAATATAAATGATTCTAGCTGCAGTGACCGTACGATGTCCATCCAACGGCCGTTGTGCTTCTTCAACCTCTGGTCTTCTTGCTTCAGCCACCCAAAGCAGCGCCGCCTGCTCCTGCCTCCCGTGGCCGGCTGTGCTACCGCGGAGGGCTCACCGCCCCCTACTACCCCAACCGCTGGCCAGGCCATCCCTCCACTCACCCACACCCCCTGTTATTCTGCGCCGACGGCAGCGCAGGAAAACCAGTGAACCCTCGTACTCCTCTCCGCGTGTGCATCCACTGCCACGTCTTCCCCAGCTGCGCGTCGTCCCCTTCCTAGGCCTCGCCATCGTCCACCGCCGTGGTGCTCTCGGCGCGGTGTGGTCAACGTGGTCAAGGAACGACTTCCATCGGACGTGGAATGTACGTGGAGAGGCTGACAGCTGGGTCCACGGCAGCCGCAAGGAAGTGCCTCCTTATTACGTGCAAAATAATTATTCCTCCACCTGACAGCGGGGACCCACCGGACAGGCCACCGTATTTCGCAAAAAAAATGATTGGCCCCCTAACTGCTGGGACCCACGAGCTACATCTTCGCATGCAAGGAAGTGCGTCCGGGAAAAAAATGTTTTGCCACCCTGACTGCTGGGACCCACCAGCTACATCTTCGCACGCAAGGAAGTGCGTCCGAAAAAAACGATTCGCTCCCCGACTGCTGGGACCCACCAGCTACACCTTCGCACGCAAGGAAGTGCGTCCGGGCAAAAAAACCGATTCGCCCCCCTGACTGCGGGGAGCCAGCAGCTACACCTTCGCACGCAAGGAAGTGCATCCGGGCAAAAAATGATTAAGCCCCCTCTACTTTGGGACCCAACAGCTACACCTTGAGCAAGGAAGTGCGTCGGGCAAAAACAAAAACAAAGCGATTAAGCCCCATTGCTGGGACCCACCAGCTACATCTTATAAACAAGGAAGTGCACGGCGGTTGGGACCCACCGGTGAGCGCACGTAGCTTTGTCATCTGGTCGCGAACGTTATGCGTACATCTTGGTCGATGTAGAAGCGCGCGCGTGTCGTAGTAGAAGAGGCGCCGCGTAATAGTAGAGGCGTGCCGTAGCATGTACTGCGTCGTACATCGGCGAGGTGCAAGAAAAAATCTGACCACGTATGTGTACATACTGGCAGGGTCTCAAACGCCTAATCGCGCATCGTATGGCGGCGGTTCGTGTTCATGGGGAGGCAACGGAATGCGTCGTGTTCATGGGGAGAACAGCGGAATCGTCTTGTTCATGGGGAGACAATGGAATGCGTCGTGTTCATGGGAGAGCAACAGAATCGTCATGTTCGCCGGGAAGCAGCGGAATGCGTGGAAGCCAACCGGCTTAAACGGAACAGGCGATGGAAACGAGGCCTGGCGTACCGCAGAACGGAAGAAACGGCCTTGTGTTCGATCGGCCATGTTCAGAACGGGGTCCTGTTGATCGGGAGGGGTGTGGAATACCGCAAAAAGAGGACACGGACCTCCTACAGTCGAAATGGGGGTCCTGTTGATCGGAAGGGGTGTGGCGTACCACAAAACGGACGAAACGGACCTCCTACGGTCGAAACGGGGGTCCTGTTGATCGGGAGGGGTGTAGCGTACCGCAAAACGGAGTAAATGGACCTCCTATGGTCGAAACGGGGGTCCTGTTCATCAGGAGGGTTATGGCGTACCGCAAAACGGAGGAAACGGACCTCCTACAGTCGAAACGGGGGTCCTGTTCATCGGGAGGGGTGTGGCGTACGGCAAAACAGGACTCCACGGGATACTGTTCATCTCCACCGTAGACCTCATCCAGCCTCCACGGGCTACCGTCGACCTCATCCAGTCTCCACGGGCTCCTGTTCGTCCAGCCTCCACCGCGCGCTACTCCACCGGCTACTGTTCAACCACCCCTCCACTGTCTACTGTTCATCCAGCCCTCCGCCGTCTACTGTTCATCCAGCCCTCCACACCACGGGGTCCTGTTCAACCACCCCTCCACCGTCTACTGTTCATCTAGCCCTCCACACCACGGGGTCCTGTTCATCCAGAGGCAACGCCACCACTCACTGTTCATCCAACACCCCTCCCCCCCCCCGTAACGCTCACTGTTCATCCAATCGATCGGCTTCAGTTAGCAGCAGTAGCGAGGGAATCGCTCCATCGGGTTCAGTTAACAGCCATCGATCAATCGCTCGAGGTTCGATGTCGTAGCTTGCGGTCAATCGCTCGGGTTGATTAGAGCCCAACGCCTCGCTTCGGGTTGATTAGAGCTAACGCCTCACACTGCAGCAGCGTCGTATGCGAAGAACACGCATCGCTCGGCCCCCGACCTCCCACCATAACCGGCAACTTCCCGAAATTTTCCTACCCCTCGCTTCTACCACGGTTTTTTCCGTCATGGACGGCCCAAAGAATGTCATGCAGCTGCGTCTCCGGCTCGCCCAGGACGAAAAGCCCATTTTCTATCATGATTTTTTGTCATAGAAGTAGGATCCAACCACATCTATGATGATACCGGGTTCTATCACAATTATCGTCATAGAAGTGTCATATGTATGACAGAAAAAAAATCGTTCGGCCCAAAATGTCATGGATGTGTCTTTTTTTGTAGTGGTTGGATGAGATTTACCATGTAATCGAGTTAGTTTTGTTAGGGTTTGATCCCTAGTATGAATTATGTTCTAAGATTGATGTTGCTATGACTTTGCTATGCCTAATGCTTCTCACTAGGGCCCGAGTGCCATGATTTCATATCTGGACCTATTATGTTTTCATGAATATATTTTGTGTTCTTGATCCTATCTTGCAAATCATAGTCACCTAATACGTGTTATGATCCGGCAACCCCGGAGTGACAATAGTCGGGGAACTTATCGGTGATGACCGTTGTTTGAGGAATTCATGTATTCACTAAGTGCTAATGCTTTGGTCCAGTTCTCTATTAAAAGGAGGCCTTTATATCCCTTAGTTTCCAATGAGACCCCGCTGCCACGGGAGGGTAGGACAAAAGATGTCATGCAAGTTCTTTTCCATAAGCACGTATGACTATATTTGGAACACAAGCCTACATTATATTGATGAATTAGAGCTAGTTCTGTGTCACCCTATGTTATAACTGTTGCATTATGAATGACATCCGACATAATTATTCATCATTGATCCATTGCCTACAAGCTCGTTTCATATTGATCTTTGCTAAGTTACTTTTCCGTTTGCCACTATTACAATTGCTACGAAACTGCTACTGTTACTTTTGCCACCGTTACCGTTACTTCCATACTACTTTGCTACTAAATACTTTGCTGCAGATATTAAGTCTTTCATGTGTGGTTGAATTAACAACTCATCTGCTAATACTTGAGAATATTCTTTGGCTCCCCTTGTGTCGAATCAATAAATTTGGGTTGAATATTGTACCCTCGAAAATTGTTGTGATCCCCTATACTTGTGGGTAAACAGGTATTCGATACCGGTTCAGTTGCTAAGATTAGTAACTCAAAACAAGAGTTGTAGAATAAATAGAGACTAGTTAAGGGCGAGGTGACGATGTGTGTTGGAGGTAATTCCAAGGTTGATACGATCACCATCGCACACTCCCTCTACCTTCGGGATTAGTGTTGAACCTAAATAAATATTATTTGGTGTTTGCGTTGAGCATGAATATGAAAAGATCATGTTTATTGCAATACAATTATTCATTTAAATCTAATAATAAATTGTTGTTCTGTTTACATGAATAAAACCCTCTATGGTCATACACCCAGTAAGAATGGTTTATTGAATCTCGATCATAGTGATACACATATTCATAATATTGATGCCAAAAGATGCAAAATTTATAATGATAGTGCAACATACTTGTGGCACTACTGTTTAGGTCATATTGGAGTAAAGCGTGGGAAGAAACTCCATGTGGATGGACTTTTGGAGTCACTTGATTATGAATCATTTGATACTTGCGAACCATGCCTCATGGGCAAGATGACAAAATTCCGTTCTCCGGAACAATGGAGCAAGCTAAGGACTTATTGGATAATACATATCGATGTATGCAATCCAATGAGTGTTGAGGCACGCGGTGGGTATCATCATTTTCTGACCTTCACAGATAATTTAAGTAGGTGTGGATATATCTACTTGATGAAACACAAGTCTGAAACATTTGAAATGTTCAAAGAATTTCAGAGTGAAGTGGAGAATCATCGTAACAAGAAAATAAAGTTTCTACTATCTGATCGCGGAGGAAAATATTTGAGTTATGAGTATGACCTTCATTTAAAACAATGTGGAATTGTTTCACAACTCACGCCACCTAGAACACCACAGCGTAATGGTGTGTCCGAACGTCGTAACCATACTTTATTAGATATGGTGCATTCTATGATGTCTCTTACTGATTTGCCTTTATCATTTTGGGGTTATGCATTAGGGACAGACACATTCACGTTAAATAGGGCACCGTCTAAATCCGTTGAGACGACACCGTATGAATGTGGTTTGGCAAGAAACCTAAGCTGTCGTTTCTTAAAGTTTGGGGTTGCGACACTTATGTCAAAAGGCTTCAGCCTGATAAGCTTGAACCCAAATTGGAGTAGTGCATCTTCATAGGATACCCTAAGGAAACAATTGGGTACACCTTCTACCACAGATCCGAAGGCAAGATCTTTGTTGCCAAGAATGGATCCTTTCTAGAGAAGGGGTTTCTCTCGAAAGAACTGAGTGGGGGGAAAGTAGAACTCTATGAGGTAAATGTACCTTCTCTCAATTTGGAAAGTAGAACATCAGAGAAATCCGTTCCCGTGATGCCTACACCAACTAGAGAGGAAACTAATGATGATGATCATGAAACTTCAGATCGAGTTACTACTAGACCTCGTAGGTCGAACAGAGCACACCAGAGTGGTACTGTAATCATGTCCTGGAAGTCATGTTACTAAACCATGGCAAACCTACGAACTATGAAGAAGTTATGATTAGCTGATACGTCTCCAACGTATCTATAATTTTTGATTGTTCCATGCAACTATATTACCCATTTTGGATGTTTATGGGCTTTACCCTACACTTTTATATCATTTTGGGGACTAACCTACTAACCGAAGGCCCAGCCCGAATAGCTGTTTTTTGCCTATTTCAGTGCTTCGAAGGAAAGAAATATCAAATGGAGTCCAAACGGAATGAAACCTTTGGGAGCGATCTTTTTGGAACAAACGCAATCTAGGGGACTTGGAGTGGACGTCGAGCAACAAACGAGGCGGCCACGAGGGTGCTCGGCACACCTCCTAGGGGTGGGCGCGTCCCCCACCATCGTGGGCCCCTCGAGCGTCCACCAACCTACTTCTTCCTCCTATATATATCCACGTAGAAAACATCCAGGAGCACCACGAAAAACTATTTCCACCACAGCAACCTTCTGTATCCGCGAGATCCCATCTTGGAGCCTTCGCCGGTGCTCCACTAGAGGGGGAATCGACCATGGAGGGCTGAAGGAAATATGCCATAGAGGCAATAATAAAGTTATTATTTATTTCTTCATATCATGATAAATGTTTATTATTCATGCTATAATTGTATTAACCGGAAACATGATACATGTGTGAATACATAGACAAACTTAATGTCACTAGTATGCCTCTACTTGACTAGCTCATTAATCAAAGATGGTTATGTTTCCTAACCATAGACATGTGTTGTCATTTGATTAACGGGATCACATCATTAGGAGAATGATGTGATTGACTTGACCCATTCCGTTAGCTTAGCACTTGATCGTTTAGTATGTAAGCTATTGCTTTCTTCATGACTTATACAAGTTCCAATAACTATGAGATTATGCAACTCCGTTTACGGAGGAACACTTTGTGTGCTACCAAGCGTCACAACGTGAATCGGGTCATTATAAAGGAGCTCTACAGGTGTCTCCAAAGGTACATGTTGAGTTGGCGTATTTTGAGATTAGGTTTTGTCACTCCGATTGTCGGAGAGGTATCTCTGGGCCCTCTCGGTAATGCACATCACTATAAGCCTTTTGAGCAATGTAGCTAATGAGTTAATTACGGAATGATGCATTACGTAACGAGTAAAGAGACTTGCCGGTAACGAGATTGAACTAGGAATTGGATACCGACGATCGAATCTCGGGCATGTAACATACCGATGACAAAGGGAACAACGTATGTTGTTATGCGGTTTGACCGATAAAGATCTTCATAGAATATGTAGGAGCCAATATGAGCATCCAGGTTATGCTATTGTTTATTGACCGGAAACAGTTCTAGGTCATGTATACATAGTTCTCGAACCCGTAGGGTCTGCACGCTTAAGGTTTCGGTGACAGTTATATTATTTGTTTATGAGTTTTGATGTACCGAAGTTTGTTCGAAGTCCCGGATAAGATTATGGACATGATGAGGAGTCTCGAAGTGGTCGAGACATGAAGATTGATATATTGGAAGCCTATATTTGGATATCGGAAGTGTTCCAGGTCAAATCGGGCATGGGCCCTAGTGAAGAGGAAGAGAGGAGGCAAAGGATGGGCCGCGCCCCCTCCCCCCTAGTCCAAATAGGACAAGGAGAGGGGCCGGCGCCCCCCCCCTTTCCTTCCTCTCTCCCTCCTTCCCCCTTCTCCTACTCCAACTAGGAAAGAAGGGAGTCCTACTCCTAGTGGGAGTAGGACTCCCCCTTGGTGCGCCCTCCTTGGCCGGCCGCCCCCTCCCCCTTGGCTCCTTTATATACGGGGGCAGGGGGGCACCTCTATACACAATAATTGATCTCTTGATCTCTTAGCCATGTGCGGTGCCCCCCTCCACCATAGCCCTCAATAATATTGTAGTGGTGCTTAGGTGAAGCCCTGCGACGATAGAACATCAAGATCGTCACCACGCCGTCGTGCCGACGGAACTCTTCCACGACACCTTGCTGGATCGGAGTCCGGGGATCGTCATCTAGCTGAACGAGTGCTAGAACTCGGAGGTGCCGTAGTTTCGGTGCTTGATCGGTCGGGCCGTGAAGACGTATGACTACATCAACCGTGTTGTTCTAACGCTTCCGCTTTCGGTCTACGAGGGTACGTTGCCGGGGGAAATCTGCCCGCCGCGGACACCTATGGGGCCGGGGGGCCCCTTTGTCTGTGCGGTACGAGGGCGGACGAGGCACAGAGAGCAGATCGAGGCGAGCACGCGGGCGGATTTTACCCAGCCGGAGCTCTCCGGAGATAAAACTCCTCGCTGCTTTGTGTTTGTATTTGATCTTGCTCGGGGCCTTGGCGTATGGGCGAGTTGTAGTGTCGAATGAGTCGAGCCAGCCAGAACCTCCCTACATTGTGCATGGGCCTCCTTTTATAGTGCAAGGGGTCACAAGCATGTGTCAACGAGGAGGAAGGGTAAAAATGTAAAAGAGGTGGTAGTTGGAGCAGTCTTGAGGAGCAGTGAAGCTACGGTCGCGTGAACAGTGGTTTCTACCTACTTTTGACAGAGGGGACAAGGGCATTTAATGCCCGCCGCCATCGACCCCAAAAGCTCCGCCCTTGCGTCTCCGTCGCCACGGCGATGGATCCACCACCGTGAAGTGCCACCGTGTCCCCAGGCTGCACAGCCATCAGCCACGCGTTCTGGAAAGGCCCAGGTATGCGTGGGCGAGATGAGCTGGGCGCGGCACCTAACGCAGCTCTCCGGCAAGCACCTTGCCGGGTCTTGTGCTGCGGGCAGGGAGCTTGCCGGGCTCAGTAACTTGTCGCTTCGGGCCTCGCACGTAGCACGTAACAGGCGTGTCTTCTATGATGTAATCTTCTAGTCTTCCCGACGAGCTCCTCTCGCCGGGGCCTTGCGTGAGTGACGTAACTTTGAGCCTGAAATGGCCTTCCCGGCAAGCTCCGCTTGCCGGGGTCTCGATCTTCTGTCTTGTATACTTTGTTCTTGAATGGCTTAACGTGGAGCAGGAAGGTCTCCGGCAAGCACGTGGTAAACCCTGCCGCGGGAAGCTGCAACTGCCCGTGCACAAGTTGGGGTACTGAGGTACCCCTACCTTAGTACACCAAGCAGAGCCCCGGGCTGGGCCACCACAGTGCCGAAGCGCTGTTGGGCGGGCCCAAAAAGCAGACTGCAGACACACGCGCCCCGGGCGTCGAATCCACTTCGCGATCGGCAGAAGCATCCCTCCCCGCAGCAGCACGCGCGTCGATTGCGGCGTCGTCAGGATGGGGCGTGCTCCGCTCTTTAATGGGAAGAGCGGGGCGCCCCACTTCCCCATAAAAGCAGAGGAGGCAGGGCGGTTCCCTCCTCGCTTTCATTGCATCTTCTTCCTCCTCCAGAGATCCCTTTGCGCTCCGCCTCCGCATCTCCTCCGCCGTCTCTTGCGTCTGCGGCGCCGCCGACTCTTCGTCCTCCTTCCCTCGCCGCCCGCTATAGCTCGAAGGCAGGGAAGGGAAAGCGGAGAAGACCAAGAAGGAGAAATCTGAGCAGCGGCTTCGCCTTCTTCTTGAAGCGGAACATCGTCTTCGCTTGTGACTCGGCGGGAACTCTGGAACAAATATTACTGCTTCCAGGCCAAGAAGACCAATCGCATCCTCGGACCAGAGCTCATCCGCCGCCACCAAGGACAACTACCCGGCGGGTACTACTTCTCGCAGCCTTTTTCCGCTGCGGTCTTTGCCCTCCTTTTTACGAATTCTTCTGCGACATCATGAACACATACGGCTTCCATCTTCTTGACTTCACCCCTAACGCCATCCTTACAATGGCGGTTTCGCACACATGTCGAAAACTTTATTGGGATACACCCAAACGTAGCGCTGTTTAGGCACTTCTTCACCCCTAGGCGGAGGGCAACCCCCTCTCAGAAGGAATTTCTTGGGTTTTAAATGCGCAAGAAGAAGCGTCTTACTTGCCGGGAGCTCCGCGGCAAGTGGGGAGAGTGGCGTGCAGATGGTGCTGGGTCGTTGAAGGCGAGCCGCAGCACTTCACCGCGCCGCGCCAACTCCTATCGTCTTGCTGCCAGGATCGACCGATCTGGATCCGGACGGCGTCAAGCTCAGCGTCGCCCTCGTCCGGATTCTTCGTCTTCGAGCAGCAAAGCTGTCCGCTGCGAAGTAGGCACGATTTCCTCCGCCCGACGCATCCCCTCCAAGACAGGAAAAGGCCGGCACAGGGAGTATGGCGGCGCGGGGGATATAATGAGGCTGCGCCCGGCTGAACTTCAACTTCACGACGCTGGAGTTGAGGGGATGGTCCGGAACTCTTTAAATATGACCCGGCCCATCCAGAGTGGTTCAGACCTCCCGGGAGTGGTGCCCTCTGCAACAGCACAGCTCGGGATCGTCTTTCGCCATGATGCCCGCGTGCGGTCGCACGGCGTGGGCGCACATGGATTCCGCCTGAGTCCATAGGCGTCCTCAACTTCTTCGACAACCTTGAGGAGGTGGCGAAGAACAAGGACGAAACCTGTGGGCTGACACGGGACACCACGGACCAGGAGATAGCGCATATAGCTTCTCGGGCTGAAGAGCCGCTGCAGCCGCTGGGCGGCAGAGAGTTCGCCACACGCCCGAGGAGGCAGAGGCTGCGGAAGCGTCCTGCCAAGCGGAGGAGGCGGAGATCTGCAGCCTCTTGCAACTTCCTCCCGAGCTTCGCTGGGTCCCTCTCGAGGCACTCCGGGATCCACTGGCATCGCGCCGAGGCAGCAGCAAGAAGTGTCGCTGCGGAGGGGCGGAGGCGCCAGAAGGAAGGTCGCAGCGTAAGGCGCAAAGGTCCAAATGAGCTAGCCGGGCGAGGAGGAGGAGGAGGAGGAGGCGTCGAGGCCGCCGAGGGCGCCAAGCGGGTCCACGGATCTTCTGACGGCGACCTCTCCTCGTCGTCGGAGACCTCCCGCCCGGGCAAGCCCTAAGCGTTCTCCACTAAAGCGCCTCCGCAAAGCGGCGGCGAAGCGGGCGCAGGTCCCGGCAACAACCAGCTCGCCGGGCAGCGCAAGCTTCCGGGAGACCAAGCTGCGCCGAGGACCGCCTAGCGCCCGAGGAGTCTTCGCCTCCGCTCCCGTGCGGCCAGCGTCCCCAGCGGAGTATCTCCGCCTTGGCGAAGACGACGAGGAGGAGCAGGAGTAAATATCCAAGATCTTTATCTTCTCAAATTCGCCTTGATCATTGTTGATGCCAATCTTGTTTCTTGCGTTGATTTCAGGACCTTGGCTCAGCCTTGAAGAAACCAAGGTGCCCGTGGTCAATCGCGAGACGACTTCGCCGCCCAGGGCGACCGGGGCGTGCGGAGTCAAGCTTGCGGACCAGCGCTGTTCGAGCAGCAGCAGCCCCCAGCGTAAGTCTAGGTTACGCACTTTCGCTCGCGGGACGTGTTTGAAGATTTTGGTCTTGTACTAATGCCTTAATGTTTTGTCTTGGCTTGTGCAGAAGTGGAGCCACAGCTACTGAGGCGTCGGAGGTCGCTCGAGGAGCCGCATGAGCCCGCCGTCCCGCCAAGGCCGATCTCCCGGCAAGGAGGCGCCCGCCAAGCGCGGTACTCCGCCAAGGGTGAGTACCCCGCCGAGAGCGAGCAGCCAGCGAGCCTTACTCATTCAAGCGGAGCTCCCGTCGGGAGCCCCTTGTTGGCGGCCCATAAGGTAGGTTCTGCAGCTTTGTCTCCTTGCCGTTGTCTCTTTTGGATATTTGCTTGAACTTCTTTTGCTTTTCTTCTTCTTCTAGATCCTCCTCCCCGAGCAGATGGAGGCGGAAGTCGTCATTGTTGAGGAGGAGGACGTCTTGGCGGCGGCGGCGACGCCTGCGCTGGAGACACGGCGCCGCCGCTGGCGAATGTGCGAGCCGCTCAGCTGGCGCGCAGCTGAGCGGAGGGGAGACGGCGACGCGCCGCCAGCCGAGGCGGCGGGAGCATCAAGTGCTGCGCCCGGTCGCCCGACCCTTCCGGCCGGGAAAGAGCAGCCCGGCTACTACTTGAAAGCCCCCAACGGGCGTCTTCATCCAGTGCTTGTGGGGCTCTTCGTCCGGACTCCCATGGGCGAGGCCTTTGATGGGTCCTCGCCTCCGCGGTGCTTGAAGATCGTCGAGGGGCCGGCGGGGCAGCAGGCCCGAGGAGAAAGCTGCTTCACCAGCTCTGGCCCTTTACCGGGCGGCGGTAACTGCTTCCGGGAGGCTCTCGTCGCCAAGGCCGCCCGGCGAGATGGAGAAGCGTCTTGGCGGAGCTCAGCGCCGCCAACCGAGCCGCTCTCCGCGAGGTGGCGGAGGCGCAGCGACTTCGCCGGGAGTATGAAGAGTGGTTCTTGGAGAAGCCGAGGCGAAGAAGCAGCGGCTCGCCCGGGAAGCTGTCCGGCGAGAAGGAGAACTCGTCGGCGGAAGGTCAACCTCGGCGCCCACGAGAGGACCTTGCCGCTCGAAGCAAACCCTTGGCGGGGCTGAAGGAGGCGAAAGCCGCGCGGCTACTGAGAGGAGACAGCCAGAAGGGCTTGCCGCCCAGTCGCGCAGCTGGAGGAGCTCTGCCAAGAAGCGGCGTGGAGAAGGTCGCCGCGCTCAACACGGAGGCGAAGGGCGCCCACCAACTCGAGAACTCCAGTGCGGCTTTCCAAGAAGGCGGCGAGTTGAAGGCCGCCAAGGACTCCATCGAGATCTTGAGCTGCAAATCTCCTTGCTGAGAACTTCGCTCGGCGCCGCCCGTGTCGGAGACCAAGTTGAAGGAGGAGCTCCGAGGAGCGAGCTTTGGCGGACAAGCGCCAACAAAGCAACCGAGCAATTCCACGTCTTTGTCGAGTTATGGACCGAAGACTTGGTGTCTTGTGCGTCCGACATCGACCGGGGAGCTCTTTGGCGCTGAAGCTGGAGCATCTCATCTACTCCCGGATCAAATCTCGCTCCACGGCCAAGCTCAAGCCTCTTCTTGAGGATCGCGCGGCCCTTGCAAATCTGCGGAAGAAGATCCCGCGCCTTTCGCCGGGAGACTCGGGCCACTTGGCTGTCTTGGGAACCATGGGCGTGTCTTGGCGAAGATTGTATACCGCAATTGTCGGTGTACTAAGGTAGAGTACCTCGGTACCCCAACTTGTGCCTGGCAGCTGCAGCTTCCGCGGCTGGATCCACCGTCGCTTGCGGAGACCACTCCTACTCCACATCAAGCCATCCAAGAATAAAGTGTACAAAGCGAAGCTCGAGACCCGGCAAGAGGAGCTTGCGGGATGGCCGTTCAGGCTCAAGATCACACCACTCATGCAAGCCCGGCGAGAGGAGCTCGCGGGAGACCAGAAACTACATCACGAAGACACGCCTCGGCTATCTCACGCGTCGAGGCCGAGGGGGCGACAAGTTATGAGCAGACAAGCTCCCGGGCGGCAAGATCAAGACCCGGCAAGGTACTTGCCGGAGATATACTCGTGCCACACTCCAAGTCATCTGCCCTGCGTCGCCTTCAGCTTTCTCGAGCAGCGTGGCGGGTGGTGTGCTTGCATGAAGGATCGGTGGCACTCCGCAGTGGTGGCTCCATCGCCATGGCAAGCAGGCGCAAGGCGGGAGCTTTTGGGCGGCAGCGGCGGGCATTTAATGCTCTTGTCCCCCTCTATCAAAAAGTAGGTAGAATCCTTTGTTCAAGCTTTGTAGGCTGCCTTTATTCCAACTACCACCCCTTTTCGTTTTACCCCTCTCTCCTACGTTGACACCTGTCGGTGACCCCTTGCCCTATAAAAGGAGGCCCATGCACAACGTAAAGGAGGTTCGACTCATTTGCAACTCTCACGCTCGGGTAGCCGCTACTGTAGCTCTTCAAGCTCCCGAACACAATACAACACAAAGCAGCAGTAGGGTTTTACGCGACCATCGCGGCCCGAAGCTGGGTAAAAATCGCCGCCGCGCGCATCGCCTCGATCTGCTCTCCGTGCCTCCTCCGCTCGATGCGAACACGGAAGGGCCGTCCCGGCCCCATAGGTGTCGCGCCCATCATGCGGGCGTCCGACATCTTTGGCGCGCGGTAAAGGCGTCGAGGTTGTCTTGGACCTGATCCGGCGTTCAGCGACGCGTTCTCCTTCAACCTCTCGGTTTAAATCGGCTACTTCGCCGACAAGCTGCGCCATGGCCCCGAGCGAGGCCTCAAGGGTTCTGAACCGTCTGCGTCTCACCGCTACGGAGCCAGCGGTGGGCCGGAGAAAACGCCGTCGAAAAAGGGTAAACCGGCGAGGGCACTTTCGCGGCGCCACGAATCTAGGGATCAGACGGGTGACGCGCCTCGGTCTCCGTGGATCCACCTCCGTCCCAGCGCCACGGCGACCCAGCAACGCCATACCACGGGGAGGTGGTATTATCTCTGCTGGAAGCGAAGGCGTCACCGGAGGCTTCGCGGATATTCGGACACCGTCGGACACGAAAAGCGAAAGCGCGGGGAGGACCCTACTCCTTCTAACACCGTTAAGTCGGCGCGCCTCTCGCCCGCTCACTCCGCTCCCTTCCACCTGCGGAAGCTCTCACAAAGCGCAAATGCTACTCGATTTCCCTCCGGCGGCGGACAAGGCCGAGGACTGGAGGCTACCATCGAGCCTGAGTATGCGCCGCAACAACAACCGTCCACGACAGCCGATGGCCTCCCGGCCTGACAAGTCGAGAAAACCAGCCCGTGGCGACAGGACGCCGAAGTGCAACCACCGTGCACTCCCCGCCGAGCGAAGCGAAAACGCCGCCCGCCGAACAACGCCGACAGCGGCTCCACAGCGTCGTCGGATCCAGCAGGCTCGTCGGGATAACGCCAGGTCCTTGACGATCGGCAGCGAAGCGCTTCGGACCCACGATCGGCGCCGCCGAAGACTTCAGCGTAATCGGACGAAGCTGGAAATCTGCTGCCCAGCTCGCCAGCGAAAGCGGCGACTTGCTGTCTGTGCGGGAGCTGCCCTGCGTTCACCCGAGCTGCGGCGTGTCCGATGGCCAGCATGAAGAATTTCAAACCCGGCGTGCGAGAAGAATGCGGCGGCAAAACGCACCCTCGGAGTTCTCATTATCTACACCATCGCGGTGCGAGCTCTGCCGGCGCGACGAAGATTCTGGCGAACTACTTCCGCTTCGTGCTTAGGCCGAACATTCGTTCTTGGCTTATGCACTTGCCGGAGGCTCCATTTCTTCTTGGCAGACCTCGCCACCGGTTTGTTAGGCGCCTTCAGCGGCGACCACAAACCTCACGCCAGGACGACGATCTCACATTTTGGCCCGAAGGAAGGAGAATCCTGCGCAAGTACATCCAGCGCTTCAGCCGTGTGCAACACAACATCGACGTCCACCCTGCGCGGTTATCAGCGCTGTTCCACGAAACGTGCGTAACCGCCCTATGTGGAGGAGATGGCGATGACCAAGATTGAGGGCCGTCGAAAGCTTTATGCTCGGGTAGACAAATCTTGCCTGCATGAGGCGGAAGAAGACTCCCGGGAGGATCTTGGCGCAGGAGGAAGCGACTCGACAGCGCCGCCCGCCAAAGAAGCGCCCGGCGGCGAACTTCGAAGAAGAACAAAGGACGAGGTGCTTGCCGTCGAAAAGTCCGGCAAGAAGCTCCGCCAAGCAAACCGCAGCTGGCAACTCCGGCAAGGGCTTGCCCCGTGGCGGCAGCCGACAAGCGGTAGCGGCCCGACAAACAATACTGCAAAATCCACGCACCAAGGGCCACGACCTCTACAAGCTGCAAAGCAGCGTCGACTATCTCGTTGAGCAGCGTAAAGCTGAAATACGAGGCGCGACAAGGAAAGGAGCCCAAGGTGGCGGAGGAACCGAGCAAGCGGTCGATTTAATGGTCGGGGAGGAACCCCGGCAAGGCTGCAAGCAAGCGGCAAGGTGACCGACCTTCCGGAGCCGTGACAAGGATGAAGAAGGCGGCTGACGAGGACATGGAGGATGAGGATGGCCGGTGAGCAGGGGAGTTCGAGAAGGCCACGGAGGTCTGTCGTCGGCGGTGGTGCCTCGTTACACACCTCCCACCGCCAACTAAAGCGGTGGGCACGTGAGGTGAATGCAGCAGAGCCGCCCATAGAGTCACGCAGGCTCCTCAAATGGTCCAACCGCCCATCATTTTGATCTAGAGGATCACCCGACCGCACCACAGCGGTCGGGTGTTTCACGATCTTTGGTCTCACCACCGTCCAACCTCAAGGTCACCAAGATGTTGAGTCGGCAGCGGGGCAGGCTGAACAGTCTCCTCTGCTGTGATCAAGAAACTAGAAATCGAGATGGCGAGCTCGAAGGGCCGGTTCTTTCAAGGAATCAACCGAGGGCGGAGCAAGCCCAAGGAAAGATCACTCTGCCGTGACCTTTGGCGGGGAACTCAACCAGAACCGGCAGCGTCACTTTCGGCGTCGCCGATATTCCGTTGCCGCCTGGCGGGATACTCGGCAAATCTGCGCTTCGCCAAGTTCATGGCAGCCCCATTATGCTTACGCGTGCTCAAGATGCTGGGGCGATGGCGTCATCGCGTATCCCGGCGACAAGAAAGATGCGCTTATCTGCGCCGACAAGATCTGGGGCCTTGGCGGCAGCAGCCGACAAGGATGCACTTGCGCTGAAGCTCCCGGGGAAAGACAAAGACCAAGTCCGGCAAAGCGCTCCGGGGACCACTCCGCAACTGCACCTCTTGAGTATTGCGCTCTTTGTCGAGGACGCCCGTCGAGTTCCACCGGCAAGGGTAAAGGGAATGACTGCTCCGCCGACAACCAGAAGGTGCCGCCAGGGAGGGCGGCTAGGCGGTACCTTCACCATCGCGCCACGCTTGACAAAGCAAATAGGAAGCGCGCTCGTTGCTTTCTGCGGGCGAATGTCGATGTGTTTGCGTGGCAACCATCGACATCCCGGTGTTCCCGGGAAGGTATCGAGCACAAGCTTGCCGTTTGTCCTCATCTGCGTGACCCGTCAAGCGAAAGTAAGGAAGCAAGCCGTGGGGCGTCAAGAATTCATCGTGAAGAAATCAAGAAACTAGAGGCAGCGAGGCTTGGTGGGAGGTAATCCATCCAGCGTGGTTAGCAAATCCGATGCGTCGTCGCGTAAGGCCAATGGGAAGTGGAGGCTGTGTATAGACTTCACCGATGTGAATAAAGCATGCCCCAAGGATCCGTTCCCCTTGCCGCGCATCGACCAGATTGTTGATTCCACCGCCGGATGTGAGCTACTCTGCTTTCTTGATGCATACTTGGGCTACCACCAGATCTTTATGGCCAAGGAAGATGAAGAGAAGACTGCGTTTATCACTCCATGTGGCACCTATTGCTTCATACGCATGCCGTTTGGGCTGAAGAATGCAGGATCAACATTCGCAAGGGTAGTGTATACTGCTTTTGAGCCACAGATCCACAGGAATGTAGAGGCTTACATGGATGATATCGTGGTAAAGAGCAAAACAAGGACCACGCTGATTCAAGATTTAGAAGAAACATTTCGAGAACCTGCAAGATATGCTAAAGTTGAACCACGAGAAGTGCGTCTTTGGAGTTCCCTCGGCAAGCTTCTCGGGTTCTTTATTCATGAGAGAGGATTGAAGCCAACCAGAGCAAGATTAAAGCCATCGAGCGATTGAGGCCCCAAGGCGAGTCAAGGATGTCGAGAAGGCTTGCGGGTTGTGTGGCTGCCCTCGGTAGAGTTCATTTCAAAGTCTGCGAGCAGCGCCCTACCTTTCTTCAAAATTTTGAAGAAGGCAGGCCCCATGAAGTGGACACGAGCGGAGGCAGCTGCAAGATTTGAAGCGATACTGTCCTCCACCCCAATACTTATCGCACCTAAACCACAAGAGAAGTTGCTCTTGTACCTAGCGGCAACCAATCAAGTGGTTAGTCTGCTTGCGCAAAAGTGGAGAGGAGTCCAGCGAGGAGGCTGCGCCACCCGCAAGCGAGTCCAGCGACAAGCGAGGCTGCCCGACAAGCTCGGCCCGGCAAGAGGCAATTCTGCTTGAGGAACAGGATGAGGTGCGGAAAAAGATGGTGCAGCGCCAGTGTATTTTGTAAGCTCCCTCCTCGAGGAGCTAGATCGAGATCTCTCACGGTGTGCAAAGTTGCTTTGGCCTCCTTATGGCCTCAAGAATGCGCCATTACTTCAAGCAGCACGAGATAACAAGTGGTCACTCGCTTCCACTGAAGAGGATCTGCTCAATCCGGAAGCAGGGCGGGATCGTTGAGTGGGCACTTTGGAGCTGTCGAGCTTTGGACTCAAGTTTGAAAGTACTTCAACCATACAGAGCCGGGCTTTGGCAGAATTCATAGCAAGAATGGACCCCAACACGATGAAAAAGTCAAGAAACAAGTACACCCGTGCAAGAAGCTTAATGAGAGTGAATGGGTGATGTACTTTGATGGTGCCTTCTCGCTGCAAGGCGCCGGTGCCGGCGTGGTACTCATCGCGCCCACCGGAGAGCACCTCAAGTATGTCATCCAGATGCACTTCCCAAGAGAGCAAGCGACAAACAACACTGCTGAATATGAAGGTTTGCTCGCCGGCCTCAGGATTGCGGCCGAACTTGGGATCAGGAAGTTGATTGTGTGGGGAGATTCTCAGTTGGTGGTCCGGCAAGTTAACAAGAGCTATCGAGCCCTCGATGGAAGCTTATGTAGATGAAGTGAGGAAGCTTGAGGCGCTTTGAAGGTTTGCGAGATGGAGCATGTCGAGAGCTCAAAATGAAATTGCAGATGGCCTTTCAAAGTGTGCTTCAATGAAGTTACACTGGAACCAGGGGACCTTCTTGCTCAAGTTAACTCAACCCTCCGTCACACCATCAATTGGGCGAGTCCAAGAAGAAAGTTGGTCTCCGGCGACTACTTGCCGGGCGGATCTCCATGGGGCCGCCGCCAAAGTCCCTAAGATCAACGGCCAGGACGCTGAGGAACAGTTTGCTCCCGCGGATCCTCGGATCTGTGCACTTGAAGCAAGTGTTCCCGACAAGTCTTGCCACGGCAAGCTTGCCGGGGGACCTTCAGATCCGGTAGAGCCAAGATCTTTGCCGTAGAATTTGAGGTCCCTGCGGCAGCCATCATGCCATTAGTCCTTACCGTTGAGCCCGAGCTCGGCATGGCGCAGCAGATCGTCCGCTTCTTGCAAGCTGGAGAACTTCCCGATGACCACGAAGAGATAGAAAGGGTAACCAGACAGTCAAGTATGTACCGGTTAAGTGGACTTAGCTGTCTGTAAGAACTCAATGGTGTCGGTGAGTGCATCTCGGGGAAGATGGATGAAGCTGCTTGGCGAGAGATACATGGAGGCATATCGCGGCCACCACATTGGCGCAAGGGCACTTGTCGGAAAGCTTTCCGGCAAGGGTTCTTTGGCGAAAGCCCTCAAGATCTTGTTGCACTAGTAACCAAGTGTGAGCGTGCGGTTCCATGCAAAAGCAAATTCATCGGCCGGCTCAAGCTCTCCAAACAATCCCTTTATCCCGCCCTTCTCGATGCAGGGGCTCGATATCCTCGGCCCTTTCCCCGTCTGTCGGGGCTTTGAGTACTTATGCGTAGCAATCGACAAGTTCACAAAGTGGCGAAGTGGAGCAGTGAGAAAGGTGACAACTGGCGATCAGCAGTCAAGTTCTTGGTCGATTGTGTGCGTTTGGGATCCCTAACGAGTTATCACCGACAACGGTACACAATTCACTAGCCCTTACCTTCATGCATCACGTCCAAGACCTTGGCGCCAAGTCTGTTTCGCTTACATTGCTCACCCAAGGAGCAGCGGTCCAGCGAAAAGGGCCAATGCTGAAGTCTTTGCGCGGACTCAAGACAAGAACTTTCGACGAGTCTGCACAAGTCGCGGAAGAAATTGGATAGAAGGAGCTGCGGCTCTTTGGTCAATCGAGCGACACCGTCGAGCCACGGACAGACACCCTTTGCTCTAGTCTATGGAGCGGCAGTTCTCCCCACGGAACTCGTATCACGGATCTCCTCGAGTGCTCGCTTATGATGAGCTTGAGCAAGAGCAAGCTGCGACAAGATGACGCATTGCTCCTCGAGGAGGGCGTCTCGATGCTGTGCGAGCTGCTCGATACCCAGCAAGCCTTGCGCCGCTTCCATAGCCGCAAGGTCAAAGCCGAGAGTCTCGAGGAAGGCGACCTTGTTCTTCGGGCGTGTTCGATCCGCCAAGAATTCCAACAAGTTAGCGCCTTGAAGTGGGAAGGCCCTTATCGGGTGAGACAAGTCACGAGGCGGCGCTGTCGCCTCGAGACCGAAGAAGGCTTGCGATGAGTAACTCTGGAACATAGAGCATCTTCGCAAGTTCTACCCATAAAGCGCGGTTGCGTGATCGCTCCGGCAACCACCTTTGTACAAAAACGCCTTGCCGTTGCATGTAACCCTTTAGTACAAAGCGGGCGCAGAGACCCGATGCAGCAATAAAGTTTCCGTGTTTTTGCGTTATTTGCCTTTTTCCATGCTCTTCTTTGCTATTTGCATGAGTTATTTGGCATCTTTAAATGCGAGCGCATATCCGACCAAACAATAGCCGCCCGAAAGGCCGTATCTTTTTCCTCCTTCTTTTTTCCTTGTCTCTTAAGCAAAAAAACATTCCTCGTGCACAAGTTTGCGGGGAAGGAAGTGGAAGATGAACCAAGTGCTGTTAGAAGAGAAACTTGCGGATCACAGCCCAAGTCTGTTCGAGAAGAGGCTTGCGGATCACAACCGAAATTTTAAGTTGCCTTCCTTGAGCAACGCGCCGCATGGAAAACTTGTGTGCTCGGAGGAACCTACCCATGAATAACCGCACCCTTATCTTGTTTTCGGCGTGCTCAATGATTTAAGTGGGCTGCGACAAAGTGTTGCGCCCTTATTTTAGTTGAGTCCGCTCGGCCAAGCTAGGTGCGTTCGCGGCAAGCCACGGAAAAGGTTACTTGCGGCAAGGCCTTAGTCAGCAGGCTGCTTCGAGTTCGACACTCAGCGCCCGCGGCAAGGGCTCCTTGCCGGCTAAACTCCTAGAAGCATAAAGTTGAAACATGCGGAGTTGAGAATCAAACAAGGGAGGCAACACCGCATCTGCTGATCAAAATAAAGGTAATATCTTACAAGGAATAATTGGTCATAATGACTAATGAGTTCATAGCAACCTGTGCAGCAACAAAAGAAGGATAAAGAACTTGGAGGCCCTAGTCTGCAAAGTCGCCCTCCATCACTGAGGATCTTGTTCACTTTAGGCGATGATGTGGGCGACCTGCTCCTTGAAACCTCCATGTCCGGCGTCGTCCGACAAGCTGCGAAGCGTTGGAGAGTTTATACCGGGGTTTACGTTATCTGATCTTCGTCGGCCTGCGCTCCATGGTTCCGCGCCTGACTGGCCCAGCGCCTCCTCGGCGAGCTCTTGAGATCATCTTCTTCGCAATTTGCAAACTGGCGCGCCTGGAAACCGAGCTTGGCGGCTGTGGGCGAGTTTGGATCCGGGGTAGATGAGATGCTCCGGTTTCAAGCGCGGCAGCTCTCTGATCGATGGCGGACCCAGAAGATACTAAGTCTTGGTCCATATCTCAACGATGCGGCGAAATCCTCGGCTGCTTTGTTGGCGCGGCCACTAAGAGATACGCTCTCGCGGAGCTCCTCCTTCAACTTGTTTTCCTGGTCCCGAACAGCGTCGGCGAGTCCTTCAGCGCCAGAAATTTTCTGCTCAAAGATCCTCGGCAGAGTCATAGCGGTCTTCAGCTCGTCGCCCTTCTCAGCAAGGCGGCGCTGGAGCTACTGAGTTGGTGTGGGGCGTACTTCTCGCGCTCGTGGTGGCCAGCTGGCGATCTTCTCGAGTCCACCTTCAACAGCTCCTCCTCGATTCTTGCGACCTTGGCGGCAAGGTCTTCCTTAGCGGTCTCCGCGGCCCGCCGCGCGTCTTCCGCTTCCTTCAATTCCCGCCAAGGGCTTGCTCCCGACAGCAAGAGTCTTCCTCGTGGGCGTCAAGGCAACCTTTAGCTGGTTGAGCTCTCCTTCTCGCTTGGGACAGCTCCACTCCGGCGAGCCGTTGCTGCTCTTGACCTCGGCTTTCTCCAGCAACCATCCTTCATACTGCCCGGCAAGTTGCTCCGTCTCTCCGCCACCTCGCGGGAAACAGCCTGGATTGGCGGCGCCAGGCTCCGCCGTGGCGCCTCTCCATCTCCTCGGCGGCCTTAAGCGGCAAGGGCCTCCCGAAAGCGAGCCGCTGTCGGCGGTAAAGGCGAGGAGCTGGTGAAGCAGCTTCTCATCATCAACCCGCCCGCTCCGCGGTCCCCTCGGCGACCTTCAAACCCGAGTGAGGATCTCCCGTCGAAAGCCTCGCCCTCCGCGGGGAGCTTCGCGACGATAGACACTGACATCTGGATGAAAGCGCCGTTGGGGGCTTCAAATAATGGCAGACGCCGTTCTTCTTCTCGGCGGAGGTCGGCGACGGCCGGCCGGTTACGCAGCGCTCCGCAGCCTCCGGGCGATGGTGCGATCGCCAAATCCCCCTCTCCGGCAGCTGCGTCTGCCAGCGAGCGATCTCGGCGCGTGTGTGACTCGGCGGCTCCCACCGCGTCCTCGGCAGCCAGAGGCGTCGTTGCCGCCACCTACCATCCTCCTCCTCCTCGATGGCGACCTCCATCTCCATCCGCTCGGGAGAGGAGGATCTTGAAAGAAAGAAAAACAAAAGCGGTTCAAGCAAATATCCAAAAAGCGACACCAAGAAGGCAAGGTTGCGAAACTTACCAGCCCGGACATCTTATTCAGCGGGGCTCTCTTGCGAGGAACCATCCCTTGCGGGAGTGCCGCCCTCGCAGGCTGTCCACCCTTGGTGGGGTACTGCGCCCTTGGCGAAATACCCGCCCTTGGCGAGGCAGCTCTCCCTGCGAGAGTCCAACCTTGGCGGGGATGGAGGGACTGCCCGGCTCCTCAAAGCGACCTCCGGATGCTCATGCCGGCTGGCTCCATCCTGCACAAATCAAGACAAACACGTCAAGATATTGAAATAAGATGAAATCTCGGGACCGCCCACAAGTGAAGGTGCTGGACCCAGACTTCTGTTGGGGGCTGCGGCGGGGGCTGCTCATCGGGGCGGCCTCAGGTCCGGCAAGCTTGGGTCGGCGCGTCCCAGTCGCCTCGTGAGGCCGAGTCGATCCGCCGACCTCGATCCACAGGCACCTTGGCACTCGCCAGCCTTCCGCTCGGTCAAGGTCTGAAGTCAACGCGAGGAACAAGATTAGCCTCAACAATAATCAGGCGAAATTAAAAAGAAGATGAAGGTCTCGGTGCCTCCTGTTCCTCCTCGTCGTCTTAGCTCAAAACGGAGAAATCATAGCGCTTGGAGTCGGCGTCGTGAGCAGGAGGCGGAGGCTCTCTTGGGCGCTTAGCGGCCCTGGTGATGCCGAGGCGAGCAGGAAGCGCGAAGCCGCGCTCCCACCCGAGAAGATCCTATCCACTCGGCGCCGGCTGGCGCCCTTGCTGTAACCTCTTGGGTCGCTTCGCCCGCGTCTGGTCGTCGGCCGCCCTCGGCAGCTCGACCCCTCGGGAAGCTTGCGCTGCCAGCGAGCAGTGGTTGCCGAGGGCCTGCGTCACTTCCTTCCGCCGCAGCCTCGCGGAGGCGCTCGTGGAAGGCGCTGGGGCTCGCCCGGGGCGGAGGTTTCGGCGGCGAGAGAGAGTCGTCGTCGAAAAGTCCGTGGACCGCCCGACATCCTCGGCGACCACGGCATCCTCCGCCTCCTCCTCGCCCGGCTGGCTCGCCGAGACCAGCGCCACTGTGCTGCGACCCCTTTCCTCTGGCGTCTTCACTCCCTCCGGCGCCTCCGCTCCCCATGGCGCCTCGGCTCCCTCTCTTGGCGCCCGCCTCTTGCCGCGGCCTCGGCAGCGATTCCATGGATCCCGGAGTGCCTCGAGAAGGACCCCGGCAAAGCGTCTTGGGAGGAAATCGCAGCAGTCTGCAGATCTCCGCCGCCTCCGCTGATAGGACTCCTCCGCAGCCTCCGCCTCCTCGGGTGTACTGGCGAACTTTCCTGCGCTTTCTGTTTGGCAGCCTCTTCAGCTGAAAGCTATGTCGCGAGCTCCGTCGTCGGTGGTGTCCCGTGTCAACTCCGGATCTCGTCCTTGTTCTTCGCTACCTCTTCAAAGTGTCGAAGTTGAGGGCGATCACAGCTCGGCGGAATCCATGGCGCTCCACGCCGTGTGAGTCGCCTGCGGGCATCATGGCGAGGCGGTCCCGAACTGGCTCTTTGTTGCGAAGGGCACCACTCCCGGGGAAGCTGAACCACTACGGCCGGGCGGATCATACTTGAAGAGTTCCCGGACCATCCCCTCGCTCAGCGTCGTGAAGTTGAAGTTCAGCCCGGTCGCGCAGCCTCATTATGTCCCCCCCTGCGCCCGCCTCCCAGGCGGCCTCTTTACATCTTGGAGAGAAGCGTCTTGTGTGGAGGAAGTCTGCGCCTACGGCTGCAATGGACAGCCCGCTTCTCGAAGACAAAGGATCCGGATGAGGGCAGGGATCGGGCTTAATGTCGTCCGAATCAGCTCGCTCCAATCTGCTGCGCGCAATGGGCGTTGTCATTAGGCAGCGGTGAAGGCCTCTTGGCTCGTCTTGACGATCCAGCACCAATCTGTAGCGCCACTCTTCCCACTTGATCGCGGAGCTCCCCAAATCATCGCCCTCTTGAGTTGGACGGAAAACCCAGAAATCCCTCAGGAGGGCCGGGCTCTGCTCTCGGAGTGAAGAAATGCTGAACAGAGCTACATTTGGATATATCCTATGAAGTTTTCACACATATGTCGAAACCGCCATCGTGGAGACGGCGTTGGGGGTGAAATCGAGAAGGTGGAAGCCATATGTGTTCATAATGTCGCGAAGAATTCAGAAAAGGAGGACAAAGACCGCGGTGGAAGAAGCTGCAAAAATAGTACCCGCCGGGATAGTTGTCCATGGTGGCGGCGGGATGGGCTCTGGGTCGAGGAGTGCGAGGTCCTCTTGGACCAGAACAAGAAATACTTGCCCCAGTGAGTTCTTGGCGCGCCCGAACGGGCGGGGAAAGCGACGATTCTCCCTCCGCGTCTGGGCGGGCTCTTCCGCCTGCTCGGATTTCTCCTTTTTGGTCTTCTCCGCCTTCTCCTTCCCCTTCTGGTCTTGGGGCCATGGCGGGCGGGAAAGGAAGGACGAAAGAATCCGGCGGCGCTTGCGAACAAAAAACAACGGAGATCTCGGGCGGAGGCGCAAAGAGGTTTTGGGGCGGAGGAAGAAGAAGCAATAAGCGATGAAGAGAACGCGCCTCTTCCTCTGTTTTTATGGGGAAGTGGGGGCATTCCGCTCTCCTTATTAAAGGACATGGGCACGTCCTATCCTGAGCCTTGATAATCGGCAGCGTCTTTGTTGCAGGGAAAGCGGCGAGCGAGCAGTCGACCGCCATGGGTTTCTGTGCCCGTGCCTTTGTCTTAGGCCTGGCCCAACAGCGCTCGGCACCGTGTATAGCCCAGGCCGGGGCTCTGTCGGTGTACTAAGGTAGGGGTACCTCGGTACCCCAACTTGTACTATGAGCAGGCTGACTTCAGCGGCTGGATCCATCGTCACTTGGGAGACCACTCCTACTCCACATCAAGCCATCCAAGAATAAAGTGTACAAAGCTGAGCTCGAGACCCGGCAAGAGGGCTTGCTTGGGATGGCCGTTCGGGCTCAAGATCACACCACTCATGCAAGCCCGGGCGAGGAGGCTCGCCGGGAGACCAGATGGCTACATCACGAAGACACGCCTCGGCGCTATCACTGGCGTCGGCGAGAATCGAGGCGACAAGTTATGAGGCCCGACAAGCTCCCGGGCCAGGCAAGATCAAGACCCAGGCAAGGTACTTGCGGAAATACTCGTGCCCACCTCAAGTCATCTGCCCACCGTCGCCTTGGCTTTCTCGAGAGGCAGCGTGGCGGGTGGGCAATCTGCTTGAAGGATCTGGTGGCACTCCACAGTGGTGGCTCCATCGCCCGTGGCAAGCAGGCAGAGGCAAGGGAGCTTTTGGGGCGGCAGCGGCCAGAGCATTTAATGCTCTTGTCCCCTCTGTCAAAAGTAGAGTAGAATCCCTTTGTTCAAAAGCACTTTGTAGGCGCCTTTGTTCCAACTACCACCCCTTTTACGTTTTTACCCCTCTCTCTCACGTTGACACTGTCGGTGACCCCTTGCCCTATAAAAGGAGGCCCATACTGGCGTAAAGGAGGTTGACTCATTTGCAACTCTCACTTTCGGGTAGCAGCTCTTTGTAGCTCTTCAAGCTCCAGAACCACAATAACACAAAAGCAGCGATGAGGGTTTCTGCGCGACCATCGCATCCAATTTGGGTAAAAATCGCGCCGCAGCGTCGCCTCGATCTGCTCTCCGTGCCTCCTCCGCCCTCGTACCCGAACACATGGAAGGGCGTCCCGGCCCATAGGTGTCGCGCCCATCATGAGCGTCCGACAACAATCCGGCATAAACCTCCTGCGTTCTTCGCGGCTTGCGACGGCGCGAACATGGAGGCTCTGAAGGAGCGGTCGCCCACATTATGCCCAAAGTGAACAAGATCTCCGGGGTGGAGGCGACCGTAGACTAGACCTCCTTTATCTTTATCTCTTTTGGTTCTTTGCATAAGGTGTTATGAACTCATTAGTCGTCGCGACAAGTTATTCCTTGTGAGATATTATCTTTATATTGATCAATAGATGCGATGTTATCTCCTTGTTACGATCCTCAGCTTTGTATGCTTCAACCCCTCGCTTCTAGGGAACTTCGCCTGACAGGGACCCTTGCGCGGCTGAAATCTTGAACTTCGAAGCAGCACGCTGGCCAAGTCTTACCGGCAAGCAACCTTGCATGACTAAGTCGCAATCGCACTTAGCTTTTGGCGGACTCAGCAGAAACAAGGCGCGACACTTCGTCGCAGCTCACGCCATCGTTGAGCATGCTCGAAAGCAAGATAAAGTCGCGACTATCCGCAGGCAGGTTCCTCCGCGCCACAGTTTTCCGTTACAAAGTGTGGTTGTTCAAGGAAAGCGACTTAAAATTTAAAATTTGAGCTGCTCAAATTCTAATGAACAACTTTTGTGATCATTGCGTTCTCAAGCAAGCTTCTCTTTCTTGAACAGCACTTGGTTCATCCTCCATTTCCTTCCCCAGCAAACTTGTGCTTGAGGAATGTTCCTTCTGCTCCAGAGGCAAAGAAAGAGAAGAAACAAGTACATGGCCTTCGGCGTGCTATTGCTTACGGATATGTGTGTCGCACAAGAGATGCCAAATAACACATGCAAATAGCAAAGAAAAGCAGGAAAGGCAACTAGGCATAAAACACGAAACTTTACTGATGCAGAAGTCTGCGCCCGGCTTTGTACAAAGGTTACATGCAACAAGCGGCAAGGCTTGTACAAAAGGTGGTTGCGGAGGCGGATCACGGCAACCGCGCCTTATGGGTGAAACTTGCGAAGATGCTCTATGTTCGAGGTTGCTCACGGTAAGCCTGGTCTGGTCTCGGCGAGACGGCGCCAGACCTCGTGACTTGCCTCACCCGATAAGGGCCTTCCCGCTTGCGTCAACTTGTTGGAATTCTTGGCGGATTGAACCGCCGAAGAACAAGGTCGCCTTCCTCGAGACTCTGGCTTTGACCTTGCGGCTATGGTAGCGGCGCAAGGCTTGCTTTGGTATCGAGCAGCTCGTCTGACAACTTCAGAGCGTCCCTCCTCAAGGAGCAATGCATCATCTTGCAGATTGCTCTTGCTCGAGCTCATCGTGGCGAGCACTCGAGGAGATCCGTATCACAGTTCCGTGGGGAGAACTGCCTCTGCTCCATAGACTAAAGCAAAAGGTGTCTGTCCGGTGGCTCGATTTGGTGTCGTTCGATTGACCAAGAGCGCCGCGACTCCTCTATCAATTTCTTCGCACGCCTTGCTGCCTGAAAAGTTCTTGTCTTGAGTCGCGCAGCACTTCAGCATTAGCCCTCTCCGCTTGACCGTTGCTCCTCGGGTGAGCGAAGCGAACAGAACCTTGGCGCCAAGGTCTTGGGCGTCTTGCATGAAGGTGCGACTAGTGAATTGTGTACCGTTATCGGTGATAATCCTGTTAGGGATCGGCGGCACACAAATCGATCTGAAGAAAACGACCGCGATTCGCTGTCACCTTTCTCCACGGCTCCACTTACGGCCACTTTGTGAACTTGTCGATTATTACGTACAAGTACTCAAAGCCCCGGCAGCGGGGAAGGGCGGAGATGTCGAGCCCCGAGACCAGAAGGGCGAGGACAAAGGGATTGTTTGGAAGCTTGAGCTGGTGGTGAATCTGCTTTGCATGGGCAGCGCGCTTCACACTTGGTTACTAGTGCGATTGCATCTTGGAGGCTTCTTGCCAAAAGACCCTTAGGAAAGCCTTCGACAAGCGCCCTTCGCCAATGTGGTGGCCACATATGCCTCCATGTATTTACGCCAAGCAACCTGTCCATCTTCCACAGAGATGCACTTGATCGACACCATTGAGGCCTTCTTACATGCAGCTCGTTATCCACAATGGTACATACTTATTGTCTGGTTATCTTCTCTATCTTCTTCTTAGTCGTCGGGAAGTTCTCCAGTTTGCAAAAATGGACGATCTGCTTTGCGCCCATCTTAGGAGCTTGGGCTCAGCGGCAAGGACTAAAGGCATGAGGGCCGCTGGGAACCTCGGCTTCTCTGACAGAACCTCTGGCTCTGCCGGGCTGAAATCCCCGGCAAGCTTCGCCGGGGCGAGGCTTGTCGGGAACACTTCTTAATATGTCTGAGATCCGAGGATCTGCGAGGAACAAACTGTTCCTCGGCGTTACAGTGCGTTGATCTTGGGGACTTTGGCGGCGGCCTCGGGAGGCCAGCCCGACAAGTAGTCGCGGAGACCAACTTTCTCTTCTTGGACTGCCCAATTGATGGGCGTAACGGATGGTTGAGTCAACTTGAGCAAGAAGGTCCCCGAGTTCCACGGTAACTTCATCGAAGCACACTTTGAAAGGCCATCCATGCGATTTCATTATGAGCTCTCGGGGCGTGCTCCATCGCGCAACCTTCAAAGCGCTCCTCAAGCTTCCTCACTTCATCGACATAAGCTTCCATCAAAGGACTCGATAGCTCTTGTTAACTTGCGGACCACCAACTGAGAATCTCCCGCACAATCAACTACGATCCCAAGTTAGGCCCAATTACGGGCGGCAAGCAAACCTTCATACTCAGCGGTGTTGTTAGTTAAACACTCCCTTGGGAAGTGGGGCCGGCCGGGCGGCAGGCGAGGAGGAAAGGCACTTCACCAGCTCTGGCCCTTCACCGGGCGAGCGGTAACTTTTCACGAGGGAGGCTCTGCTCGCCAGGAGCCCGCGAGATGGAAAAGCGTCTTGTAGACTCAGCGCCCCATGCCAAGCCGCTCTCCGCCCAGGCGAAGGCTACATGACCAGGGAAGTATGAAGTGGTTCTGGAAAGGCGAGCGAAGAAACGGCAATGACTCGCCGGGAAAACTGTCGGCGAGAAGAACTTCGTCAGCGGAAGAGTCGACCTCAGCGCACGAAGGACCTTACCCGCTCGGGAGCAGGCCCTTGGCGAAGCGAAGAGGCCCAGCGCGCGGCTGCGAGACCGCGAAGGCTTACCGCCAGTGATGTTGGAGAAATCTTGAAGGCGTGGAGAAATCGCCGCCCTTTCAACCACGGAGGCGAAGGGCACACCTGCTCGGAACTCAGGTCGCGGCTTTCCAGAAGGCGGCGAGTTGAAGCCGCCTAAGGACTCCATCGAGATCTTGAGCTGCAAATCTCATTGTTGAGAACTTCGCTCGGCGCCGCCCGTGTCCGGAGACCAAGTTGAAGGAGAGCTCCCGCGAGCAGCTTTGGGACAAGCGCCAACAAAGCAACCGAGCAATTCCAGGTACCGAGTTATGGACCCGAAGACTTGGTGTCTTGTCGCGTCAGGCATCGACCGAGGAGCTCTTTGGCCCAGAAGCTGGAGCATCTCATCTACTCCCGGATCAAATCTGGCTCCGCGGCGCCAAGCTCAGCCTCTTCTTGAGGGATCGCTGGCCCTTACAAATCTGCGGAAGAAGATCAGCCTTGTGCCTCATGGGAGACTACATGGCTGTCTTGAGGAACCATGGGCGTGTCAGCGAAGATTGTATACGCAATTGTCGATATAAGGTAGAAGTACCTCGGTACCCCAACTTGTGCAGGCAGCTCACGGCTTCCAGGCTGGATCACCGTCGCTGGGAGACCCTCCTACTCCACATCAAGCCATCCAAGAATAAAGTGTACAAAATGACTCGAGACCGGCAAGAGGAGCTTGCGGGATAGCCGTTCGGGCTCAAGATCACACACTCATGCAAGCCGGGCGAGAGGAGCTCATGGGGAGACGAAACTACATCCGGAAGACCGCATACCTCGGCGCTATCTGGCGTCGGCGAGAGGAGGCGACAAGTTATGAGCAGAGCAAGCTCCCAGGGCGAGCAGATCAAGACCGACAAGGTACTTGCCGTGCCCCCTCCCAAGTCTCATCTGCCCCCGTCGCCTTGTTTCTCGAGAGGCGTGGCGGGTCATGCTGTCTTTATGAAGAATCGGTGGCACTCCGCAGTGGTGGCTCCATCGCCATAGCAAGCAGGCGCAAGGCGGGAGCTTTTGGGCGGCAGGCGGCGGGCATTTTAATGCTCTTGTCCCCCTCTATCAAAGTAGGTAGAATCCTTTGTTGGCTTAGCACATGGGCTGCCTTTTTCAACTTCCACCCTACGTTTTACCCCTCTCTCCTCGTTGACACATGGTGACCCTTGCCCTATAAAGGGGCCCATACTGCGTAAGGAGGTTCGACTCATTGCAACTCTCTCACGCTCGGGTAGCACGCCTCTGTAGCTCTTCAAGCTCCCGAACACAATACAACCTGCAGCAGCAGTAGGGGTTTCTGCGACCATCGGCGGCTGGTAAAAGCTCGCCCGCCCCTTATCGCCTCGATCTGCTCTCAGTGCCTCCTCAGCCTCAAATAGAACACACGGAAGGGCGTCCCGGCCTGGGTGTCGCGCCCATCGCGGCGTCAACGCATCTTTGCGCGGCGCGGGGTAGGCGTCGAGTTGTCTTGAGACCTGATCCGGCGTTCGCTGGCGCGTTCTCCTTCAACCTCTCAGTTTAAATCGGCTACTTCGCCGACAAGCTGCGCCATGGCCGAGCGAGGCCTCAAGGGTTCTGAACCCGTCTGCGTCTCACCCGCTACGGACCAGCGGTGGGACGGAGGAAAACGCCGTCCCGAAAGGTAAACGCCAGCGAAACTTTCGCCAATCCACGAATCTAAGAGATCAGACGGGTGACGCGCCTCGGTCTCCGTGGATCCACCTCGTCAGCGCCACGGCGACCCAACGCCATACCACGGGGAGGTGGTATTAGTCTGCTGGAAGCGAAGCGTACCGGGCTCGCGGGATGTTCGGACACGTCCGGACACAATAGCGAAAGGCGCGAGGATCTCCTTCTAACACCGTTAAGTCGGCGCGCCCTCGCGCGCTCACTCCCGCTCCTTCCACCTGCGGAAGCTCTCACAAGAAGCGCAAATGCTACTCGATTTCCTCGGCGGCGGACAAAGGCCGAGGGCGGAGGGCTACCATCGAGCCTGATGCATGCGCCAACAACAACCGATCCACGACAGCCGATGGCCTCCCCAAGCGGCAAGTCGAAAAACCAGCCCGTGGCAACCGGCAGGGGAATTATGCAGATGCCTCCCCTTGTGAGCGAAGCGCCGCCCGGCGGAACAACGCATGACAGCGGCTCCGCAGGCGTCGTCGGATCAGGCTCGTCGGGATAACGCCCGGAGTCCTTGGCGATCGGCAGCGAAGCGCTCGGACCACGATCAGCGCCGCCGAAGACTTCAGCGCCAATCGGACGAAGTGGAAATGCTGCCAGCGGCGAGCGGCGACTTGCGTGCGGCGGGCTGCCTGCGTTCACCGAGCTGCGGCGTGTCGATGGCCACGCCAGAAGAATTTCAAACCAGCGTGCGGAGAAATGCGGTGACAAAGGCGCACCTCGGAGTTCTCTCGATATCTACACCATCGGCGGTGCGAGCTGCGGGGCGCGGCGAAGATGCAGCGAACTACTTCGCTTCGTGCCAGGCGAACGTTCGTTCTTGGCTTATGCACTTGCGGAGGCTCCATTTCTTCTTGAGGACCTCGCCACCGGTTTGTTAGGCGCCTTCAGCGGCGACACAAACCTCGCAACGACGATCTCCCACATTTTGGCCCGAAGGAAGGAGAATCCTGCGCAGAGTACATCCAGCGCTTCAGCCGTGTACGCTCACAACATCCTGACGTCCACCACTTACGCGGTTATTTGCGTTCCACGAAGCGTCGCGTATATCGTCGAATGGCGATAATGACCAAGATCGGGGCGTCGGTGACTTTATGCTCTGGCGACAAATCTTGCCTGGCCGAAGAAGGAAGACTCCGGGAGGATCTTGGCGCGAGGAGAGCGACTCCGACAGCGCGCCCGACAGAAAGCGCCAGCGGCGAACTTCGGAAAGAAGAACAAAGACAGTGCTTGCCGTCGAAAAGTCCGGCAAGAAGCTCCGCCAAGCAAACCGCAGGCTGGCAACTCGGCAAGGCCTTGCCCCGTGGCGGCAATGGAAACAAGCGAAGCGGCAAACAGCAATCTGCCAAATCCACGCACCAGGGCCGACCTCTACAGCTGCCGCAGCGTCGACTATCTCGTTGAGCAGCGAAAGCTAATCTGAGCGCGACAAGAAAGGGCAAAGTGGCGGAAAGCGAGCAAGCGGTCGATTTAATGGTGGGAGGAACCGGCAAAAGGCAGCAGCAAAGGTGACCGACCTTCCGGGCCGTGACAAGGATGAAGAAGGCGGCTGACGAGGACATGGAGGATGAGGATGATGATGAAACGGGGAGTTCGAGAGAAGGCCACGGAGGTCTGTCGTCAGCAGTGGTGCCTCGTTACACACCTCCCCCGCCAACTAAGCGGTGGGCACGTGAGGTGAATCACGTGAGCCGCCCATAGAGTCATTGAGCTCCTCAAATGGTCAACCATACATCATTTTGATCTAGAGGATCACCCGACCGCACCAGCGGTCGGTGTTCCCCGATGCTGGTCACCCTCCGTAACCTCAAAGTCGCCAAGATGTTGAGTGCCGACGGGGCAGGCTGAACAGTCTCCTCTGCTGTGATCAAAAACTAAAATCCCGGATAGCGAGCTCGAAGGGACCCGGTTCTTTCAAGAATCAACCGGGGCGAGAACAAGCCCAAGGAAAGATCACTCTGCGGTGACCTTTGGCGGGAACTCAACCAGACAGCCGCGTCACTTTCGGCGTCGCCGATATTAGATTGCCATCTGACGGGATACTCGGCAAATCTGCGCTCGCCAAGTTCATAGCAGCTTCCCATTATGCCTAGCGTGCTCAAGATCTGCGGGGCGATGGCGTCATCTGTCACAGCGACAAGAAAGATGCGCTCTCTGCGCCCGACAAGATCTCCGGGGCGGCGGCGGCTTAGCCGACAAGAGATGCACTTGCGGCTGAAGCTCGGGGAAAGACAAAGACCAAGTCGGCAAAGCGCTCCGGGGACCACTCCGACAACTGCACCTCTTGAATGTTAACTGCTGTCGGGCGCCCGTCGAGTTCCACGGCAAGGGTAAAGGGAATAACTGCTCCGCCAGCAACAAAGGTGCCCAAGGAGGGCGGCGCGGCGGTACCTTCACCATCGGCGCCAGCTTGTGACCAAATAGGAAGCGGCGCTCGTTGCTTTCTGCGGCGAATGTCGATGTGTTTGCGTGGCAACCATCGACATCCCGGTGTTCGAGGAAGGTGTCGAGCACAAACTTGCCGTTTGTCCTCATCTGCGGCCCGTCAAGCGAAGTAAGGAAGCAAGCCGTGGGCGTCAAGAATTCATCGTGAAGAAATCAAAACTAGAGGCGGCGAGGCTTGGTCGGAGATGAAATCCATCCAGCGTGGTTAGCAAATCCGATGCGTCGTCGCGTAAGGCCAATGGGAAGTGGAGGCTGTGTATAGACTTCACCGATGTGAATAAAGCATGCCCCAGGATCAGATTCCTTGCGCGCATCGACAGTTATTGATTCCACATGGGATGTGAGCTACTGCCTTTCTTGATGCATACTTGGGCTACCACGGATCTTTATGGCCAAGGAAGATGAAGACTCGTTTATCCTCCATGTGGCACCTATTGCTTCATCACATGCGTTTGGCTGAAGAATGCAGGATCAACATTACATGAAGGGTATATCTGCTTTTGAGCCTGATCCGAGGAATGTAAGGCTTACATGGATGATATCGTGGTAAAGAGCAAAACAGGACTGCCTGATTCAAGATTTAGAAGAAACATTTGGAACCTGCATGAATCTGACGTTGAACCACGAGAAGTCGTCTTTGGGTTCCCTCAGCAAGCTTCTCGGGTTCTTTGTATTCAGAGAGAGGATTGAAGCCAACCAGAGCAAGATTAAAGCCATTGGCGATTGAGCCCCAAGGCGAGTCAAGGATGTCGAAGGCTTGCGGGTTGTGTGGCTGCCCTCGGTGGAGTTCATTTCAAAGTCTGTGAGCGCCCTACCTTTCTTCAAAATTTTGAAGGCCCCATGAAGTGGACACGAGCGGAAGCGAGTTGCAAGATTTGGCGTACTGTCCTCCACCCAATACTTATCGCACCTAAACCACAAGAGAATTCTTCTTTGTACCTAAGGCGACCAATCAAGTGGTTAGTGCTCTTCATGCGGAGAGGAGCCAGCGGGGAGGCTGCGCCACCGGCAGCGAGTCCAGCGACAAAGCGCCCAGGCAAGCTCTGGCCCGACAAGAAGCGATTCTTGAGAACAGGATGAGGTGCGGAAAAAGATGGTGCAGCGCCAGTGTATTTTGTAAGCTCCCTCCTCCGGGAGCTAGATCGAAATCTTTCTGGTGTGCAAAGTTGCTTTGGCCTCCTTATGGCCTCAAGCTGCGCCATTACTTCAAGCACCGCGAGATACGGTGGTCACTCGCTTCCCTGAAGAGATATTGCTCAATCCGGAAACAGGCAGGATCGTTGAGTGAGCCTTTGGAGCTGTCGAGCTTTGGACTCAAGTTTGAGAAGTACTTCAACCATCTGAGAGCGGGCTTTGGCAGAATTCATAGCAGAATGGACCCCAACACGATGAAAAGTCCAGAAACAAGTACACCGTGCGAGCGGCAGAGTGAATGGGTAATGTGCTTTGATGGTGCCTTCTCGCTGCAAGGCCGGGGTGCGGCGTGGTACTCACTCGCGCCCTGGAGACACCTCAAATTATGTCATCGAGATGCACTTCCCAAGAGCAGCGACAAACAACAACTGCTTGAATATGAAGGTTTGCTTTCGCCCGGCCTCGAGGATTCTGACGAACTTGGGATCGGGAAGTTGATTGTCTTGGGAGAGATTCTCGAGTTGGTGGTCGGCAAGTTAACAAAATATCGAGCCCTCGATGGAAGCTTATGTAGATGAAGTGAGGAAGCTTGAGGCGCTTTGAAGGTTTCTGCAGATGGAGCATGTCAGAGCTCAAAAGCGAATGCGGATGGCCTTTCAAGTGTGCTTCAATGAAGTTACAATGGAACCAGGGACCTTCTTGCTCAAGTTAACTCAACCCTCCGAAATCACACCATCAATTGGGCAGTCAAGAAGAAAGTTGGTCTCCGCGACTACTTGCGGATCTCCCCAGGGAGCCGCCGCCAAGTCCCTAAGATCAGCGGCCGGGCGCTGAGACAGTTTGCTCTGGATCCTCGGATCTGTGCGCGAAGCAAGTGTTCCCGACAAGTCTTGCCCGAGCAAGCTTAGCGGGGACCTTCGATCCGGTGGAGCCAAAGATCTTTGCTTGTAGAAGCTGAGGTCCTGGCGGCCATCATGCCATTAGTCCTTACCGTTGAGCCCGAGCTCGGCATGGCGCAGCGGATCGTCACTTCTTGCAATGGAGAACTTCGATGATACTGAAGAGATAGAAAGGGTAACCCAGGCGATCAAGTATGTACCGGTTAAGTGGACAACGAACTGTCTGGAAAACTCAATAATGTCGGTAGAAGTGCATCTCGAGGAAGATGGACGAAGGCTGGCAGCGAGAGATACATGGAAGCATATCTGCGGCCCACATTGGGCATAAGGGCACTTGTCGGGAAAGCTTTCCGGCAAGGGTTCTTTTAACGAAAGCCCTCAAGATCATTTGCACTAGTAACCAAGTGTAGGCGTGCGGTTCCATGCAAAAGCAAATTCATCGACCGGCTCAAGCTCTCAAACAATCCCTTTATCCTGGCCTTCTACCGTGCAGGGCTCGATATCCTCGGCCCTTTCCCCGTCTTTGTCGGGGGCTTTGAATCTTATGCGTAGCAATGACAAGTTCACAAAGTGGCAGTGGAGCCCGGTGAAAGGTGGCAACCGATCGGCAGTCAAGTTCTTGAGGTCGATTGTGTGCGTTTGGGATCCCTAACGAGTTATCGCCGACAACGGTACACAATTCCTGCCCTTACCTTCATCACGATCGTCCAAGACCTTGGCGCCAAGTGCTGTTCGCATACATTGCTCACCCAGGAGCAGCGGTCAGCCGAAAGGGCCAATCTTGAAGTCTTTGCAGCGGACTCAAGACAGAACTTTCGACAATTTGCACAAATCGCGGAAGAAATTGGATAGAAGGCTGCCGGCGGCTCTTTGGTGTCGAGCGACACCATCGAGCCCGCCGGACGGAGACACCCTTTGCTCTAGTCTATGGAAGCGGCAGTTCTCCCCGCGGAACTCGTATCTGGATCTCCTCGAGTGCTCGCTTATGATGAGCTTGAGCAAAACAAGCTGCGACAAGATGACGCGTGCTCCTCGAGGAGGGGCGTCTCGAGCTGCTGTACGAGCTGCTCGATACCGGCAAACCTTGCGCCCGCTACCATAACCGCAAGGTCAAAGCCGAGAGTCTCGAGGCGACCTTGTTCTTGGCGTGTTCATCCGCCAGAAATTCCAACAAGTTAGCGCGAAGTGGGAAGGCCCTTATCGGGTGAGACAAGTCAAGCGGCGTGTCGCCTCTCGAGACCGAAGAAGGCTTGCGATGAGTAACTCTGGAACATAGAGCATCTTCGCAAATTCTACCCATAAAGCGCGGTTGCGTGATCGCTCCGCAACCACCTTTGTACAAAAAGCTTGCCGTTGCATGTAACCCTTTGTACAAAGGGAGCGCGAGACCGATGCAACAATAAAGTTTCCGTGTTTTCGTTATTTGCCTTTTCCCATGCTCTTCTTTGCTATTTGCATGAGTTATTTGGCATCTTTAAATGCAGCCGCATATCCGCAAACAATATGCCGAAAAGGCGTATACTTTCCTCCTTCTTTCCTTGTCTCTTAAGCAAAAACATTCCTCGTGCACAAGTTTGCGGGGAAGGAAGTGGAAGATGAACCAAGTGCTGTTAGAAGAGGAAACTGAGGATCTGACCAAAGTCTGTTCGAGAAAGAAACTTGCGGATCACAGCCAGAAATTTTAAGTTGCCTTCCTTGAGCAACGCGCCGCATAAGAAAACTTGTGCTCGGAGAACCTACCGCATGATAACCGCACCCTTATCTTGTTTTCGGCGTGCTCAATGATTTAAGTGGGCTGCGACAAAGTGTTGCGCCCTTATTTACGTTCTGAGTCCTTTCGGCCAAGCTAGGTGCGTTGCGGCAAGCCACGGAAAAGGTTACTTGCGGCAAGGCCAGTCGGCCGGCGCTTGAGTTCGACACTCAGCGCGCGGCAAAAGGCTCCTTGCGGCTAAACTCTAAAGCATAAAGTTGAAACATCGGAGTTGAGAATCAAACAAGGAGGCAACACCGCATCTGCTGATCAAAATAAAGGTAATATCTTACAAGGAATAATTGGTCATAATGACTAATGAGTTCATAGCAACCTGTGCATGACAAAGAAGGATAAAAGAACTTGGAGGCCTAGTCTCTGGCAGTGCCCTCCATCTGAGGATCTTGTTCACTTTGGCGATGATGTAGGCTGCTCCTTGAAACCTCCATGTCCGTCGTCGGCAAGCTTGCGAAACGTTGGAAGGTTTATACCGGGGATTTCGGTGCTCTGATCTTCGTCGGCCACAGCTCCATGGTTCCGCGCACGGTAGCCCAGCGCCTCCTCGGCGAGCTCTTGCGAGATCTTCTTCGCCAGATTTGCAAAATGGCGCCCACGAAGAAGAGGCTGAGCTTGGCCCTGGGGCGAGTTTGGATCCGGGGTAGATGAGATGCTCGGTTTCAAGCGCCCGCGCCTCGTCGATGGCGGACGCGAAGATACTAAGTCTTGGTCCATATCTCAGCGAAAGCGGAAATCCTCGGCTGCTTTGTTGGCGCCCGGCCACTAGAGATCGCTCTCGCGGAGCTCCTCCTTCAGCTTGTTTTCCTGGTCGAGAACAGCGTCGGCGAAGTCCTTGCGCAGAAATTTTCTGCTCAAGATCCTCGGCGGAGTCATAGCGGTCTTCAGCTCGTCGCCCTTCTCGACAAGGCAGCGCTGGAGCTACTGAGTTGGTGTGGGGCGTACTTCGCGCTCGTGGTGGCCAGCGGCGATCTTCTCGAGTCCACCTTCAACAGCTCCTCGATTCTTGTGACCTTGGCGGCAAAGGTCTTCCTTAGCGGTCTCCTTGACGCCCTTGGCGTCTTCGCTTCCTTCAATTCCCCCAAGGGCTTGCTCCCGAGCAGCAGGTCTTCCTCGTGGGCGTCAAGGCAACCTTTAGCTGGTTGAGCTCTCCTTCTCGCTTGGGACAGCTCCTCCCGGCGAGCCGTTGCTGCTCTTGACCTCGGCTTTCTCCAGCAACCATCCTTCATACTGCCCGGCAAGTTGCTCACGTCTCTCGCCACCTCGCGGAGAAACAGCCTGATTAGCCGGCCCAGGCTCCCCTTGGCGCCTCTCCATCTCCTCGGCGGCCTTAAGCGGCAAGGGCCTCCCGAGAAGCGACCGCTGTCGGCGATAAGGGCGAGCTGGTGCAAGCTTCTCCTCATCAACCGCCCGCTCCGCGGGATCCACCGCGACCTTCAAACCCGGAGTGAGGATCTCCCGTCAGCCTCGCCCTCCGCGGGGAGCTTCGCTTGACGATACCTGACATCTGGATGAAAGCGCCGTTAGGGGCTTCAAATAATGGCAGGGCGTTCTTCTCGGCGGAGGTCGGCGACGGCCAGCCGGCTTAGCTCCGCAGCCTCCGGGCGATGGTGCGGTCGCAAATCCCCCTCTCCGGGCAGCTGCGTCTGCGGCCGGCGATCTCAGGCGTGTTTCGGCGGCTCCACGCGTCCTCGGCAACAGGGCGTCGTTGCCGCCACCTGCCCGTCCTCCTCCTCCTCGATGGCGACCTCCATCTCCATCCGCTCGGGGGAGAGGAGGATCTTGAAAGAAGAAGAAAAAAGCGAGTTCAAGCAAATATAAAAAGCGACACCAAGAAGGCAAGGTTCTGAGAACTTACCTTGGCGGACATCTTGACGGGGCTCTCTTGCGGGGAACCATCCCTTGCGGGAGTGCCGCCCTGCGGGCTGTCCACCCTTGGTGGGGTACCGCCCTTAGCGATACCACGCCCTTGTGAGACGCTCTCCCTTAGGGAGTCCAACCTTGGCGAGGATGGAGGGACTGCCCGGCTCCTCAAGGCGACCTCCGGATGCTCATGCCGCTGCGGCTCCATCCTGCACAAATCAAGACAAACACGTCAAGATATTGAAATAAGATGAAATCTCGGAGACCTTGCCCGAAGTGAAGTCGGGACCCAGACTTCTGTTGGGGGCTCGGCGGGAGCTGCTCATCGGGGCGGCCTCGGGTCCGCAAGCTTGGTCAGCGCGTCCCGAGTCGCCTCGGAGCCGAGTAGTCTTGACCTCGATCCACAGGCACCTTGGCTTTCTTGCCGCTCGGTCGAGTCCTGAAGTCAGCGCAAGGAACAAGATTAGCCTCAACAATAATCGGCGAAATTTAAGAAGATGAAGGTCTCGGTGCCTCCTGTTCCTCCTCGTCGTCTTAGCTCAAGGCGAAATCATCTGCGCTGGGTCGTCGGTAGGAGCTCTCTTAACAGCGGCTCCCATGGCCAGGGCAAGGCCGAGGAAGGCGCCCGCTCCACCAGAAGATCCTATCCTCGTGGCCTGGCGCTCTTGCGTAGTGCGCTCGCCCACGTCCCAGTGCGTCGGCCGCCCTCGGCAGCTCGACCCTCGGGAAGCTGCGCTGCCCGTGAGCAGTAGTGCAGGGGAGCCTGCGTCTCGCTTCCGCCCAGCCTCGTGAGGCGCTCGGTGGAGGGCGCTGAGGGCTCGCCCGGCGGGAGGTTCCGGCGGCGAGAGGTCGTCGTCGTAAAATCCGTGGACCCGCCCGGCATCTCGGCGACCACGGCATCCTCCGCCTCCTCCTCGCCCGGCTGCTTCGCCGAGACCAGCGCCACTGTCTGCGACCCTTTTCCTCTGGCGTCTTCACTCCCTCCAGCGCCTCCGCTCCCCATGGCGCCTCGGCTCCCTCTGCTTGCCGCCTCTTGTGACCTCGGCGCGATTCCATGAGATCCCGGAGTGCCTCAGAGAAGGACCCGCAAGCGTCACCGGGAGGAAATCGCGGCGATCTGCGGATCTCCGCCGCCTCCGCTGATAGGACTCCTCCGCAGCCTCCGCCTCCTCGGGTGTGCGGCGAACTTTCTGCGCTTTCAGGTCATGCAGCCTCTTCACTCGAAAGCTATGTCGTGAGCTCTTCGTCCGTGGTGTCCCGTGTCAACTCCGGATCTCGTCCTTGTTCTTCGCTACCTCTTCAAGGTGTCGAAGAAGTTGAGAGCGATCCAGCTCGGCGGAATCCGCAAACGCTCCGCCGTGTGAGTCGCCTAGGCATCATATGGCGAGGCGGTCGAGAGCTGTCGCTGTTGCGGAAGGCACCACTCCCGAGGCTTTGAACCACTACGGGCGGGCGGATCATACTTGAAGAGTTCCCGGACCATCCCCCTCGCTCAGCGTCGTGAAGTTGAAGTTCAGCCCGGTCGCGCAGCCTCATTATGTCCCTGCCGCCGTACTCCCAGGCGGCCTCTTTGTCTTGGAGAGAGGCGTCTTGTGGAGGAAGTCTGCGCCTACGGCGCAATGGACAGCCCGCTTCTCGAAGACAAAGGATCCGGATGAGGCAGGATCGAGCTTAATGTCGTCGAATCAGCTCGCTCAATCTCTGCGCGCAATGGGCGTTGTCGAAATGGCGTGGTGAAGGCCTCGGGCTCGTCTTGACGATCCAGCACCAATCTGTAGCCACTCTTCCCACGATCGGGAGCTCCCCAATCACGCCCTCTTGAGTTGAACGGAAAACCCAAAATCCCTCCGGAGAGGAGCCAGACTCTGCTCTCGGAGTGAAGAAATGCTGAAACGAGCTACATTTGGATATATCCTATGAAGTTTTCACACATATGTCGCAAACCATGCCATCGTGAGGCGGCGTTGGGGGTGAAATCGAGAAGGTGGAAGCCATATGTGTTCATAATGTCGCGAGAAGAATTGAAAAGGAGGACAAAGACCGCAGTGGAAAAAGCTGCAAAAAATAGTACCCGCCGGGATAGTTGTCCATGGTGGCGGCGGGATGGGCTACTGGTCAGGGTGCGCCGAGGTCCTCTTGGACGAACAAAAATACTTGCCCCAGTTCTTCTTGCGAGCCACGGCGGGGAAAGACGGCGTTCTCCCTCCGCATCTGGCGGAGCTCTTCCGCCTGCTCGGATTTCTCCTTTTGGTCTTCTCCGCCTTCTCCTTCCCTTTCTGGTCTTGGGGCCATGGCGGGCGGAAGAAGAAGGAGGGCGAAAGAATCCGGCAGCGCCCGAACAAAAAACAACGGAGGAGATCTCGGCCGGGCGCAAAGAGGTTTTCTGGCGGAGGAAGAAGAAGCAATAAGCGATGAAGGGAACGCGCCCTTCCTCTGTTTTATGGAGAAGTGGGGGCATTCCGCTCTCCTTATTAAAGGACATGGGCCGTCCTATCCGCAGCCGCCCATAATCGTAGCGTCTTGTTGCAGGAAAGCGGCAAGCGAGCAATTCGACACGCCATGGGTTTCTGTGCCCGTGCCTTTGTCTTTGGCCCAACAGCGCTCGGCCGAGTGTATGGCCCAGGCCGGGGCTCTGTCGATGTACTAAGGTAGGGGTACCTCGGTACCCCAACTTGTCTGAAGCGTGCGACTTCCAGGTGGATCCACCGTCACGCTGCGGAGACCACTCCTACTCCACATCAAGCCATCCAAGAATAAAGTGTACAAAGCGAAGCTCGAGACCCGGCAAGAGGCTTGCCGGATAGCCGTTCAGGCTCAAGATCACACTCACCATGCCGGGCGAGAGGAGCTCGCCGGGGAGACGAATGGCTACATCACGAAGACAGCCTCCTCGCTATCAGCGTGAGAAATGAGGCGACAAGTTATGGCCGACAAGCTCCGGGCCGGCAAGATCAAGACCCGGCAAGGTACTTGCCGGGAGAATATCTTCGTGCCCACACTCCAAGTCATCTGCCCTGCGTCGCCTTGACTTTCTCTCGAGCGTGGCGGGTGGTTGTCTTTGCATGAAGATGCGGTGGCACTCCACGGTGGTGGCTCCATCGCCCGTGGCAAGCAGGCAAAGGGCGGGAGCTTTTAGGCTGACGGCTGGCATTAATGCTCTTGTCCCCTCTGTCAAAAGTAGAGTAGAATCCACTGTTCAAGCAGCTTGGGCTGCCTTTGTTCCAACTACCACCCCTTTTCGTTTTACCCCTCTCTCGTTGACACCGCCGGTGACCCTTGCCCTATAAAGGAGGCCCATGCACAGCGTAAGGAGGTTAGACTCATTGCAACTCTCACTCGGGTAGCACTCACGTAGCTCTTCAAGCTCCAGAACCTGTCTGACCAAAAGCGGCGATGGGGTTTCTGCTGACCATCTGACCCAGTGGGTAAAAACTCGCCCGCCAGCAGCATCTTCGCCTAAATCTGCTCTCAGTGCCTCCTCGCCCTAAATGCAAGACATGGAAGGGCCGTCCCGGCCCCATAGGTGTCAGCCCCATCATGGCGTCAAGCGGCAATCCCGGCATAAACCTCACTGCTTCGTTCTTGGACTTGCTGACGTAGCGAACATGGAGGCTCTGAAGGACAGGTCGCCCACATTATTGCCAAAGTGAACAAGATCTCGGGGTGGAGGCGAGCGTAGACTAGACCTCCTTTATCTTTATCTCTTTTGGTTGCTGCATAGGGTGTTATGAACTCATTAGTCATGCGACAAGTTATTCCTTATAGATATTATCTTTATATTGATCAATAGATGCGAGTGTTGTCTCCTTGTTACGATCCTCAACTTTGTATGCTTCAACCCTCGCTTCTAGGGAACTTGCGGCAAGGGCCCTTGCATGGCGCTAGTCTTGAACTTCGGCGACCCTGGCCAGGTCTTACCGGCAAGCAACCTTGCATGACTAGTCATGCGCACTTAGCTTGCGGCGGACTGAAAAGCGAAACAAGAAGCGACACTTGTGTAGCTCTTAAATCGTTGAGCGTGCTCGAAAGCAAGATAAAGTGCGGCTATCCGCAGAGAGTTCCTCAGCGCCTGAGTTTTCCATACAAAGTGTGGCTGTTCAAGGAAGCGACTTAAAATTTAAAATTTGAGCTGCTCAAATTCTAATAACAACTTTTGTGATCTGTGCGTTCTCGGCAAGCTTCTCTTTCTTGAACAGCACTTGGTTCATCCTCCATTTCCTTCCCCCGGCAAACTTGTGCGCGAGAATGTTCCTTCTTCGAAAGCAAAGAAAGAAAGAAACAAGTATATGGCCTTTCGGTGCTATTGCTTACGGATATGTGTGTAGCACAAGAGATGCCAAATAACACATGCAAATAGCAAAGAAAAGCATGGAAGGCAACTAGCGCAAAACAGAAACTTCTTGATGCCGCAAGTCTGCGCCCGGCTTTGTACAAGGGTTACATCTGCAGCGGCAAAGCTTGTACAAAGGTGGTTGCGGAGGCGGATCACGGCAACAGCGCCTATAGGTGAAACTTGCGAAGATGCTCTATGTTCGGGAGTTGCTCACGGTAAGCCTTCTTCGGTCTCGGGCGGACGGCGCCGGACCTCGTGTTTCTCACCGATAAGGGCCTTCCCACCAGCGTCAACTTGTTGGAATTCTTGGCGGACTGAACCGCCGAAGAACAAAGTCGCCTTCCTCGAGACTCTGGCTTTGACCTTGCGGCTATGGTAGCGGCGCAAGGCTTCTTGATCGAGCAGCTCGTCTGACAACAGGGCGTCCCTCCTCAGGGCAATGCATCATCTTGCCGCGTTTGCTTGCTCGAGCTCATCATAGCGAGCACTCGAGATCCGTATCTGAGTTCCGTGGGAAGCGCCTCTGCTCCATAGACTAGAGCAAAAGGTGTCTGTCCGTTGGCTCGATTTGGTGTCGTTCGATTGACCAAACGCCCGGTACTCCTCTATCAATTTCTTCCGCGGCACAGCCGAAAGTTCTTGTCTTGAGTCGCGCAGCACTTCAGCGTGGCCCTCTCCGCTTGACCGTTGCTCCTCGGGTGAGCAGCGAAATAACAGACGCCAAGGTCTTGGGCGTCTTGCATGAAGGTGCGACTAGTGAATTGTGTCTGTTGTCGGTGATAATCTGTTAGGGATCAAGCAGCACCAATCGACTGAAGAACGACCGCTGTTGCTTGTCACCTTTCTCCTGCTCCACTTACGGCCACTTTGTGAACTTGTCGATTGCTACGTACAAGTACTCAAAGCCCCAAACAACAGGGAAGGGGCGAGATATCGAGCCCCAGGACGAAGGGCGAGGACAAAGGGATTGTTTGGAAGCGAGGCTGGTTGATGAATCTGCTTTGCATGGGCAGCGCTTCACACTTGGTTACTAGTGCGATTGCATCTTGGAGGCTTCTTGCCAAAGAACCCTTGCGGAAAGCTTTCCGACAGCGCCCTTCGCCAATGTGGTGGCCGCATATGCCTCCGTGTATTTACGCCAGCAACCACATCCATCTTCACGGAGATGCACTTGTCGACACCATTGAGCCTTCTTACAGCACAGCTCGTTATCCACGTTGGTACATACTTGACTGCTGGTTATCTTTTCTATTTCTTCGGGTCGCGGGAAGTTCTCCGGTTTGCAAAAAGGACGATCTGCTGCGCCCATGCGGAACTTGGGCTCAGCGGCAGGACTAAAGGCATGAGGGCAGCTGGAACCTCGGCTTCTCGGCAGAACCTCTGGCTCTGCCGGGCTAAGGTCCCGGCAAGCTCGCCAGGCGAGCTTGTCGGGAACACTGCTTCAAGCTGTACAGATCCGGGATGCGAGGACAGCTGATTCCTCGGCGTTCAGTGCGTTGATCTTGGGGACCTTGGCGGCCTCGAGGCCAGCCCGGCAAGTAGTCGCGGAGACCAACTTTCTCTTCTTGGACTGCCCAATTGATGGGCGTGAATGGTTGAGTCAGCTTGAGCAAGAAGGTCCCGGTTCCAGTGGCTTCATCAAGCACACTTTGAAAGGCCATCTGATTTCATTGAGCTCTCGGGGCGTGCTCCATCGCAAACCTTCAAAGCGCTCCTCAAGCTTCCTCACTTCATCGACATAAGCTTCCATCAAAGGGCTCGATAGCTCTTGTTAACTTGCGGACCACTGAGAATCTCCCGCACAATCAACTTCGATCCCAAGTTCGGCGCAATCACGAGGCGGCAAGCAAACCTTCATATTCAGCGGTGTTGTTTGTCGCTTGCTCCCTTAACCAGCTCCTCGGTGGGCCCCTCCTCTTTGCGTCCGTAGCGGCGAAAGAAACAACTGATAGCAAAGGCTTTCTTCGCCATCGGCCGTTCTTCCGTCTGCTTTCGAGTAGGTGATGGCAAGAAGCTTCTTTACCGTCCACTAGCGGCGGCAAAGAGCTAACTATCACACCAGCTAGTTCATGCATTAGAGTGTTGCATCATGTCTATTTCATTCAGAGAAACCTGAAATGGGAATGGCAGAACTCCCATATAGCGCCCTCGATCGGCTATATCTCCCGTGTCGAAAGCCGACTTAGAGCATAACCGCATTGAAAGCAATGTCATAAGTGAGGTAATCTTCACACAACCCAAGGATTACATAAGGGAAAAGATACATAGTTGGCTTACAATCGCCACTTCACACAATTACATGAATAAAGCATTACATCATCGAGATACAATCAAGGTCCGACTACGGAACCAAAATAAAGAAGAACCCCAAATCGACAAAGGTCCACGATCGACCCCAACTGGGCTCCACTCTTGATCAACTAGAGCGAAACAACACAAAGGGCAAGATCTTCATGAGCTCCTCCTTGAGCTTGGTTGCGTCACCTGCTTTCATTAACATAGGCACACTGCAAACTGGTTTTGGAAGTATCACGGTGAGCCACGGGGACTCAACAATCTCGCACCACGAGATCAAGACTATTTAAGCTTATGGGTAAGATAAAGGCATGAGGTGGAGCTGCGACAGCGACTAGCATATATGGCGGCTAACATACATAAATGAGGCGAGAAGAGAAAGGCAAACACGGCCGATAAAAGTATGGTCAGAAGTGATCCTATAGCAACCTCGTCAAGCATAACTCCAACACCGTGTTCACTTCCCGGACTCCGCGGAAAGGGACCATCACGGTAACACACCGATTGATGTATTTTAATTAAAATCGACTTCAGGTTTTCTACAACGGACATTAACAAATTCCCATCGCCACATAACGCGGGCACGGCTCTCGAAAGTTTATACCTGCGGGGTGTCCCAACAAGCCCATAGCAGGCTCTCGCGATCAGCGAAGGAATAGACCTTCACCCAAGACACTCCGATCAGACTTCGGTATCCGGTACATCAAGACATTTCGACAATGGTAAAACAAGACCAACAAAGCCTCCACTTGTCTTGAAACAAATCGATAGGAGCTGCACATATCTCGTTCTCGGGGCACACGGATGAGCAGGGCGTCGGGTTGGCATAGACCACAGTTGCCGAGCGCCGGACTCGCTTCGAGTTGGACCAACACTTTCGAAGAACCGCGGCCGGGGGCTAAAATAAAAGATGACCCTCGGGCTCCAGGAAGCCAAAGGGAAGAAAAGGGCTAGGTGAGGCAAATGGTAAAAGTCAATGTTGGGCCTTCTTGGACAAGTTTTATTCAAAAGCGATGGGGTCCCATAAATCACCCGACCAGCGTAAGGGGCCAAAATCCGGGAACATAACACGGTATGGCGGAAACTAGAGCGGCGAAGTGGAACAAAACACCGGGCATAAGGCCGAGCCTTCCACCCTTTACCAAATATATAGATGCATTAATTAAATAAGATATATTGTGATATCCCAACAAGTAAACATGTTCCAACAAGGAACATCATCTCCATGTTCAACAAGGAACAAACTTCAATCTTCACTGCAACTAACAAGCGCTATAAGAGGGGCTGAGCAAAGGCGGTAACATAGCCAATCAGCGGTTTGCTAGGAATGGTATCAAGGTTAGAGGTTTGACATGGCAATTTGGGAGGCTGACAAGCAAATGGTAGGCATCGTAGCATTGGCATAGCAAAAGAAGCGAGCAAACTAGCATAGCAAAGATAGTAGTGATTTAGAGGTATGATCATCTTGCCGAAATCCAAGGAAGAAAAGCGAGTCCATGAAGAAGACAAGCGGACGTGAGTCGAGCGAATCCTCACAACTGCAGGAGCGAAACCGAAGCTAACGAGAGAAGCAACCGGAAAGAAACAAACAACATAGTAAACAACCAACACATAAACATGGCATGATGCACAACCAAGGATGATGCATGTCGGTTTAATGAAACATGGCATGGCAATATGCACAAACAACACTACAAGTTAAGTGGAGCTCAATATGCAACGAGTTGCATATTGGAAGCTACATTAATTATTTAGTTCTCTCTCGGTTATGAACAAGACAAGATTAAATGTTGGTTAACATGGCAAGAGGTGAAGCATAATAAAACTATACCATCTAAACAATTTAAATGGGGCCGGATATAAAAACAACAAATCCGGTAAATCCCCATATGCATTTAGCAATTTAATGCAACAACAAGTTTAAACATTTTAATTGTTGTTATCATGATCACGGATGACACATGCAAGTTTTATGCAGTTTTATGAAAGCGTTGACATGAGCATGTTATGAAGCATTTGTCGCCATGGCGGAACAAAAGGGTGCCACGGTGAAGCGAAAAAGGTGCCACGGCGAAGCGAAAAAGGGTGCCACGGCGAAAGAAATGGTGCCGCGGCAACATATCGGTTCGGTAACGAGGAATCCGATGCAAATGAAAGTGGGCGTGGCGTGCCATGCAAAGATGGTGGGGTGCTCCGACTTCCGGGTTCCCGCAATTCGATGGCATGGCAAAAGAGACAAGCGGACACGATGCAAAAGCGGGCATCTCATACAACATGCATTCGGTCCCACGGACATCGTCTCGAGGTTATACCTTCAAAGCGTCGCGAATGGGGCGGTTTGCGTTTACGTGAGAAGTAGTGGTACCGTGGGTGCGTGGTGGAAGTAGTTGTACTCGTCTGGTAGTCGTACATGTCGGCGGTAGTGGAAGTCGTTGTTCACGGTGTCGTCGTGGTACACCGTTCGTAGATGTTGAGCGGCGGTAGTGGTACCGTTTGGCGTTCATGTTTACGTAGATGTTGAGGTCACCACAAGGAACTTGAGTCCGCAGGGTCTTCTCGGGTCGGCGGTAGTGGTACCGTTAAATCGTGGTACTTAGCGAGTCAGCGTGGTCGTAGGCGTTCCAAGGTGCTAGCGCATCAGGCGGTGTAGTCGTACATGTAAATGCGTGGAACTAGGCGATCCGAAGAATCTTGGTACACTCCTCGTGATCGTGCACTTGTCGTCGGCGGACTTGATGGTCTTGACAAAGCGAAGGGTACTCGGCAAAACCCTGTTCTTGGTCGGCGGAACAGCACAAGACAAAGTGGGGCGGCGTTCAAGCGAGGCTCTGGCTCGGGAAAAAGCGGCGCGAGAGGCGGCGAGACTTAGCGGCGGCGCTCCAGCAGGGCGGCGAGGCAGGTCGAGCGAGCGAAGGTCTGGCCCAGGCGAGCGGAGGTGCTCGAGGCAGCAGGCGGCCGAGCTGGCCAGCGGCGAGGCGGCAAGCGCCGAGAGGACCGGCCTGGAGCTCCACTCCACAGGCTCGATCTGAGGGAAGCGCGGCGGACTCTGCGAGGCTCCTGCGGGGCGTCGCGGAGGAAGAAGGCGGTGGCTGCGGCCGGCCGGGAAGGTGGGCCTTGGTGGTGTAGTGAGGTGGATTGAGGTTGAGGGATCAGCAGGCTCTCCTGGCGATGGTGTCGTGTGCGTGCACCAGAGCGAGGGAGATGAGGCCTGAGAGGATGGGCGCTGCGGAGGGAGATGGGCGCTGCGGGAGGCGAAGGATCGGCGATGGGTCGATCGCTCCTCTCCTGGCGATGTGTGTGTGGGGGAGGAGCGAGAGGAAGAGCTGGCTAGGGTTAAGGGCAGGCTGCGGGCTGGGAGGCGGCTGGGCTGGGAGGCCAGCCAGTGGAGAAAAAAAAAATGGCGAGGCACAGGGCGACAAAGGGCCTAGCTGCTGATCTTTTATATTTCTTCAAGCGAAATAAAAAGCAAAACCACGGAGGAATTTGGAGAGGTTGTGAGAGATATGAACATATCATTGGAGTCAGAATTTGTGCGAGATTTGAATAAATTGGTTTGGGCATTTTAAGGATAGAAAAATAATTCAAGTTTGAATTAAATTCAAACTTGAGCCATTTGAACCCAACCAAGTCAACTCAAAAAGTCATGACTTTGGACAGAGAGGTTTAGGACATGGTCTAATATTTATAGGAAAATATTAGACATTTATGGAGGAGAAAAAGTCACTTGCAACAATGAAAGAAAAGAAGAAGGAAGGAGGGAAGATGGTGCATGGTTTGAAGAGGTGACAAGAATGCGCACAAGATGCTCATGGAAAACAACATGAATGACAAAATGCAACATGGCAACCGCGAAGCTATACTTGATATGACCCGGATGCAACACAAGATGGCATGATGACATGATGCAATGCAAAAATAAAACAAATCCTACGACAAAACTAGGAATAGTGGAAGTCTTACGGAGGCGTCGGTCTCGAGGCGTTACATCCCAGCCCCTCTGAATCAACTAGGGTTTACTAAAAATATTTTCGATGAACCTAAAATGCCCTTCTAAAATGTCCATCATTTTTGTCTTGGTTAGAACCTCTGCTTCAAAAGTGATGCACAATTTCCTAGGTCATCCTAAGGTCTTTGAATTAAATCATAAGTATTTGAATTTGGGCATTTAAAATTATATAAAATATTTCAAATGTCCAAATATTCCCAATCTAAAATGTTTCATGTTGGAAATATTCCAACAATGGACCAGGAGTAGTTTGGTGAATTTTAGAGCCTTTTAGGTATTTTTCATAATTCAACAAAGTTGCGAGAAAGAATAAAATAAAAGCAGAAAGAAACTTACAGGCGCAACTGGCCCTGGCCCATTGCCGACCGCGCCAATGGCGCTTGCTTGACCGAGCGGTAGGCAAGGTGCTTTCGGGCGAGCACGCATGGGTGCCATGCATTGCTCGCCGCCTCGCCGCTTCCCTCTTCACGCCCGGCAGGGATCACTCCCCTCTCTCCCGAACCCCCAGGCGCCCCTCTCCTTTCCGGCTTCTCCCCTCGCGCTCCCCGGCAATGGCCAGCGCCACGCCGCCCTCCTCCGTCGTAACCACGCTCCCCCTTGCCCGTCGTCGTCTCGTCGTGTCGGGAGCTCCGCCCGTCCACTTTATCGAGCTAAGGCCAGCCCGTGTGCTCCAAGGCCGAGTCCACCGCACCAACCTACTTTGAGTCCGCCGTCTGGAGATCCCCTTAGCGCCGTCGCCGCCTCAGCTCGTCCCGACCCGCCGGTGGCCTCTCTGGCGCTCCGTGAGCCTAGCTACCCCTCCTACCTTTTCTCTCTCGCTCCCGAGCCGTGTAGCCACCTCGAAGATCACCCTTACGCTGCTGCGGATCTCAAATGCCGACGTGCTCCGGCCATCCTCCGCCAACTCACGGTGTCCAGCGCACTCACCACCTGCGTTGGGTCAACGTGCACTCCCGCACCTCACCACCCACTCTACCTCAAGTTCGCCTCCACCCGAACTCGGTGGCCGCCAAGGTAAATCGTGGCGCCAACTCCGCCACCCAGACCCAACGGACTCCACCAAGCGCGGCTCGTCCTCGGCTCCACTCGATGGCCTCCATGACCCATTTGGTGGCGGGCAGCCAAAACCACTTCCGCCACCGCGTCGGGCTCGCCGTGCTAGGCCGGCACCAGCTTGACTTTGACCACGGGTGGGCCGGGTTGACTCAGTTGAGTCACTCACAAGTGGGGCCTAGCCACTTAATTAACCTAGTTTAGTTTTAATTAAATTCTAACTAAACTAATCGCCTTGACACCACGGACCCACGTGTCGGGTTTGACTGGACAGGTCTGTTGACTCTCTGAGGTCGCGTGATGCAATCTTGTGTGATAATTATTCTGGATTTATTTTTTGGAAATTCGAGAAATTGTTGCAAACTTCAAAAATTCATAGAAATTAATCTGTAGCTCCAAATGAAACAAATTATATATGAAAAATGATTAGAAAAATCCAACCTATCCATCTGTACTGGTTTCATGCATGTTTAAGAAGCTAACCTACTGTTTATGGCAGAACAAGTTAAAGCACCTAAATGATCATATATGAGTTTGAAATTGCATCTTTGGTTCAAAATGCTTCAAACCCATCTGGTCTTAGTTGCATTAGCCCAACACACTCATATATGCCATGTCTCATGCATGCATCATATTGTTGCATATTGTTTGGTAATGTTTGTGTATCGGTGCTCTCTGGCGGTTACGCCCAGAATCTGTGATAACCTGACGAAGAAGCAATACCGTGCACCGACCGTCGAACAAGCAACCAACCATTTGATCATATCGATAAAATCCCATGTTCTTGCTCCTGCTCTCGTTTCTTGCATTAAGACAAAGCGATTCAAGCTGCTTGTGTGCTGCGGTAGTTGAACCCATTTCCTCTGCATGACTGTCATTGCCACGATAACTAGATGAAACCCACTAGCATGTGTAGGAGTTGATTGAGCCATATGATTGTGTTGTTCCTACCTTGCTATGCCTGCTATGCTTAGAGTGATGTCGAGTGCGGTTCATTGGGTGATGGCTAGAGTGAAATGATCGAGTCGGTATGAGAGTAAGGTGTTGAACACGATTTGGTAAAGGTATCGATGAGAGGCCATGTAGGAGTACATGGTGGGTTGTTTCATTGAGGCCGTCCTTAAGCCTTGAGATCTGTATGTGTGATTTAGAATCAGCTACTACCATACATTGGGCCTGAAATATGACCCGCTCGACTTCTTATGCACCTAGTCCTCTGTCCGGGAGTTGCAAGTAGTTTACGTGTTTGTAGCCTCTTTGGAGGCCATGGAGCGGTACCGTAGGGATGGGCTGTGATCACGGTAGATGCGTGGCGGGTGTACGGATGCCCGTTTGGTATCTCGGGAACCCTGTTCACATCATTTGGGGCTGTGGCGAAACTTGGTCGGAACTCCTCATAGATGGAACCCAAATAGGCGATAAACTGGACTAGAGACTTGAGTGTCTAGGTAGGTCGTGGTCTACACCCGTCGGCTTTAAGCTTGAAGTCTGCCGAGCACATGTGGGTGTCTGGGCAGCTAAGTGGTGGAAACATGTATGAAGAAGTACACCCTTGGGGTTAACATCATCTATTCTAATAGCAGCGTCATGATAAGGACTACTTGAGTTGCCTATACGGTTCATAGACAAGTAAATGGATACTACTAAAAGCCTCAAGATAAGCGTGAGTGCAGGATGGCTCTTCGTAGGAAGGCGGAGGTGGATCCTTGGTGGTGTATTGAAGTGATGAGTAGTGGACTCGAGTCATAAAAACATTTCAAGTTGGTGTCTCGTGGGATAAGCAGCCATGAGTCAAAGCTGGCTTGCTTGCAATAACCCCACCAACCCTTCTTGATAATATGCATGTATGTAGGATCGATGTAAGTCTTCTTTGAGTACCTTTGTACTCATGTTGCTTTAATTTACATTTTTAGAAGATGCCACAAACCCTTAAGCGGGTTCTTCGTGAGCGTTGACATAGATGAGTAGACTAAGGCCGGTGGTGATCTGAGCAAGTGAAGGACCATGTAGTATAGCTAGGCTTACCCAAGCCTCTTTTATTTTACTAGTTATGCGTACTCGGACAAAACACTTCAGTGTGGCTTGTATGCTTGTATGACTTGTATGTGAGGCGTGTGATCCGTACTTGTGTGTATGCTATGTATGGCTCTCTGAGCCTTTAAATAAAATACTTGTGTCGTAGAGTCATGTTGTGATTCCTTGTTGTATTTCACATATCGAGCATATTGTGTGTATGATTGAAATGCTTGGTATGTGTGGGATCGACCATCTAGTTGTTTATCTTTAGTAGCCTCTCTTCGGAAATGTCTCCTAGTGTCTCCTGAGCCATGGTAGCTTCTCTGCTCGGAACACAGGCTGGCGGCATGTGTCCTTCTTCATTCTGTATACATCCCTTGGAAATGTCACGCATTAGTCTCGAGTCTGTTAGCCCTTCTGACCGGTTTCGAGTCTGCTAGCCAGTGCTACGCCGGAACTTACTTGCGATGACCGACCAGTTCGATCTTTGGGTCATGGATGCTGTCCTGTAAGTCTGTGCCACTTTGGGTTTCGACTAGCCATGTCGGCCGGGCTCCTTTTCATATGGATGCTAGCGACACTATCATATCGTGTGCCAAAAGGCATAAGCGGTCCCGGGCAAGTAAGGCGACACCCGTGGGATACCGTGCGTGAGCGCAAAAGTGATATGATGTGTTCTGAGCTAGATCGATGTGACATTGAGTCGAGTCTGACAGCTTGCATCGAGCGGACTGCTGTAGATTCTCCAAGCCAAACTGGTCGATGTTGAGTCTAGAAATGCTTTAGTTATATGTAGGGAATTGATTGTGGGATGAGTACGTAAGGCTCTTTTTACTCCTTTACCTCATGGCATTCTGATCTGAGTCAGTCCATTCTTCCATCGGGGGTTAAGGATTAGGATCTCTCCTCTCTATTAGGTTCACGTGTTACTAGTCAGTAGTACCTTGTAGGTTTGATGGTTACAAGCCTGGTTCAGTTTTACTATCCTGTTATGTTACTAAGTTGGACCCAGAACCTTGATATGATAATGTTGAGTGGCTATGCAATTCCTTGTAAATTGTCTCAGATCCCTTTTGAGCATTCTGATCGTTATCTTGTCCAAATTCATCGAAATTCTAATGTCTCGCATTATGGTTATGCTTCGGATGGCCACTTCGTGACCAAAATCAAGTGGTTAAATCGACGAGATGCATTGGTGTGACGGTCATACAGCCATGTTAGTTCGGGTTATGATCGAAGCGGGATATCGTTGGTATCCGAATACGATCGAAGAGAGTATCGAGATTTTAATCAAAGCGAGTATCTGACCTTGTCGGGATATTTCCCTCTTATCATGGTTCCACGAGGCCCTTCACTTGCTCCTATGGGCTTGGTGTTACTATTGATATGGCGGTGCAAGATCTGCTTATTCTATGATGACTATCATGCGAGTCGGGAGCGGCCTGAACTACCGACTTCCGGTATATGCGGGTTCACTCTGGGCGTTTGGTTATCTCCGGGCTATCTATCTGATTCGTCGGGAGGACTCACTAACCCGCACCACTACCGAGTTGCTCGAGGACAAGGACCAGAGAGTCGGGCCTTGAGATGGAGCTCTTCAGCGCCCGTCTTGATCATGGCCACTTTGACTCGTTTTGCACGGTGCAAACTGGATATATGGATATGAGAGACAGTATCTGTTAGGTCCGCTCTGCCGGACATGATGGATTGGCGTGATGTGGGGGCATCACCCCACCTCGTGGTCCCCATGAGCCACCGTTTGTTGGTCAAGACCTCACCCTTGCCCTTATGGTCCACAGGGCTCCCGGGACCGTCTGTTTCCAGACGATCGGGTTGAACTTCGAGGCTACGGAGGAGACTTCTATGAGAACTACTACGAGGCGTGAGTTAGTAGTAGTCCCACTAGTATTGTAATAGTTGTATTTCCACCGTCTGCGTGACTCGTGGAATATGACTTAGGTGTATCATTGGAGGTGTAAAAAATAAT